>JAYEPQ010000002.1:75129472-75489472 GCA_036321105.1 Dracaena cambodiana | reverse complement strand
GCTATCTAAGGCTACTCATCAATCGACCATAATCTCCCCTCTTGAGTATTGACTCCGCCTCTGCCCTCCGCCTACTCCTCCGCCTCTGTCTCAAAACTCTCAACTCTCAGGTCAGCCTCCGCCACCTCTGCCTCCGGCCTCCACTCAAAAACCCTAACCGATCTCCAGAAGCCCGAGTAAGTGGGCTCACCGGCGCAACTTATATTCTCCCTCTCTCCTCCCCCAACGGTCTACTTTATTCTCAAAGTTTCCTCAGCCTCCCTCACCTCCGCCGCCGCTACCGCCGTCACACTCTTTTGAGGTATTTTCTCTATCCATGTGTATTACTCTTTTATTTTCAAGTGTAATTAGCTTTGATTCTGCTGCTCTCGAGGGTTACTGGGTTAGGGTTTTGGAGTTCACTCTCTATCAGGGATAAAGATTAGGGATAAAGATTGAAACTTGATCGAGTAATTTTGCTATTATTTTTTTAAATTTGCTTGTTCTGTTTTCATCTTTAGTAGTAAATTTCCATTAATATTAGCGACAAAGTTTGGTTTTTCGTATCCAGATCAGGGACTAGATAAAGTCTTAGTTCTTGATTCTGTCCAGACCAGGGACCAGGGACCTTGATTATGTTGCCATTGTCATTTTAAATTGAAATTAACCACTGTGTTATGTTATCGCTCATTAATAGACACATCCATATTAAATCACTTTAAATAGATGATTTTTCAGGATTGGGTAGGTGGATAGAGATTTTTTTAATTTTACTGTGTTAGAGATTTTTAATTTTTATTTACTACTATTTTTTTAGATGGCTGAAAGTCGTGTTGGTGAGACAAACCCAAATGAATGAAGATGTTACAAATCCAATCACTGCTGCTCCACCAACACAAACAAATACTAGCAGACCTGCTAGAACTGGAGCTTCTGAAAACAAGAAAAGGAAAGCAATTAGTGCAAGGTCTGATGTGTGGGACCATTTTATAAAGTGGGATCAAAAAACTGATGATATGCGAGAAGAAAGAGATGAGCCCCTTGCTGAGGATAAATGCCGATGCAGATATTGTAGAAAAGTCTATAGATGCACTACCAAGAAAAATGACACGTCTTCTCTTAGAAATCATGCTAATAATTGTAAAGAAATTCCCTATAACAAGGATACACACCAAGCACAATTAAATCTCCAACCAACAAGAGAAGATGGTTGGGTAGGAACCCTGACTACTTGGAAATATAATAAGAAGGCAATTAGAGTGGTATTATCTAAGATAATAATTTTAGATGAATTGTCCTTTAAGTTTGTGGAAGGTATTGGTTTTAGGCTTTTTATGGCCATTGTGTGTCCCAAATTCACAATTCCGTCTAGGTGGACGATAGAAAGAGATATCTATCAACCATACCTAGACGAGAAGATTGCATTAAAAAAATATCTTTTTGAGACATCTCACTATGTTTGTATCACCACTAACACATGGATATCAGTTCAAAAAATTAATTACATGTGTCTTACTGTTTATTGGATTGGAAATGATTGAAACCTCCACAAGAGAATTCTAAATTTTTGTCTTATTACAAGCCACAAAGGTGAAGTCCTTGGAACCACGCTAGAAGCGTGTCTACATGATTGGGAAATTGAGAGAGTATTGACAATTATTGTTGATAATGCTAGTTCTAATGATAAGATGATACAGTATTTGAAGAGAAAAATTGCAAATTGGAATAATAAGTATGGTACATTCTTGGGGGGTGAATTTCTTCACGTACGTTGTGTTGCACACATTATGAATCTTATTGTGCAGGATGACCTATATGCAAATATTGAACCCATTTCGAGGGTTCGAAGTGCTATAAAGTATGTGCAGCAGTCACCTTCACGGTGGGCAAAATGGAAGATGTGTATTGAGAAAGAAAAAATAGCAGTTGAGACAGGAATGCGTTTGGATGTACAGACACGTTGGGACTCAACATTCTTGATGTTACAGGTGGCTAAAAAATTTCAGTCCGCTTTTTATCAGTTTGAGCTAGAGAATCCTTGCTTTAGATAAGAAGTTGGGGGTGATGATGGGAAGGGCATGCCAGATGAAGATGATTGTGATTGTATTGGGCAATTATGCCGATTCTTGCAAGTTTTTATGACTTGACTCTGAGGATGTCAGGCACTTTATATGTAATATCTAATATTTTTTTAATCAGATCACGAATGTTGAAGGTGAGTTATATGAGGCTATGATAGGTGATGATATTCTTACTTGTGAGATGGCTCATAGGATGAAGGAGAAGTATGATAAGTATTGGAAAAATTGTGAAAATGTGAACTTGTTGATATTTATACTATTGATTCTCGACCCTCGATTCAAGCTAGATTTTGCCCAGTATGTGATAGGAGAGATGTTCAAATCTCAAGGTGAGAGGGGCCATGCAATGCCATAAAAATTGGAGAGAACTCTTAAAGTTTTGTTCAATGAGTACAAAACTATACATGATAAGGAGAATGGTATTAGAGATGATATATAAGTGAGACCAACTCAAACTTTAACGGCTCAGGAGAGTGCAGCAGTAAAGAACTATCGCATATTGGATAAGTTCTATGTGCAGAGTTCATCTTCGTTGTATGTCACACCAACTCAAAGTGAATTGGATAAGTATTTGAATAAGGCCAAGGAGGTGTCAATTATTGGTAAGGACATGTCAACTTTTTCTATTCTAGACTTCTGAAAGGTTAATAGTGGAAGCTTTTCAATATTATCGAGAATGGCTCGAGACGTGTTGGCGATTCCAATATCTATAGTTGCTTCAGAATCAGCGTTCAGCACAGGTCGGAGAGTCTTCAGAATCAGCATTCATTCGTCTATTCCTATATTTATTACATTTATTGATTCAATGAATCTAATTAGTTTTATTTCCTTCTAGATTTGGATGTATTGTCTACGGATTCGGTTATCACCAAGTTATGATGCACCATGCATGTTGTGCATTTGGGGTTTGTATCTTGGTTTATTTAATTAATATCATGTATCTAGACCTTTGTATTACACACATGCATGCTGTGCATATCCGTGTCGTGCATGTTGTGAATATATTCCTTTCACTTTGTTGTTTACACAAATGCATGTTGTGCATGATGTGCATATTAGGGTTGTATCGTGTCGTGCATGTCCAGAGCTCTCTGTCTTTGCTGCAGGCAGAGAAAAAGAGCTCTCTTGCTCTCTGTAGAGAGCTCTCTTACTCCCTACTTTTTTCAATATATTTAAAACTAATTAGTTAATTTTGCTGATAGCTCTCAATTAGTCAATTTTGCATGAATATTTAATAACTAATTTATTTTTTTCATGTTAAGCAGATTAGCTCAACTTCAAGTCTTCGGTGAATGATGGGACTCTGGACTCTGGAGCACATATCTTAATCCGTTTGTAATTAATTTGGAAAACAAAATGTTAAATTTGAATTTGTAACCATGTTATGTAATTTAACTTGCTATATTATTTTTGTAACTCTGTTTGTAATCATGACTATGTCCTGTAATTTGACTTGATAACTATCACTGTGGTATACTAGTATGTAGTTGTTGCTGTGCTTGAAAGTTGAAACTTGCTATATTATTTTAGTTTTATTATGGTTGTTGTTTATTATGTAATTATATTTTTTTGTTTGTTGTTAAATTATTTTCTATTAGGCGATCTGTTTAGTTATTTTATGTAAGTATAAAAAAATTTGCTTCAGATTTTACAGGATTTTTTATGTTTGTTTTTATTCAACTGGGCCAAAATTTCATCATTTTTCTTTTTTTTTCATTGGCCAATGTTTTTTTTTTACTGAAATGGGCTTATGGGCCTAAGCCCACTAAACCGATACCCGACCGAAAACCGAATGTTCGGGTTTCGGTCATCAATATTGTTCGGTCAGTTCGGTTTTGGTTTTAAAACTTCGGTTCGATTTTCGGTTGGATATTTTCTACTCAAAACCAAACCGAGCTGACCGATGCTCACCCACTTGAGACCGGAATTAAGAATAGGTGTAATTATGTTAAAAGGATATTGTTGGAATTTATGGGAGTGCCCTTAGCAAAACTATATTTTTACTGGAAAATTCTAAATGCATTCAACAATTTTATAAATACCACAATTTTTAAATACTAACCCCTATGAAGTTAAAAAATAAGTTTTTTTTTCCTAAGTATAATCAGGTACATTTTTAAGTTACTCCTTTTTTTTCTATTTATTTATTTTTTTTCCTTTCTCGCTCTCCAATCCCACTGTCGCCTTCCTCTGCTGTCTGTCCCTGTCGCAGCCTTCTCTCTAGCCACCTAACTCTGCAACCAGCCTCCTCAATGGCTCTATCATCCCTCTCAAAATCACTCTCAAAATCATTGTACTAAATTAACAGTTAAAAATAGGTATCTAATTATTTATTAGTTTGCTTTATATATCGTTTTGCCTGCTCTTGTTTTTGAAAATAACTCGCATTTGGCCCGTATTTGGAGAATAATCAGCAGTTTCTGTAGCTTCCTACTGTACAATGAATGATGAAAGGACATACAAGTTTAGCTTTGGCATTACTTGCACTTATTTTGCTTAACCTTGATATCATTTAAGAAGGGATGCTAAATGCATACTTGTATGCATAGCTGCTCATGTATGAAGAGAAAATGCTGACGTTTAGATAGTATGAGGGTGGGGGACCTGTATCAGCTCAACAGTGCTTTTACATTTAGTTCAGAAAATTAGCTATCATTGTTTCATCTGTAGCTTCTTGAATTGGTTATCAACTTATACATCTTTGTGCTTGCACAAAAGCTATCCACTCATGTGCATACCACTTCCATGAATTTTGGCAGCATCGCTATTGTTGAGATTATCACAGATCTGAATAGCAACCATAGAAAAATAAAGAGTAACAAATCACATGAAGATAAACATTTACCTGGTTCGTTCCAAAATAGAATACGTTCATGACCGTAATGACCGTAAGAGGTTTTCTTTAACATTTGAGAATAGTGAGAATATATATATATATATATATATATATATATATATATATATAGAGAGAGAGAGAGAGAGAGAGAGAGAGAGAGAGAGAGAAGGAGAGAAGTAGTGCCCTCGGTCATTAGTTGATGCCTTTGAAAGTGGGTGCCCTTACTCATTAATGGATGCTTTCGAAAATGGGTGCCCTTAGTGCCTTGGGAGTGCCCTTTGACAGTGGGTGCCCTTAGTAATTCGGTGGGTGCCTATAGGATGCGGATGCTCTTAGTTGCTTGGGGTGCCTTAGAAAGTGGTGTCCTTAGATTTTTGTGCGCTTAGTGATTCAGTGGGTGCCCTTAGTTTCGGGGTTCCCTTAGTTCTTTGGGGGTGTTCATAGGTTGTGGGTGCCCTTGGAAAGTAGATTCCTCAGATTTTGGGTGCCCTTAGTGCTTCGGTGGGTACCCTTAGATTGCGGGTTGCCCATAGTTGTTTGGGTGCCCTTAGAAAGTGGGTGGTGCCCTTAGTTTGTGGGGTGCTCTTAGTTCTTTGGGCACCCTTAGAAAGTGGGTGGTTCCCTTTTATTTTGAGTTGTCCTTTAGTGATTTGCATGTTCTCTTTGAGCGTGGGTGGCCTTAGTTTTTTTTGGGTGGCCTTATAAAGTGAATGCCCTAAGGTGGATTCTCTCTGTAGAGATGAGCATATTTCGGTTAAAATCAAAATAGTCAACCGAAACCTCAAGATTCCAAGCATAACTTAGAGAAGGGAATTTCTAGAGGGACACAATTTTTCTCCTAGTGAGTCCACTTTTCCTAGTGAGCACACCTTCTTTATTGAAAAGAGAGAGTTTTTCCTAATGAGCATACTAATATTCCCAAAATAACCTTCTATCTCCTCCTCTCTCTCACGTTTTTGATTTGGGCTAACAGTCCCGGATCAATTTGAAGTGATCCGGGACTGTTAGCCTGGATCACATTGGTTGATCTGGGCTGTCTAGCCCGGATAAAAAATGACTAATCCGGGACTATTAACATAAAAATTCCAACTTTTTGTCTTTCCTTCATTTCTCTCCCCTTCTCTTCCCATTAAACAATTTTTTCTCTCCCCCTTCACTCCTCTTCTCTTCCTCCTCCTCCTTTCTTCCATTCCAAAAAATCTTCTCTAACCCAAATATTCAATTCCTCATTCTTTTTCTCTTCTCTAAACCCAACACTATCCAACTTCTCTTCTCTCCCATTTGCCCGCCGCTGCCGCCTTCGTTGGTCCATGTAACGCCGCCGCTGATTCTCTTCCTATATTTCTTGTGAGTTTTAGGATTTTTTTTTTTGGGTTAACTGCTCGTTTGAGAAGAGAAGGTGAAGGGAGACAGAAGACAGGGATATTTTGATTCAAAAAAATTGATAGGAAGATTGTAATTTGATAGAAATTTTTAAGTGGGCTCACTAGGAAAAATGTTGTGCCCATCTAGAAACTCCCCTTAGAGAAGTGGGGAGCTTCCAAAGGAGCACACCATTTTTCTTAGTGAGCCCAGTTTTTCTAGTGAGCCCACCTTCTCTTTTCAAAAGAGATGATTTTCCTAGTGAGCACACCAAATATCTCTATTTTGCCCTCACTTTATTTCTCTCCCATTTTTTCCTTTCTTCTTTCCCCACCTCCATTCTTCTTTCCCTAACATTGGAGAACCCAAAAACCCTTCTTCTCTTCTCTCCCTCTCTCATCTTCCATAATCCATCATCTTCCATTTCCCCTTTCCTAGCTCCTCCTTCATATTTATCTTCTTTTTCTACAATTTGCCTGCTGCTGCCGCCGCCGATCCCGCCACTGACCTTCCGCTGCCGCCGGTGATTCAGGTTATGTCCACCATCCCACCGTCGCTTCTTGGGTCAAACTGGGTGAGATTTTCTCCTCATTTAGCATTTTTTTTAAATTTTGGTCTTTATTTTTTTGAGCATAGAATTAGAGAAATTTAGATTTGGACTTCTTGTTGGGTTGGAGAGGAGGAAAAGAGGAGGAGGAGGTGGTGGAAGGGTATTGATATTAAGATTGAGGATGGAACATTGAGATTTTGGAGGTGGAGCTTTTTTGATTATAAATAAAATTTTTTGCATAAATACATACTGATATAGATTTTGTATAAGGTGTCCGGATTTTTTTTTTTTATCTATTTTGTAGATTTTAACTGATAATTTTGAGTATTAGAGAGAGAATTTTTTCCAAAGGTTCGAATTTGATTATGAGAATCCAATATCTTGTTTCTCAGTTTATTTATACTTTATATTAATTTATTGATTTTCTTGACCTTAAATTATTCCTAAATTAATTTCTTCTAATTGTTCCTTTTTTTATTTTTTTGGAGAACTAACGGATTCCTATATTTTATTTTTACAGAAAAAATTAGCAGAAGAACAAAGCCGCTCGTTCTCCCGAAAATTCTCCGACTCATGGGAGGTCCAATCGTCGACCTGCGAACTATGGAGTTGATGTTTGAAATGGAGTTGAATTGTTGAAATTTGAAATTGTTGGAGTTTGAAATTGGATTCAAAATGGAAAATGAGGGTAATGCTAATGGTAGAGCTGCTATGGAGATGGTGGTCGAGAGCCATGGAATTGATGTATTCCATTTAGATAGACGTATGAATGGGGCTTATATATTTTAAAAGTTTGATAGATAATACTTGTATTTTAAAAGATTAGGTTAAATAAAGGCCTAATCTTTATTGAAAATTCCGGCGATATTCTTGTTTCGATTCAGAATGCAAATGATATTGTTTCAGAATGTTGCAAAATTTGATTTTGATTTATGGACCAACGCATTAGTTGGAATGATCATCTATAAAATATTTTTTCTTTATGTTTGTTTCTTATTGTTCATGGTGGTGCGCATATGTAAATATTTATCAATTTCGAAAGGTGAAAATACTTACCACTATACTACAATGACTTCATGGATAATGTGATGAAAAAATACTTATTTATAGTAACATTTATCTCCTGATTTAAAATAGACAAAAATTAACTAACCTTTATAGTGATCTTTTTCGTCCTAAGTCCGGACTTCCAGTCTGAACAGATATGGATCGTTCGGACTACTAGTCCGGACAGTGGAGAGTAATTCGGACTGTCAGTCTGGACTTTGAGTTTTTTTTTTTTATAATTTTTATCAATCCGCACTGTTTCTAGAATTTATGAGTAAGTAAAGGTCTAATAAAATTAATTTTTGAATTTAATTTGTGAGATAATTTAATATAGAAAAAGATTTGATTGAATAGTTATGTGTTTTAGGTTTTTTTTTTTTTTTTTTTTGATTAACTGATCTGTAGATGGAGAAGAGAAGGAGATGGGAAATTGAAAAAGGAAATATTTTAGTCCAAAAATTTCGATGGCAGACTCGTAATATGAATAAAGTTTTTAAGTGGGCTCACTAGAGAAAATGGTGTGTGCGCCCCTCTAGAAACTCCCGAGAAGTGGTGGGTAGTGGTGACTAATGGGCCGGGCCCGTGCCAGGCACGGCCGTGCCGTGCCGGGCATGGCACGGCCGCCATGGGGCTGGCCCGCCGGCACGGCACGGCAGGCCCGTGCCGTGCCCAGGCCGAGGCGGGCCGGCCCGATTTTTTTTTAAAAAAAAAAAAGGGTAAGTTATATCATATGATAAAAACAAATGTTATATTATATATAATCTCATTACATTTATGTAATTACTCTATAAATCTCTTTAGAAATTATACAAAGTCCGAAGAGAGGTGAGAGGACCCTAGCCGTTACCCTCAACTTGTTCTTAATATATTTTCTAAGAGATTTATAAGTTAAAAATTTAAAAAAAATAAAAATACATGAATATCCTTACAAATTTAAATACTTTTAATCAATCTTCATTTTCTTCCGGTAAGCCTAAGATCTCTACTACATCTTCTTCATTAGTCAAGCCTTATTCCCTGTCTTCTGCGTCGTACCAATCCTTCAAGCAGACACACATCTCCAATGTGTCCGACTCCATTGAGGTTCTCAAGTATGTGAGCACTCTACCACCTGCGCTAAAAGCAGACTCCGATTTTACAGTAGACACTGGAGGAGTTAGTAGATCACGGGCCATATTGGAAAGCACGGGATATGTTTTTTCCTGTGATTTCCACCATGCCAAAATATCAAAGGATTCATACTTTTCAGGAGATGCGTTATCTTCATAGCTAGCTCTCTCTAAATAATAATGTAATTCATTAAAATATGTACTACTTTGTCTTGGCTTTTTTCTGTTAAATAGAGATGATATTATTGGATTACGAATTTCCCTAGTAGATGGTTCTTTTGTAGTTTGTGTTGGCACACCATACATATCTTCATAAGTTTTATACATAATATCTAAACATGTTTTAATATCATTAAGTAAATCCCTCATATTATTTTCATAAGACATATTTGTATAAAATAAATCTATTAATATTTCAAGTCCATCTAACTTGCAACGGGGATCCATAACAGTTGCAAAATATATTAAGTATGGAAAATCTTTAAAATATTTATTAAATTTAATTTCCATAGGTTGAACAATACTTTCAAGTATAGAGTGATTTCTACATTCATTAAAAATCGAAGTAATTTCGGTTAAATAATATAATGCAATGTGTGTAGTTGGGTAATAACTTCCTGACAGTACTCTAGATGCATCTTCAAATTTACCTAAAAACTTAGAAATGCAATGCAACTGGTGCCATTCATTATTATCTAAACTATACATTGGTGTCTCCATTTCATTAAAAGCATTTATTACATTTTTATACTGAATAGCTATGTTTAACATTTTATATGTAGAATTCCATCTTGTTCTAACATCTATAGGTATAATTCTAGGTGATATTTTCATATTTTTTACATATTTGTTTAAATATTTGTCTTCTTGGCCCACTATCTTTAATAAAAAGTAATGTATACCTAAGATTCATTAGTGAATTATTTACTATTTTTAATCCATCTTGAACGCATAAGTTTAGTATGTGGCAAATACACCTAACATGGAATAATTTTCCATCTAGAATTAGTTTTGTATAATTTTTAAGAATTCTAATTGCGGCCGTATTTTCAGAAGCATTATCCAAAAAAATAGTAAATATTTTATTGTCTATTCCAAAAGCTGAAAATACATTTAGCATGGTTTGTGATAAATTTTGTGCATTGTGAGGAAAATCAAATACCCTAAACCCTATTATTCTTTTCTGTATGCACCATTCTTGATCTATATAGTGTGCCGTCATGCATAAATAATTAGTCATATTTCTAGCTTCCCAACTATTTGCAGTTATTGCAACTCTAAAAATTAAAGAAGAAAAAATAGCTATTAAAGTGTCGCTCTGCTCTTTATATAGTTTGAACATATCAGATGTACATGTTGAACGTGGGACTTTTTTAAATTCGTCAGTAAATGTTGATTTACAAAATCTTTCAAATTTGTGATTTTCCGAAAAAGTAAATGATTGTTCGTCATGTATTATAAATCTTGCTAAATTTTCTCTTGTTTTAATTAGATCATATTTACGTATACCTAATGATCCACCTAATGTGCTTATTTGTGTTTGATGTGGTACATTTGGTGGGTGATTTTTTTCTACGTGTCTTTTAAAATGACCCGTTCCGCTACCTACAGAAAACGAATAAATTTTATGATAGTGTTTACACTTAGCTTTCCTAACATTGTTTTCTGTTATTTTTTTCAAAATATTTCTATATGTCTGATCTAACAGCCCTAGTAGATGTGGTAGTTTGTGTTTCGGGTATGGTTGTATTAGTTGTTTCTTCCTGAGATACAAAAAATGGTACTTGAGGAGCTTGTTCTAAGGGTTGACATAGATTTTGATATTCTTCATCAGTTAAAAATGGAATAAAAGAACCCGTGACTTGAGAGCAAAAAGCGCCAGACGAGTTTGGATCCATTTTAATAAAATCCCAAAAATAACTAATTAAAATTCTCAAAAAAACTTTAAATTATAAATACCTAGTTAGAGAGATGAAGCTGGAAACCGAAATAGCGAAAAAAACCTTGCTTCAATGAGAAAACCTGCTTGGATCTTGTTTGGGAGACTTGCTTGCTTGAGACTTCTTGATCACTTGATTGAAACTTGCTACTTCTTTTGCTTGAGACTTCTTGAGAAATAAAGATTTTAGGAGATTTTTTAGAATGAATTTAGTGTATAAGAATGATGAATGGTAATAGAAGAGATATTGAGGTATTTATAGATGGAGAAAATGTTTAATTTGTAAAAAAAATTTACAAAAACCCCCCAACGGCTATTTTGACCGTTGGGGGAGAAATCTGCAATTTTTTTTGCAAGAAACCCCCCAACGGCTATAAAAATAGTCGTTGGGAGGTTATTTGCAAAAAAAAATTGCAAACCCCCCCCCAAACACCCCAACGGCCATTTTTTCAAAAAAAAAATAATAATAATCGGAGTGCCGTCCCGTGCCTGGCACGTGCCAGGCACCCCCCGGCATGCCCGGCCACGGCCCGGGCCGAGGTGTCGGGCCGGGCGTGCCCAACGGGCCGTCCGGCCCGTTAGTCAGGCTTAGTGGTGGGAACTTCTAAAGGGGCACAACTTTTTTCCTAGTGAGCTCAGATTTTCTAGTGAGCCCAGTTAAAGTTTAGAAGGGGATATAATTTCTTAGTGAGCCCAATTTAATTCCTAAAATACCCTTGCCTCTATTACCTAAATCCTCACTTCCTCTCCACCCTCAAACCCAAAATCCCTCTCTCCTCTCTTCTCCTTCCAACCCGCCGCCGCCGCAGCCACGCTCCCCCGCCCGCCGCCGCAGCCACGCTCCCCCCGCCCCCACACCCCCTGCCCCCACCCGGCTCCGCCCGACCCACACCCTCCGCCCGCCCCCACATCCTCCGCCCCTACCCCCTCCGCCCCCACACCCTCCGCCCCCACCCTCCGCCCCCAGTGTCCGCTACCACTCCCCCACCCTCCGCTACCTCATTTCTTCTCGATCTCAGATTTTTGAGCTCTACTGTAAGTCTCATTTAATTTAATTTTAATTTTGTTTAATTTTGTTTATTTTTATTTGCTCTGTAACTGCCCTGAAAACTGAAAACTTCTTGTTTGGTTTGATAATAATTTACATTCGGGAAATTCTAAACGAATACATTTTTTTGTTAATTTTGTTTTTTTAATATTTAGATTATAATTATGAAGAACGTATAATATTGTAATCGTAGTTGTAAAATATGCGAAAATTTAGTTATTTTCTAATTATAGATGTTAGTATTAAAATTTATTAATTAATTTAGAAGTTTAAAATAAATAGATAAAATATTATATTTGTAGCAAATTATACTTTATTACTACTTATTTGCTCATAGAAAATTTACTGTTTTGATAAAAAAAACATATATGAATGAAATATCTTTGTATTACATAGATGAATCCGGCAGAATCTTCTCGCGTTCGACTAACTGCCTCGTTAAGGAGGAAGAAAGCAATATCTCGACCACAAATCCAACGCCCGATACGAGAGAGAGAAATCGAAGTGGCCGTAGATACTGAATTAAATGTAAAAACTCCTAATTTGATCAGATATGATAGTGCAAGACTAGAAGAAGGGAATACTGATGTAGGAGGCTCTCAAGATGATCTTCATGAGTCAAATTACCGAGGTCCAGTTGATTTATCAGTACTGAAGAGTTTCAAAACGCACGTTGCTTTCTTCGTTTAAAAAGATGAAGAACTATCAGAAAAGCAAGCAAAGGAACAAAGATAAGATCAATCCACTCCTAATATACCCAATACGGTAATTATGTCTCGAATCAGAAGCAGACGTCAACCCCCGAGGAAGATAAGGAGACAGTGATTAGATTATATTAGTTGTGTATTGATATTGATGATGTTAGGAACTTCAAGTGGCCGGTGTAATTGTTTTTTGCAAACATTTTGAATAATTTGTATAATATATGGTTTTTGTTTGTAATGAACCCTATTGGTCGCTTTTTGCTCGATTAATATACACACTACGTTTGTATTTGATCTTATTTCTTTAATTTGTATAAAATCTTGTTTGTTTTATACGTAGGGGACCTTATTTATAATCTTCACTATTTCATTGTATCAGTTATTATATCGTTGTTTCATTGAATCGGTGTATCAATGTACATTATATCGGTGTATCAGGAGTATCATTGTATTTGTGTATCTGGAGTATCATTGTATCGGTGTATCATTGTGTATCAGTGTATCATTGTATCGGTGTATCGATGTATCAGTGTATTATTGTGTCGGTATATCAGTGTGTCTGTGAATTATTGTATCTTTTTTGCGTCATTCACTATATTTTGTGTAATAATGTATAATTAATTGTTAATATAAGTCATTAAAGTGACGTTAAATTGGGTAAACTAATGATTTATCAATTTATTACATAAATAGAGTGGGTGAGGCAGCGGCGGAGAATCAGATCGGGTCAAGTCCCTATTCGGACTGTCAGTCCGAACGAGGGGGCACCGTTCGGACTTACAGTCCGAACAAAACTGGTCTGTTCGGACTGTAAGTCCGAACAGATCCGGTCTGTTATACAGTCCGAACAGATCCGGTCTGTTCGGACTCTAAGTCCGAACATACCAGTTTTGTTCGGACTTACAGTCCGAACACGACTGGATTGTTCGGACTTACAGTCCGAACAGGCCAGTCCTATTCGGACTGTAAGTCCGAACGGGATAATAGGAAGAGGGAAAAAGGGCAAAATGGGAAATTTTTTTAGAGGGCACAGTTGATATATACGGTAAACTTTAACTGGGTTCACTAGGAAAAAACTTGTGCCCCTTTAGAAGTTCCCTTAGTGGTGGGTGTTCCCTCTGGATTCAAGAGGAGTTCCTCAGCTCCCGCACGACCCGACCGGACCCGACCCCGACCCGTGAACACCTCAAGATTCCAACCGCAATCTCATTCTCTCGCTCTTTTTTTTTTTTTTTTTTCATTCTCCTTCCTCTTGGTCCTTCCCCTCGTCTTCAATTTCTCTCCTCCCAGCAAATAAAATCCAAACATTTTTATGCCTTTCGATAAAAATGGAAAAAGGAGAGAGAAATACGAAAGATGTGCCCTCGTCTCGTGATTTTCCCTTTTCTTCCTGTTCTTCTTCTCCCGTCTTGAAATTGGAAAAACGAAAGATCATCTCAAAATGCCCTCTTTTCAATTTCTCCTTCCAAAAGAAAGAAACGAGAAGAAGAAATCATTAATTCTAATTTTCAATTTCGCCCTCCAAAAGAAAGAAAGAGAAGAAGAAAAAATCAATTGACGAGTTAGAAGGTTCGTGCACTTACCTTTTCTAATATCTAAGAGTATTTTTACTCAATTCAAGAACCAAAATTTGCAGGCCCTACCTTAATTTCATCACCTAAACACTCTTTGTTGCGGTTCTTCCTTAGGACCCTTCACCCGATTCAATCTCGCAAAGAGATTTTAGGGTTACGGGTATGCAAAGGTGAAGACTTTTATTTGTTTAAGTTCCTTATTTTTTCCTTTACTTTTCAGCTGGCAGTTAGATTTGTATTTAGTGCAATGCATAGATGTACTTTAGAACTCTCTGTCAGGGACCAAACGTATGGGAGTTTAGTCCCACATCGTATGGGTGGTGGGCCTTGGTGCCATTTAAAGGGAAAGGCCAAACCTCACCCCGCAAGCCAGTTTTGCGGGGATGAGTTAGGGTTGGACCCTGACAAAGGTATCAGAACTGGTGCGCCATGCGTTTGGGCTCAGTGGCTACTGGTGAGCCAGCGTGGGCACTGGTGAAGTGTGGTGGTGTCAGGAACCAAACGTATGGGAGTTTAGTCCCACATCGTATGGGTGGTGGGCCTTGGTGCCATTTAAAGGGTAAGGCCAAACCTCACCCAGCAAGCCGGTTTTGCGGGGATGAGTTAGGGTTGGACCCTGACACTCTTCAATTTCCTATCTATTTACTTTTATACTAATTTGTTTGTATTGTTTTGACCCCTTTGCAAGTTCAAAGCTTATGTATGATGCTATGCAGACTTGAATTTGTAAAGTATGAATGATATTGTATAAATTAATTACTTTATACAAACTTAATTATTATTACACCAACCTAATTTCTATTGCACCGAGCCACTATGTTTTGCATATCTAGAAAAACATAAGTGAGGGTTCACAATCCTTTTGTTGCTGAACTTTGCCTATAAATAGGCATGGTATTTGGTATAGTTCCGTTCAAGAGATTCCCACAAACGACGAATCAAAAAAGTCTTCTTTCGTCGCTGCATATCTATCTGTCTTTTTCAGAATTTTTGCAGTCTGATACTCCTCATTTCTTCGTCTAAGCTTGACTCTTTTTACTGAGTCTTCGGATTCGCCAGTTTTACCGAAGTGAGTGAGGCCAGTGATTCCTTCTGATAGTTCTCAATGAGAAAAGGAAAGTTCACGTTTTCCCTTCAACTTCGACACCTCTTTGAATTGTCGAATGACGGATCCCCTAACCTACCATGTCTAAATGTTAACTGGTTTTGCTACTAGGAGAGATGAACCGTTGATCGATTTCGGCTGGTTGCTCTCCGGGAAAAGTTCAACATTTCGCAGGTATATGAAATGCATTGTTTTGCAAATGCTTTCATCCTTCGAAAATAAAAAAGAAATGTCGTGAATGAGTGAGGAAGAGGAGGATGTCGATCGGCCTGAGCCACTAGCGTGGCCCCCGATACACGCCATGTGACGAAAAGCCCGGTCAACTGAATGTCGAGAGAGAATTTGTGTTAAAGAGTTATTTCTTTTCTCTTCCTTGGGTTTTACTTTCTTTGGGCACAGTGGGTGTTAGGTTAGTGAGATTAGAGGGTAAGCTCTTTGTGTTCTCCTTTTCTGATTAGTGGATTCTCTTGTTGTCTATCAATCGTGGGCATAGGTCTATAAATATCGACTTAAACCCGTGGACATAGATCAATATAAATATTGACTTAACCACGCTATATTTGGTATGTGCTCTTTATATTGTTATTCTACTAATCATTTGTGCTTTGTTAGACATATATTGTTTTGGAAAGAACTTATCCCCTGCAACAATTCTGGTATCAAAGCTTTAAGAAACAAAGAAGAGTCGATAACAAAGGCAAAGAAGGAGCACGCCTTTGTCGTTGCGGAGGATGTCCAGACATGGTCTATGGGTCGAAAACTCAAGCATGGAAGAGCTCTTCAAGCTGAATAAATTTTGCTTCAGCATGAATCTGCAGTTTCTCAGTTTGGATCTATGCCCTACTTGGCGGAAGATTCAACAAGGAGATTGAGCACTATTGGTGATGTTTCTGGCAACATAGATAAATTGCGATAAGAGTCAAAGTCCGGGAGAAGTGCCAGACTGAAGATAGACTCAAACTTGAGAGAAATTAGAGCCTGCGAGATGGGGAAACAGTGCGAGATGGGGAAATAGGGCAATCAGAGTCCGAGGAGAAACAAAGCTGGAGGGTGGAGGAGGAGGTCATTTAATATGGGAAGTTAGTGGAGGCTAAGCACCATGAATTGAAAAAAGGGGTCAAAAGGAGATTTTGCTAAATGAGAAGCTTATATATTTTTTATTTTCTTAATTAGTTAATTTAAATTGTCAATAGGTTTGGTCAGTTTCAGATTTTGGAGATCGATACCAAAGTCCAATGGAAATTTCACAGTTCGGTTTGGTTTTGCTAATTTGGGTTGTCGTTGATATGTTTTTTCAGTTTTGTCTCAACTCTGTTTATCCCTAGGGAGGGAGAGGCCAAAAATAGAATGATTTTATTCAGCTCAAGTTTAGGCTTTTGAGCTATAAAATTTTGTGGAAAATAGAAGCTTTTGGGCAAGAAAGCGCTAGGATTTTGATTTGAAGAAAAGATAACATTGATCTAAAAAAGAAAGAACTCAATTGTTAATTGGATGGAATTGTAAAAAACTTGAAAAAAAAAAAAAGAGATTTTAATAAATGAGTAGTGGATAAACGTTATAAATGAGAGGAAATATCATAGGGAAAGCAAATTGAGAATTGAGAGGCCAGGTCTTGTTGGTGGCTGCCCATGAAAGAAAAAAAAATTTGCAGATGAAAACGAAGAAAAGATCTAAGAAGTAGATTTTTTAAAATAAAATTGCAGCAAGACTCCAAGAAGGATTCTGTGAAGAAGACTTATGATACTTATTTTTATTGTGTAGAAAATTTTGAGAGGGAACTGAGAATTGAGGAAGGAGTGTGGATGTGGAAATAGGCAAGATTGTTCTTTGTTTTAGAGAAAACTTTGACATTTTGAGAGCAAATTTAGATTTAAGGTATTACTGGTATTTCAGTCATTTTCTGTCCAAAATCTAGCAGAAGTTAACTTGTGGAGTATTGTTAATAGTCTTCATACGACTTAGGGTAAATTGATAATAATAATTAACAATAATTTGGGGTACATTTTTCTAAATATACTCGATTTTGGGGTTATATGTCTAAAAACCATATTAACTAATATAACTTCCATGTATTTTAAACTTTAAAGTTAAACTAAGATTCTGACCAAAGCTAAATATCAAATCATGAGAAATAAAGTTTTATGGATTTAGGATGGCCATAAAAATTGAGGGGAGATAAAACTATTAACAAATAATAATGCTAAGCACCTCTTTCACCCTTTAATTTATTTTTTTAGTATTGATAAGTTCCATCAGAGACATACTAAAACTATCCCAAAATATTCCATTACAGAAACTGACTGATACTAATGTGTCTAATCTAGAACTTAGAGAAATTGAATCTCAGTGAAACTATTTTTCTATAGTATGATAGTGCAAATTGCAGAACAACATCCAGAAGCTCCTATCTCTGTTCTATTGGTAGACCTACAAGTAGCAAAAGTTCAGTTTCCTACACCAAACAAAGTGCTCCAACTGGAGCTACTGATAGGGCTACTAGTAGGCCTATCGGATAGCTTAGGGCCTAGAATTGGTTTCTTGGCCTGATTGTGAGTGATTTTTGGACTTTAATCACCACTATTGATTTCTACTTCCACTAGATCTAAGGGAGGGGATTAATTAGCGATATAAAAACCTAATGAGACCCTATAAATACCCAATCATCTCCAACTTTTAAAGAGATTTTTCCTCGTTGGAGAAGATCCAGAGAAGGCCATCATATCAAAGAAAAGAAGAGAGAAACTCAATTTCTATCATCTTCTTCTTATTCTTCATTAAATCCTCCTACTTTTCCATATCAAATGGTAATTCTTTTTTGTTCAGTGTACACTATTAAGGAGAAGGTTATCCTATCAAGTCGTTCAAGAATCTATCTATCCATTAAAACCTTAGAGAGAGCCATCAAGAAGAGGGTCTTCACGTTAATAAGATCTCCCTTCACTCCTGATTAAGTTCTCCATTGTTGTGTATAATGGAAAGAGTTTTCATACCAAGCTAAGGTCATTAAAGATCAAATCATTAGTGAAGAGCTTTTATGTCAACAAGATTTCTAAAATCTTTATTGTCTTTAACAAGATCTCCTTTACTGTCACGGATTTCATATCAGACCAACCATTGATAGCTTTCTTGCTACATTCAACACTACACTTCTTGCAGATAAGTCTTTTATTCCTCCATTATGCTCAAAACTCCACCGTCAAGTTTTGTGGTGATCAAGGTGAGGGTTTTTATATCAAGCCATTAGGGAGAATGTTCATATTACCGTAAAGGAGTTCTATTACTATGTTAACACGAGACCTTTAGCAAGTAAACTTCTTTCTCCTTATTTTTTGGATTGCCACATCAATTTTCTTGCTGTGTTGTTAAAGGTTTTTTGAAAGAATCGCTTTGATCGGGTCCTAGTTTTCATATTTATAAGGAAAATTGTGATTTTCATTAAGCAAATATAATAGTAAATTGTGTTTTCGTACTATTTGAGAGTAGAATCATGTAGTATTACAATTGTAAATTCTCAATTGTATAAAGTCACAATTTTTTTTTTCTATTTTTGTTAGTTTCGAATTTCCACCCATAATATGGAGCATGTAGAGCTTAGGAATTAGGTAGATGAGTTGCTTTGGAAAGACTTCATTAGAGAGCTTGAGCCCATATGTCGTTCCTTAATTACTTACGTCTAAGAAATATGATAGGTAGAGGATGTACATGCATGGATGAGGCATCAATAAGATCACAACCATGTATAAGTTTCTTGTTTCTGAACTTAGACCCATTATATTTAGTGGTTGGGAATTCATCTTAGGAGTGGATAACACTAGATCCGCATCTGTGAAGGCAATGAGCTGATGAATGCTCTTAGATTAAAGACAAATTGTATGAGTCGTTGGTAATAATCATTGGTTTGTCCAAATGCTTACTAGTTCCTGCATGAGGGAAATGACTCTGATCTTACATCATTGGACAAGTCCACGATTGTTTGCTGACGACATCCTTGTATTTAATGGAACCTAAGAAGACAATCTTCTTCATTTGACTTGTATTAGAGACTATATGTAAGGAGAAATTGTATATCAACTCAAAAGGTGCGACTTCCTGGCCTCTTTCACACTTTTGTGTCAATTTTTTCTAGTAGGGGTATATCAAGTGATTCTGACAAATTAAAGGCCATTAGAAATTAACATAATCTACTATTCACAAGGCTACGAGTTTCCATGGGTTGACCACTTATAAGAGGTTTGTTGCAAATGTAGTACCATTATGGCTCTGAGCACCAACTATCTCAAGAAAAGAGGTTTCAAGTGGAGTAAATTTGCTACAAGGTATTCTAGAAAATCAAAGAGAAGTTGACTATTGTACCTATCCTTCATTGTCCTGAACTTTCAAAGATTTGTGAGGTTGCTTGTGACTGTTGTTCTAAATATCGGTTGCTGTGAACGATATATTGCCTAATATATCGTTTTGGAGGATTTGTCGATATAATATGAAAAATCCTATATTGGCGCATATTTCCAATAAATCATCCGATATCCTGCTTTTTGATATGAAAATTCCCTATTCGTTATGAACCTAATATTTGATATTTAGAACCTTGCTTGTGACGCATTGGCTATAAGTATTAGTATTTTAAACATCGGATATTGGCGATATACTGGTTGACAAAATTATATACCGGATACTGGACGAAATATCGCGATATGACACTAAATATTAGATGTCATATTGATGTCATGCTTGTTAAAGAATATGCATGTTATTATATTCATAATATATATTAAACTTATTTAAAATAAGTTTAGAATTTTAGAGACTATTTAACATGGCCAATTTATTCGAGAGAGGCAATCTGCTTGAGAGTCGAACGGGTAGGGGCGTTTGTTCGAGAAAAGAAAGAGGCGATATTGTTGAGAGAGGGATCAAGAGTTGAACCATATGAGAGAGTGAGAGGGGTCATTGGGGCTGACGGGATGTTAGGATCGGTGTTTTAGTTGGTGCCGGGAGTGGAGAGAGGTGCGGGGTTCTCTATCGTAGCCTATTTGATGTGATTGTTCAATTAAGAGAGCAGAAAGGAAGTAGAAGCAAGGCATCGAATTATCGATCGACTCACGGATTATCATGATCATCGTCGGGGCTCATGGGGTCATGAGTGTCGGCGTTTTCGGTAGTCGGGCGCTTTCGATAGTCGGTGCTGAGAGTTGAGACAAGTCGGGCTTTGTTGCGAACTCTTCAATATGATCGTTTATGAGAGAGAGAGAGAGAGAGAGAGAGAGAGAGAGAGAGAGAGCAGAAAAAAAGAGGAAGAAGTGAAGCGTCAAATTATTGATAGATTAGATTTAGGGGAGAATGAGAAATTTGGGTTTCGATGATATTTATATAAATAGATTCGAGTATTGAAAAGTTCAGTTTAATAGGTTTAAATTAAAGAAATAGAAAAAATTGGGAATATGTTAATCTTGACAATATTTTCTATCTTGTTTACTGGGCGATATATTGCCACGTGGCCGATATATCACTTAATATTGGTCCAATATGATAACAAAAAAAATTGACTTACTATATCGTTTTAGTTCTAAAGCCGGGATACCGGTATCCAGTAATACCGACCGATATTTAAAATACTGATATGTATAGGTGACGTATAAGCCAAGAAGGAAACTTAAGTTAAATGAGACTAAACAATAGCATGAAATATATAATCGCAAGTTTACGTTGTTGTGTAGAGTCTGAGGTACTAAAGTAATTATTTGTTATCCATAGAGTTCATCTTGTTTTTTGGCCATCAATCCCACAAAAGTAGGTAGGGAACCAACCCATCAAGTGGTGGAATTTCTCAAGGAGTGCACCTTCAATCTTAATCACCGTGTTGATGTTTTGAGTAGAAAATTTGCCACTTCACCAAGCATGAGGGTGAAAGTGGTTGGACTTGAAGAGTCATTCGTGATTATCTTTTTTATATGGGTTTTGGTGAAATTTATTTGACCGAGGATCCATCTACTGATGTGGATGACTTCACCATTGTATGCTTCTTTTTCATGGGCATCTGTTTGTGCATTTCAAAATTATTCAGTCCATGATAAGTTAACTTGGGAATTGCATGCGAGATGAGTAGATCGACATTTTGGTTGTGAGAAGGCCATTATCATGTGGGGGATTGTTTCACTCTGTCAAGTCTATTAGGCAGCTAGCAGTTTGGAAGCAAAACAATGGTTTATACACACTTCTACTAATAGCCTTTGTTCCTTGGGAGCATCTTATTATAGAATTGGTTTTTAGGTCTTCCTCACACATTTAGGAAGCACAGTTCGGAAGCACAATTTGATTTTGTCATAATGTATAGCCTTTTGAAGATGCAACATTTGTTCCATTCGTTAGGACTACGGACGCTTCATATGTGACACACCTCTTTCTCAAGAAGATAATTCAATTGAACCGTCTCTCTAAGACCATTGTTTCTTTCAGAGATGTGACTTGTGAGGTTCATGAGTCATTCTTGAAAGATGCTTTGTTCAAAGAGGTAGTTCAATGCACAGTTTCCATAAGACCCCATAAAGCCATTGCTTCTGACAGATGTGAGATTCATGGGTCATTTTTGGATGATGCTTTGGAAGAAAATGGGCATTGCACTTCATTATTTTCAGCTTATTTACCGCAGACCAACTGTAAGACTGATATCGTAACTCGAAGTCTTGGAGATTTGTTGCAATGTCTCTTGATTATCATCTAACTAGTTGGGATTGGTTTTACCTATACCTTGATTTTGCATATAGTGGTTTGGCTAGTAGGTATACAGGTTGAGTCCTTTAGAGGTAGTCACGGGCTATAAATCTAAGATACCCACCCATAGGAGATAACCTAGTGCATCCGCTAAGTCCTTTTCACATCATTTTCCTAACCTGTATCATGAGATATCCTAGATATCCAAAAAACTGCACTTAGCTATGATAAGTGCAAGTTTGTTGATTGCAGGAATTTATAATTAGGGACAAAGGTGATGCTTGAGATTTGTCCAAAGAGATTGCTTTCTAGAATTTAATGAAATTTCACGGATAGTTTTTGGGTCCATATCAAGTTCTGGGGCGAATCAGTTCTAACAATTGTAGGTTGGATTTTCCGTGGGAGCTTAATATTAGTTTTGATTCATATGTCGAGGTCCTCAAGGATTTGACTTCCTACCATAAATAATATGGTTATCCGGATATTTCCAGAGCCGGCATCTTCCAATTTAATAGCTCCATAGTGTGCTTCAATTCGACCTCCACCATGACCACCTTTACCACCAAGGAGATGTCGGCCACATTGTTATGGCATTCTATAGGATGAGATTGCTTCGACAGTGGAGGATACTAAGATGGTACAAGCTTCAATTCCACCTCCACCATGACCACCTTTACCACCAAGGAGACGTCGGCCACAATGTTGATGACATTCTATAGGATGAGATTGCTTCGATGGTGGAGGATACTAAGATGGTACACTCGAGAGGACAACTTATTCAAATTGTACGTAGCTGTGGGTCAACACGAACTTAATGTATTATCATTGTTGCCATTCACTGGAGGGGATTGTTTTAAGTTGGAGAGTTGATGGGGATCCTGCATGGAAGACCTATTTTCATAGGAAGGGGATAGATTAGTGCTGAATATTTAGTATTTTTATATATTTTATTTTGTTGAACATGTGGTGCACAGGATTCTTTTATAAATAATTGTTGCATGAGACTTCTATTTTCAGTGAATAAATAGCTTATTTTGAGAAATTTACGTTTTCAGTAAAATTTTTGCATGTGAGGCATTGAGTTGGCAAATGATTTACTAGGATGTGAGGCTCGAATCTCAATTCTTCTCAAAATTTCCACTATCAAACTCTCATTTTTTTTTGGTGCTGCATAAAGGGTAAATGGGAGATATTACCCTTACTCTTCATGTTTATCTAAATGTATAAAAAGTCCTTATTGTTTCCCCTCCCCCGCCCCCCCCGCCCCCGCCCAACAATAACTCATTTAGATAAAAGTAAGAAAAACTTAACTTTCTCCTTAAAATTAGAATAAACATGTTTACTCTTATCTAGGCTTGCTCTGGTCAGGCCTGGGTACCGCTAGTCCTCTACCTCAGATACATGCATCACTTATAGACTTGGATCCTATCTTGTGATAAATAGGTTCAGGTTTTGGTCTGAGTATATTTCAGAAACCTAGACTTTGCCCTATTATTAAGCGGTAGCATTCTGTATTAAGTTTATTTAAGGGTTCTTCATAGTTTTTCATTTTTATAGTTATATTATGTTATTACATGGTAAGTGAACAGGTCAAGGTCTATTTCGATGATACATAGATCCTACTTGCTAGGTTATGCACGGGTCCAACTTTGGGACCTGATATCTACCTGCTCATAATGGGTTGGGTCTGAGTATCAGGTTTTTATAATGTCACTACGATAATCCATTGCCAAGCCTCACCAAAGATAATACTTCATCTAACATCTGGCAAAAATGCATGTGAGACATATCCCACTTGTTTTGTTGCCTTAATCTTCTTTCTTGCTCTTCTAGCAAATTTGATTCCAAACTTGTTTTTTTTTTTTTTTTTAACTTCAACTAAATTGGTTCCTCTTCTCAATTACCTAGATTTCTTCGTCGCATCTCTTTAATTTATTTTTTTAAGTAGTTTTCTCTATATTATTGCAAAGAATGTTGCTGCTTCAGTTATCTTTCTTTTTTGATGCCTTGTTCTATCTTCCACTTTCCTTTTTTGTTGATTTTATGAAATAACACTTCCCCTTGGTTCCCTCTGTGATGATAAAACCCTTATCTCTAAGAAACTTGCTCAGTTGCTCTTGTACTTCCTCTCTATATCTGTGTGGATGTGAGTTATTTTAATATCTTCCGCTTCTTATTTTCATTCCTATTATGTAATTTCTTTGTTTTGCATAGTTAAGCTATTTCATTTTTTGCTATTGTTGGGCAGTGGGTGGGATTTAGATTTAAACATGAAGGACTAACAATTGGACTATATCATCAATTTTTCTTCAAGCGGCAGGTATGAAAAAATTTCTTCCTTTGAACTTTATATATATTCATATTCCTTGGCTTTGTAATGCATTATATTTTGTTTCTTGAGAATGTACAACGTGAGTTGCTCTTTATCTCATTTTTAATCATTATATTTCTTTCTTTTTATTTATGACTGTATTATTTGTCTACTTAGTTTTTATTTCTTTTTTTTTTGGGTGCTTTCTTGTATTTCTACTACCTTTTTAGAATCTTATGGTTTATTTGGAGTAAATTGTAAAAGTACCTCAGAAAGGGTTGCAATTGGGTCAGCTTGGAAAATTTTGGGTCAGGTCAAGAAATATATTTATTTATCAAAAAAGGTAAATTGGAAAGTATAGTCATAATGGAAAATATGGCAAGAAAAACTAAAAGCCATCATCAGATGAGGGTTTAGAGGAAAGTAGGTAAAAGTTTATGGAAGTTTAGATAACATAAAATTGTTCATGGGATTTCTTGGGAAAAACTTGATAGTTCATGGCTTTTTTTTCCCCCCTCTACTTTAGCCTCTCTTTTTTATAAAGCGTCGTATTTACCTACCAAATTCTAAGAAAACACAAAGTAAGACTTGGTTTTTTTGGGAGGGTATTCGTAAGGTAAAGGAAACTACCTTAGGGGTTTAACCTACCAAATGCTAGTTTTTCATTTATCAGTTGAGTACTATAGCTCCATTGCACACTTAATAATTTTCCCTCCCATCCCTATTGGTAAATATAGGAAATTCACACAACTTATTACAAGGGAGAAATTTCCTCGTTATGCTTGTTGAAAGGAATTCTTTGAATTTGTTTTGTCACAAGTCACATGCCTAACTAACCTTTCTCAAGGTCCTCCTATTAATAGTTGTAATAGGCACTTCCTTTGTTTTTCTTTTTTTTTTTGAAGTTCCTCCTGAATTTATGATAGGCACTTCTTTCTTTTAAAAGGCTGCCTATCAGGTTTACAGGAAAACTAGTCAATCCATAATTCTCTGCGATTTGGTTAACCATTTAAATTACTTGAAGTGGAATAATTTTTTTTTAAGTACTTTTATTTTTGTTTCACTTGTCAAATGCCAAGAAATTAACTTGGTATTAATATATGCCTTTTATGTCCAAGAGAACTCGTGAACATAAACTTTGGATGAGCAATTTCTCATAAAACCTAGTGTTGATTATGACCAGCCTCTTCTCTTTTATTTTAACCAAATTTTCTGTAGCGCCTAAAAACAACCTGACTATTGCTAAGAGGACCTCATCTCGGCTACCGTGCTTAGCTGCAATAACTGCTAAGAAAAGAGATTTGTGCTGCTCTAGCTAAGTTTATCCCGTCTATAACCTCCCTAGCATTTTCCCAAAACCTGCAATGAGAGACTGTGGGTGGAGCTCGCAATTAGAACAAAACCATGTCAGACTTGAAGTTAATGCAATATTCTGCCATTTCTTAGTTAATTCGAGTCCTATAATAATCCAGGTGGTTGTTGCATAAGAAAACACAGAGTTGAAGTTAAATGCAATAGACTCATATTTCTTAATATATTTTAGTCCTACAATAGTCCAACTGTTTGTTACAGATGAAAACAATTTGTGCCAGGTTTCTCACTTGCTTATGTGTCTATCCAATTAAGTTGGTAAAATTTTCTTCTGTTATAATTATTTTTTTAGAGATTTTCTAATATGTAATTTGCACTAGAAAGGTACAAACACTATGTACTGTAATTAAAAGAACTGACTAAATTAGTGGTAGAAAGACATAGAGTGAAAAATGTGACACTCGAGAATTGGATTGTTCAGTCCACCAAATGTTTCATTGCTAGCTAATTAATTATCCGTTTGAACGTAGATACATGAATCTTTTGCCGCATGGCATTTAAATGACTGTACCATTTTTTACCAAGTCATATCTCCTCAATCTTTCACTCTTCGAATTATATCCTGTCTTTGTCCGCTATCTCCATCGCATGGCTATATAATGCCATGGACGGGGAGACCAGAGTATAGGTAGTGAGAGAGTAGAGAGACGGGTAGCTAGATAGAGATAAAAGAGGGTTAAATTGTAATGGCTCGAACCAGCAACACGGCTATGATGACTATTGCTGATGTTAATCATGGTCGTGCTTATCCTCCAGCATTGAGATACCACATAGATGTGGTAATGAATCCAAATACCTTCTTTGAGACTCTTCGAAGCTTTCACAACACCATGGGCACCAGATTCATGTATGTAGTGCGTTACAACTTTCTATTTCCATGTTCTACATCTTTTTAGGAAAAAAATTATGAATTTACATGCATTTTAGTTATTACATTTTTTTCTTCTTCTTTACTTTGAATTGAGAAATTTGTGAATTGAGGAATTTGTGCGATTCGATTCACAAATTTCTCAATTCTGTTGCTTTTTTTGATCTATATGAAATCCCGTGATCCAAGGGGTGAAATTGGATGTGCATCACAGTTTTCGATTTTGTGCTGCATTTTTTTTAAAGGAAAAAAATTAACTGAATCTTCGAGTTTGTCTCTAATTTGAATTGAGGAATTATTATGATTTGATTAACAAGTTGGCAAATTCTATTGCTTTCTTTGATGGATAAGGAATCCTGTGATTGGAGGGGAGAAATTGGACTTGTATCACTTGTATTTTTTGGTTACTCAACGGGGAGGAATAGAAAAGGTAATGTTTTTTAAGTACTTCCATTTTGGAAGTAAAATGCTATTTAAGCTCTATATTTATTTATTTATTTGCATTGTTGAATTTAATTTTCGCCTTATTAAATTTAACGTCTAGGTAATTCTTGACGGGAAGTGGAGGGAGGTCATTGCAGGACTCAATATATCACAAACTATTTCCAACAGGTCCTTTGTTGTGAAGAAGCACTACTTCAAGCTTCTGTTCCACTATGAACAAGTTTATTATTTTCGCCGTCGGGGACCTATTGTTACACCACCGGGTGAGTTCTATTTTAGAAAAAAGTTGATAATCTTTGTTGTGGAATTTTTTTGTGAACCTTTTAAACCTATAAGTCTCTTTGACAAATCTATTTGACCTTTTTCTTAAATCAAAAAAGAGAAAAAAATCTTTTTAACCTATTTATTTCGTGCGGTACCTGTACGGCAGAGGAGTGATCCCCTTTTTCAGTTTGTCAACAACTCGGGGCAAGGTGACCTTTTAGTTTTATCATTTGTTGTAGGCGTCTTGCAGTTTCTTCATTTTAATTTTATAATTTTATAGCTAGTTCGTTTTAACAGTCCATCTTTTTCTGGAAAAACATGAAAAGTTATCATTCTGTTGGCCTATAGAATCAATGATGGGTATCCTTTATGAGAGGATTTATTTTGACTCCTGAATTTTAATGACTCTGGGATATTTTACTTTTGGTTTATTTTTAGTTTTTGTTATAAATAAGGTTGTGACGCAGGATGGATCTTTTTGAGTTTTGTAGTGGGATTATGCGGAAGAACATGAAAATAGGAAATTAAGAGGATAAATAGATAAAATGATACATATAGGATTCTCGTTACACCCAGGTGATCGCTCAGCCCACTTTCAACAAATTTACGAGAAAGATTTAGAATTTAGCAAATTATCATGCAAAACAAGGTCTGAATAGAAATATTCTTTTAGTCATCATTAGCTTCCAGCGGTCTCATACAAGCGGATGGGATTCACTTTATGTGAGAATTTATCTTGACTCTTGGATTTTATTGTCTCTTGTATATGTTGACTGATGATTTTTTTTTTAGTTTTTGTTATAGAGAAGCTTGTATGCCTTGGAAAGCTAATGAATGATGATTAAAAAAATGTTTCCATATGAAACTTGTTTAGCATGATGATTCGATAAATTCTAAATTTTTCTACGTGAATTCATTGAAAGTGGGTAAGTAATCACTTAGGTGTAAGACCCGAATCTTAACTATATCATTTTATCTATTTATCCTCTTAATTTCCTATGTTGGTGTTCCTCAACAAAACCCAAGAAAAACCTTCTATCATGTACTAATCAGTCATCTTGAATGTGTTTTAACAGGAGAATAGATTTCTGTCGGCTTTGATTTTCTCTATACACTTCTGACTGGGAACGAGTTCAGAAGCTTTTCTTGTTATATGTTTGCTTACTAGTTTGAATAATGAACAAATTCTCAAACAATTAAGGCATAACTAGTGCAGGACGGAAGCGATTTAGGGATTGTGGTCAGGAATTGGGAAAAAAATTAGGGTTTTGGAAGATAAATTAGGGTTTGGACCTCACGCTCATGTGAATCACATGTCCACTCTCTCACAAATCACAATCACTCGATGAAAGATTTGATAAAGCAAATCACATGCTCTAAAAAAAGTCATATTTCACTATATATCAAATTAGAGTTTTACAAACCATATATATATAGAAAATTCTAAAGTAACAAAATAATAACAAATTTATTCAAATTTCTAATCCAATCTAATCAAATCTAACTAAAAACTAATCATATCTCTATCAATTCTCCCGCGCTTGAAAATATTCACTATCTCGTGAATGTCGATAAGAAGAAAATCAAGTACGGCCGAATGAAATTGGTCAATTTTTCCAAGATCTGACAAAGTTTTCTACCGAATTAAGTATAAGAAAGTCGAACAAATCCGTAGCTAAATGTATGCTGTCTTATATTCCAATTGTGGTGACAGTAACAATTGTGGAAGATCCGAAGAGAACTCGAAATATGTCACTTCTATAAAAAATGAAGAATTTGGGATGTGAACTAGAAAGTCAATGAAAATACGATCCTCATGAACAATGCTATTGAGTGCTTTTGTAGATGGTTTTTGCAAAAAAAATCAGATCAACAACTTCTGGACCTGTGATGAGTTCTATGATGGCTTCAGTCTTAACATAATATCATCACCTAAATTCTCGGAAGCTGATATATGGACTCTTTGCAGGTACTGATATTCATAATGCCAAAATTCTTCACATTTTGAACATTTAATAGGACACCGATAAGCTGAGTGGCTGTATCCTTCATATTTAGAGCACTGTTTAAAGACAAAATGCGAAGCATACCGTGCACGAAAAAAAGCTACAAACGATTCCAAGTTGGACGAGATTTATAGTTGTTAAAATACCAATCAGAAGCTTCTCTAGCTAACTTCAATTTAGTATAGTTATATACCTGCTCTGAAGTCAAAGAAAAATAGCGGAAAAATTGTTCCAAATTGCTCTCCCAATTTTCATAAGTATCAGGGTCATTGTAACCGTGAAAATATGGGACTGCATCGTATATATCACTCTCCACTTGTTTGAAATCAACATCAGTGTTTGTGTATTTTTCGCAGAATATGAATCCCATAATAATTAACGCTAAAATTCAGAGTATAAAGTTTAGAAAATACCAAAAAATTGCAACTTTTCACTGTAGCTCGAATATGATGCAAACCGGGCTCAAAACAACATCGAAATCACGTACAAATCCTTAACGGGTCTGCTTGGCCTTAACGGGTCTATTGGACTGCTGTGGATCTAGTTACTGCGGGTCGGGTTCTTTGTTATCTTAACCCAATTTGGATTTTGAACCCCAAACTAGTGGGTCTGGATCAATTAAAAGTGGGTTCGGGTCTTATTGCAAAATGAATCGGATTTACTTTGAGATCAGATCTGCAGAGCAAATCGGCTGACTTCTCTGAAATTTCGGCGTTGGGATTAGAGCAACTCCGGCGGAGGCATCGAGCGAAATAGGCGGCGAGGCAAGCTCGGTGAAGGAGATGAATGAAGAGGAAAAGGAGTGGGATGTTGCTGTCTGGGGGCTGCTGGTAGTTGGGGAGGGGAAAAAGATTTTTTTTTTCCTTCTTTTTTTCCTCTCTCTATTTTCTCTTTTGATCTGAGAAGTAGAATTGGAGTTCAAAAAGAGAAGGAAGTTAAGGGGAAAGGGAGGAGGGTGAGTTTTCCTTCTCTCTCTCTCTCTCTGTGTCTCTCTCTCTTCGCTTAGGCTTTTGCTTCCCTCATGCTTCTCTATTCTCTCTCTCTATTTTTTTTGTTCTCTCTCTTTTTTTTTTCACTCCTTTTTTTTAATTCGACCTTGGTTTGATGATGGTGGAGAGGGTAAAGGGAATCCTGCGGCTGCTGACCGGAGGAAGAAGAGATTGCTTTTTTTTTTTTTGTGGCTGGTAGGTTTTTTGATGAAAAGGCGGCGTGGGAAGGAGGAAGGGAGTCCTGCGTTGCTGATGGGGAGGGAGATGAGGAGATTTTTTTTTACCCTCACACTAACTCTCTCTCTCTCTCTTCTCTCTCAAATTTGCTTCTGCTCTCTTCTTTTTCCAGTTTTTTTTCTTTTTTTTTTTCAGTTTTTTCTCTAAAATCTAAAAAGGAAAAAATTAAAAAAGAAGATGGAAAGAGAAGATGATGGAAATGGATTTGGATATCTGAGATTTAGCTCTGATACCAATTTGGTGCAGGGTTTTGGGGATAAATTAGGGTTTGGAGCTCAAACTCAGGCGAATCACACGCTCACTTTCTCACGAGCACTCTCTCACGAATTACTCGAGAAAAGATTTGATAAAACAAATCACATGCTCTTAAAAGAAATCATATTTCACTATATATCAAATTAGGGTTTTATAAACCATATATATAAAAAATTATAAAGTAACAAGATAATAACAAATCTATCCAAATCTCTAATCCAATCTAATCAAATCTAACTAAAAACTAATCATATCTCTATCAATAACGGCTTATGTTTCCATGAGATTCTCTAAATGTTCACTTAATAGATTTGGAAGAAACTAGCCTCTTCCATACTTCCTGAAAGGGGGAAATTTGTGATAATCATGTTATATGAAGGAAAATAACAATTTTCATAAGAGGAAAGACTTAGCTTCTTTGTAATCTCACCCTCAGGGCCCGGACACCTGACCTTTTGTTCCCCTCTTTTATCTATTATATGATAATAGTGGAAATCTTAAAGTTGAAGGTAAAAGTAGAAAATATTTAATAAGCATTTTATTATTCTAGAATTTTCTAATTATATCTCTGCCTATTTCAAAAGACGAGCAAATTTAATTTGCACAGGTCAAGGGCTACACAGTCTTGTTAGATTGCTAAAGCCCAAATATTTTCTTTTGTGGAGATTGCCAAAGCCCACTCTGTTTTCCTTGCACATGAGTTTTTTAAATAATATTTCAACCAATGTTTAAAATAGCGATAACGATAACGTAACGTTTTATCTTTGTTAGGTTATGTCGCATATAACGTTACGCATAATGTAAGTTATACAATTTTCTATTTATTTAATTAAAATAAATATAAAACTATATAATTTTTTTTATAAATTCAAAATTAAATTTAAAATATCTAAAAAAGAATTTTCACATAATCTATTCTAATTTTATATTAAGTTTTAAAATAATTTTCACATTTATCTTCATAAATTATATTAAGTTCCCAACCGTAATTCCAGTCATCATTTAAAGAAGATAATAAGATTTCAATTTCGGTTATTATTATTGTTGTAATTTATATTTTTGTAATATTCAATTTATCTTATTTATAATTGTTGATTTCAGTTCAGTTAAAAATTCAATAAAATCAACAAGTAAGATATTTCAACAATCGGAGAGAAATTATAACAAGCAAATAAGAAAACAATCACAAATTAAAACATTAACAATTCCACAAGCAATCAAATAAACCAACAACTAATCAAGAAAATTACAGCAATTCGCTAATAAAAAAATAATAATCAACAATAATATAGAAATTACTAAAAAAAATAATTGTAAATAACGTAACATAATGTAAGTTAACGTAACGTTACGTAATATAACGTAAAATAATATAAAAAACGTACTGTTATGGTACACTGAGTTATTTTCAGTTGTTACGTAGCGTTGGGGTCCCGTTAGGTTACGTAACGCAATATAACGGGTTTCATAACGTGTTATTTTCAACATTGATTTCAACTATATATTCTTCTAAAATCTGTAGCGCTAATTTGTTTCACTCTATTTCTAAAGCGATGTCGTTGCTGCCTCAACCTGTCTTCAACCAAGGGTCTGAGTCACCGGGCTCTGTCCCTCAACATCTGCCTCTCGGGGAAAGCCAGCTAGAAGATGGTGAGATTTCTAATTATCTTTTCAACTCTGTTCTTTTTATAATTCATTTTTTTTATATATTACAATAAAAGTTACCTGAATGTGCTTGTTATCTTTCCACTATGTCCTGGCAAGAAATTTATGTCCTACCTTATGTTACGAACTAATCTTAATTTTTATTTTCTCCTAACTGTCCAGTGGAACCTCTTCCTGAAGATGAAGAGGATAATGTAGTGGAATCTGATCCTGTCCCAACTGCTTCTTGATGGAAAACGAATAAATAGAGCGTTTGGATTCAGATAGAATTTTTTGATAGGGTTTGTGTTATGATAGAGTTTTGATTCGATCATTGTTGTTAGGGATTTAGATTTAGATTTTAGATAAAAAAAAATTTCTTATCATTATTGTTAGGAGTTTTCTATAAATAAGCATTACAAGTAGGAATTAAAATTAATGAAAGTTGATTGAAAATAATCCCTGCATGAAAATTGTGTGAGTCGAAATCTTTCTTTGTGGGTTCGTTGAGAATGGATATGGATTTGTCTGGATGTTGAGGTTCGAACCTATTTGTTCTTCCCTAAATCCATAAAATCCCTAATTTAGCTTCTGTGTTGCGTCACTTCTGCTTACAAAGTACATTCACTTGGAGAGGTCACAAGCCAGGTGCAGGTGCACAAGCAACTCCTTCACCTAGTTAACTGATCTCTGTTCCTTAAGGAGAGTATAGCGGAGGGAAAAGTATATGTGATAGTTTCCCTAGGAGATTTACCTAGTGTATTTGTCGAATATCCTCCTGAGATTCATTAGATTCTCATTGATTTTCGTAATAATATGCCTGATGAGCTACCTCGTAAACTTCCTTCCCTTAGAGACATACAACATGCCATTGATTCCTTGATAGTCTACTTTGTCCTATTTGCCTTGTTACAGAGTGAACCTTGTTGAGCACACTGAGTTGAGGAAATAGGTTGATGAGCTATCGTTGAAAGACTTTATTAGAGAGTTTACGTTCTTATACCATTCTCACCTTACTCACGCCAAAGAAGGATGGTAACTGGAGGATATGCATGAATAGTCATGACATCGACGGAATCACTGTCAATTATAGATTTCCATTCCTAGACTTGACTTATTGGGCATGATATCAGGATCTCATATCTTCTCAAAAATAGATCTTTGTAGTGGATATCATTAGATCCGTATCTATGAAGGTGATGAGTGGAAAACTGCCTTTAAATTTAAGGACAAATTGTATAAATGATTGGTCATGTCTTTTGGATAATAAATATGCCAAGTACATTTATGTCAACTATGACCCAAATGTTGTGTTCTTTCTTAAGCAAGTTGTCTATTTTGATAATATTTTCATGTTTAGTTGAACCCAGGAAGAGCGTCTTTCTCACTTGACACAGGTTTTAGAGACTCCATAAGAAAAAACTATTTGTCAATTAGAAATGTGCATTTTTAGCCTCCTATAATCATTTCCTCAAGTTCATCATCTCTAAATATTGAGTAGCAGCTGATTTTGACAAAGTTAAAGCCATGAGAGAGTGATCTACTCATACGATTCATGATGCCAACGGTTTACATGGTCTCACTACTTTGTATGGAGATTTATTAGGAGGTTTAGTACCATCGTGGATTTGATTACTAATTATTTTAAGAAAGGGGAGTTTCAATGGACTAAATTTGTTGCTAAAACTTTTGAGGAAATTAAGAAGAAGTTGATTACTGCTTCAGTCCTTCACCTTTCTGATTTTTCGAATGTATTTAAGGTAGCATGTGATGCATTTGGCGTGGGGCAGAGGTGGTGTATCAAGCCAAAAAAGTCATCCTATTGGCAAGAAGTTGAATGAGACAAAACGGTAGTATGATGTCTAGGATTGGGAGTCCTACGTAGTAGTGCAATGTTTGCATCACTGGTATCACTATTTGCTACGTAATGAATTCATTGTTTATTCGGCCCATCAAGCCCTTTCTTATGTCAATTCCCAGAAGAGAGTAGAGCGCCGATACATAAATGACTTGAGTTTATTCAGAGGTATATTTTCGTGCTCAATCACTATGCTAGCCTGGAAAATAAAGTTGATGCATTAGTAGGAAGTTTTGCACTTTATAGATGATAAGTGCAAAAGTGATTGGTTTTGAGCATATTATCCAAGAATATCCTACTTGTCGGGGATTTTGGTGACATCTACACTCCATTGACTCAGGATCCTTCTACTATTGTAGAGGGTTTCATTATTGTTAATGGTTTTTTTTTATTCGAGGCACCCGTTTGTGTAGTTCCAACACATCTTTGTGTGATCATTTGATTTGGGAGATGCATGCGGGAGAAATCGCTGGTCACTTTGGTCATGATAGGACCATCATCCTGATTGAAGATTGATTTTATTTGCCTATATCAAGCGTGGTATTGTGCGGGTGATGTTGTATTGTAGGATTTGTCAGGTTGTTGAAAATAGGAAGCAAAATATAGGTTTTTATACACTGTTATCGATATTTTTTGCACCTTAGAAGTATCTCAACATGGATTTTTTTTTAGGCTCCCTTGTATACTTAGGAAGCATGATTCTATATTGGTTGTGGTGGATAGCTTTTTCAAAATAGCTCATTTTATTCTCTGCAGTAAGACTGCAGATGTCTCACATGTTGCAAACCTGTTTTTGTAGAGAGTTAGTCTGTTTATATGGTCTTACTAATTCGATTATTTTTAACAAAGATATTCAATTCATGGGTCATTTTTTGCAAACTCTTTGGAAAAAAAAGGTACAGAGCTCAAATTTTCTAGCGCTTACTATTCACAGACTGATGGTTTGACTGAGGTAGTTGATTATAGTATCGGAGTTTTGCTTCCATGTCTAGCATGTGATCATCTGACTACATGGGATATTGTTTTACCTATGGCGAAGTTTGCATATAATAATTCAGTCAATAAGTCAACTGGGTTGAATCCTTTTGCGATAATCACTAGTTATAAGTCTAGAAAACCTATAGATTTTCTTCCCTTTCCCATAGATGATAGACCTATCGTCCCAGTCGAATCCTTTGTACAGTATTTGCATGATTTGGATGGTCACGTTCGTTGGCAAATAACAATTAGTAATGATAACTATATGTCTACAATAAATTTGCGCAAGTGATTTCAGGAATTTACAATTGATGATGAGGTGATAGAATGCGTCCAGAGGGGAAGCGAACTTTGAAGAAGTTTCATGCTCGAGTATGGATCCATACATAGTTTTAAAGAAGATTGGTTCAAATTCTTATGAGCTTGCAATTCTCCACAATCTCGGAATTAATCCAGTCTTCAACGTCGAGGATCTAACACTGAATCGTGCACCTTTTGATTACCCAACTGTGATACCCGATTTGCCTTCTTCGACTTTTCTGGGACATCGGCCTTTTCCTATTCGTACACCTCCATCACGTGGAAGCATCGCCTTGACGAGATTGAATATATTTTGGATGATAAGATCGTTTCGACTGCTGATGGCGGATATCTGCATCTTTTGGTGTGGTGACGTGGACGTCCATATTCATATTGTACTTGGTTGCGCACCAAGGAGGTCCAGCAATTCGACCTGGATTTGCCTGATGAGTATGACTTTCGCTATTCACTAGAGTTTCTTGTTTTCAAACCAGAGAGAATTGATGGAGAATGAATGAATGAAATAGACTATTTGGATTTTGAATAGATTTTTAGATAGGGTTTGTGTTATGATAGAGTTTTGGTTAGATTATTATTGTTAGGGGTTTAGATTTTGGATAGAATGTTGTTTTTGTCATTATTGTTAGGGGTTTCCGATAAATAAGCATTGTAAGCATGAATCAAAGTAAGCAAAAGTGATTGAAAATTAATCCTTGCGTAAAAATTGTGTGAGTTGAAATCTTTGTTCATGGATTTGTTAAGAATGGTTGTCAATTCGCATGGCTGTTGAGGCTCAAGTCCATTTGTTCTTTCCCAAATCCATAAAATCCCTAATTTCCATATCCCTAAGCCCTAATTTAGTTTTCATGCTGCGTCACTTCTGCTTTTATAGAAAGTACACTCACTTGATATCTTTATACTTGTCTGTTGTATGTGAAATAAACAAATGAACAAAGCTGCTCAATATTTACTCTCATTCTTGGTTGCTGATCTCGTCCTCCAAATGCAGACGGAAACAGACTTGCAGCATACGGGGATCTTCCATCTGATCCCACTATGGGAGTGGTCACACCTGATGGTGAGATTGACTACCTCTACTCCTCCTGTTTCATTCATTATTTATTTATTGAAGTACTTCGTCTCTATGGATAAAAGCAATCTATTCTGCATTTATCTCATGTTCTAGTGGTACAATTTGCCCCTTCAGGTTTAGCTGCCAATGCCAATGCAGCTCCTAACTTTATGGCACTTTCTCAATCTTTCAGGGAGAATGCTCCTGTTGGTGAGAGACATATTACTTCTATTATTTACTTCTATTATTTGTAAAATAACTATTCTTCCATACTCTCGTCTTCCATTTTTGTGCAAGTAGTGCTACCATTGGCGGACAATTAACTTAAACTTCTTCATGCATTTTCCAGGTGCTCAGTCTGTTCCAGTGAACATGGCTGCCCATGGCATTGGAGAAAATCTGCCAGCTGGTATGATGTTTAAACGTCAAATATTAGTAATCCTAGGATAAATGTGAAAATGCCACATATCACTTATGTGATTATACTTGTAATTTCTTCAGGTAGAAGGTCAGTGCACAACAGCCTCGCCACCCGCAACATTGGTTCTCATGTCTTGCACGGGGTACTACAGTCCCAACTCCTCCCAGCATCAAACTCCTCATTTTTGTTCTCTGCCTCTTCTAGTTCTGCAGAGCATCCACGGCCTTGGTGGAGTGCCTACAGTTTCTTTCTTGAGGAAAGATTGTCTAATTTCAGAAACCTACCATCTCAGAGTATGGGAGAGCTTGTCAGGCTGATTGAAGAATCCTGGGTTAGGCTCACAAAAGATCAGAGACGAGTAAGCGCAATTAACATCAGAGTTTGTGAAGTTTACAAGATGGATAATGAATTGCAAACTGTTTCAATTGTTGTTATTTTGGGCAGGTGTATACTTACAGAGAATGGATGGACAGGCAGAGGTATGACAGAGAGATGAACGAGTATCAGGAGAGGATTAGCATTCGCAATCGAAATAAGCCCTGCATAACACTGCAGCTGAGGGAGAACGAAGGCTAGACCGTAAGCTTGTTAAAGCTGGATGACCCTGCAAATTATGATATTATTGAACTCTACTTAGGGGAGAGTAATTGGTGCTTTCTAATTTGTGATCCATATTTGCATCTGGTAACTAGTCACCAGAGTCAACAATGGTAAGACTCATGGAACTCTTTTACTTGATAGAGATGAGATTAGTTATTTAGTTGGATTTGATTTGATTTGATTTGATTTGATTATGAATTTAGTTAGATTTTGGATTTTTAGAGATTTGTTAATATTTTTTTGTTTTAAAATTCTCTATATATATGGTTTGTAAAATCCTAATTTAAAATATAGAGTGAAATATGATTTTTTTAGAGCATGTGATTTGTTTTATCAAATCTTTTCTCGAGTAATTCGTGAAAGAATAGGCGTGTAATTCGCCTGGGCGTGAGGTTCAAACCCTAATTTATCCCCAAAACTCTAAGTTCTTTTCCAATTTTTCACCACAAATCTTAAATCGCTTCTGCCCTGTGTCAAATTGGTATCAGAGCTAAAGTTTCACATCTTCAAATATTAGAGTTCAAATTCATTTTCATCTTCATATTTTTCCATTTTCTTTTTTTTAATTTTTTTATATTTGAGAGGGAAAAAACATCTAAAAAAAAAACAGATAAAAAAAAGCGAGAAAAAAAATCGAGTGAAAAAAAAGTGAAAAGAAAAAGAGAAAGAGAAAAAAAAACCAAATTTCCCCTCTCCTCTCGCAGCAGCAGCATGCAGTAGGCAGCAGCAGCATAGCAACAAGCAGCAGCGCAGCAACAAGCAACAACAGTAGGCAGCAACAGCGCAGTAACAAGCAGCAACAACTGCAAGCAGCAGTCGCAATAGTAACAAGAAGCAGCAGCCACAACAACAATAAGTAACAACAGCAGCAACAACAAGCAACAACAGCAGCTGCAACAAATCAACACCTACAAAGCACCCTTACCGCTGCAGCGCCCTCCCACCGCCTGCAACCCGACCAAACCTAATTTGCTTCTAATGACACTGGATTGGGTCTAGCAAAGCAGATTTGAACTATTTGCAAGATAATAGATCCGTTAAGGAGAATACAGACCCGTTAAGAGTTTTTTAGAGTGATTTTGAAGCCATTTTGAGTACGGTTTGCATCAGATTCGAGATATAATCGACATATTTCAATTCTGGTATTTTTTGAACTTAATTTAAATATGTGATTTATATTTTGTGAAAAATACATCAATACTGATGTCGATTTCAAGCAAGTGAAGTGTGTTATATATGATACAGTCTCATATTTTCATGGTTATAATGATTCTAATAGTTATGATAATTGGGAGAGCAATTTGAAGCAATTTTTTAGTTACTTTTCGTTGACTTCAGAGCAGAAATATAATTATGCCAAATTAAAGTTGGTTGGAGAAGTTTTTTATTGGTACCTCCACAACTATAAATCTCGTTCAATTTGGAATTGTTTGCAGTTTTCTCTTCGTGCACGGTATGCTCCACATCTTGTCTTTCAGCAGTGCTCTAAATGTGAAGGATACGGACACTCGGCTTATTAGTGTCCTTCCATCAAATGTTCGACATATGGAGAATTTTGGTATTATGAATATCAGTACCCTTCGAAAAGTACTGTTATCGACACATCAGCTTCCGAGAATTTAAATGATTATATTATAGTTGAGACCGAATCCATCATAGAGCCCGTCATAGGTCCACAAGTTGTTGATCCGTTTTTTCTGCCAGAGCCAACTATAGAAATATTTATTTGCCTTGTTCATGAGAATCATGTTTTCAGTGACTTTTCAGCTCACATTTCAAATTTTTCATTTTCTACATAAGCGATAGATTTTGATTTCTCTCCGACCTTCTACAATGTTACTGTTGCCACCATAAAAATGTCAGATAGCATACATTTGGCTTCCAAACTGTTCGATTTTCTTATATTTAGTTTGGTGGAAAGGTTTGCCAGATCTCAAGAAGATTGACCAATTTTAGTTGACCGTGCTTGACTTTTTTCTTATCGCTATTCACCAGGTGATGAATATTTCCAAGCGCAGGAGAATTGATAGAGATGATATTAGTTATTTAGTTAGATTTGATTTGATTTGATTAGAAATTTAGTTAGATTTTAGATTTTTAGAGATTTGTTATTATCTTGTTGTTTTAAAATTCTCTATATATATGGTTTGTAAAACCCTAATTTAAAATAGAGAGTGAAATATTATTTTTTTTGAAAGCATGTGATTTGTTTTATCAAATCTTTTATCGAGTGATTCGTGAGACAGTGGACATGTGATTCGTATGCGCGTGAGGTCCAAATCCTAATTTATCTCCTAAAACTCCAAATTCTTCCCCAATTTTTTCATCATAAATCTTAAATCGCTTCCGGCCTGCGTCAGTAGGTAGTTGGTAACTATAAATTTCCTTCCAGTATATAAGGTGGATCTTTAGTTTACACGAGCCATAATATAGTTTTCAAATTCTTATATCAGATTATTATTCTCATAGATTTGTTCTCCTTAGGGGTACAGTCATTTTCTGATTCTGAGAATATTTGATAGCTTGCTGAATGCTTCAGTCTCACACGAAGTTATTACCCTTCGAAAATGAATAAAAAGCCAAAATAAGAGTGTAAAATCTTGAAAGAATATCATATCTTTCAAGAAACATCGTTGTGGGTGTCTGAGCTTTCAAATAAAATAATATGTATCAGTAATGACCTTTTGCTTTGACAGCAGTTATAGACGTCCTCCAATAATCTTCCATTTTCTCACCAAATTCTTTCTTCGTTATCCTCTCAATTATCGTAATCCAGATCCCCATTTACCCATCACATAGATATTGTTCATGTGGGCTGACCCAAGCTTTCCAATCTTTCCCAAACCGTTGTTTCCTTATTTTGATGTCCCTAAACCTCTAAAGATCGGTTCTTTCCAAAGATTCACCAACACCAAAAGTAGAGGAGGATGAGGCTAAAACTCTAACATCTTTCAATAAACTCCATCTAATCAAACAAAACTAAAGATTTTTACCAAGGGGAAGGACTAAACTCCATCTATTCTCATAGTTCTTGTTGCAGGGAATGAAATTGCCTACTATAACTATTGGATGCTAGTAGGAGTTAAAAATTTTGGTTTTTAATGAAAACCTCAGCAGTTGGAACACTGGAAGAGTTGAAAGGAAGTTATTTTATGCTAATAAATACAACAATGTTGGTTGAGCTTGGTGGTGTTTAGCTTATGGAGGTGGATTATCTCAATGGCATCTTGTTGACGTGCAACTGCTCAAAACAAATTCAAATTTTTTCTTTAAAAAAAAAAAAAAATAGAACGTATTAGAATTAAAGAGAAGAGTAAAAAAGGGAGATTAATTTTGTAATGTCCCAAATTATATCCCAAAAGTGTGTATATGGGGCATTTCATTATAAAGAATCATGCTATCAGAGTACATAATAGAAAGGAATTACAATCATAGATAATTTGTTACATGCATAACATTACTTGTCATCTTCCATGTTATAACACTGAAAATGGATTACAATAATAGATAATTTGTTAGGATTTTTTAAATCCTACGTATGTGGCAAATCGTGCCAAAACTCATGATGATATGGTCCAAGTAATTAAGTATAAATCAAAATCAAGATTGATAAAGAATAATATAATAGGAGTTTTTTTTTTAACGGTCTCAGGAAGAAAGAAACCAACATTGACATTCGTGAATTCAACGTTAGGAGGAGCGATATGTGTGGGAGAGTAATTGTTGCTTTTTAATTTATGATCCATATTCGTATACAATAATTTAGTTGAATCGCGAATCATGGAGCCCATTTTAATTAGGATTGGTAGTTTACTCCTACCGTGACATCCAGCTTCCAATAAATTTTAGTTTTCGTATGATTTTAATTAAAATCTTAGGTTATGTTTATCATTCTCAATTTCTCATAGATTTCTTCTAATTCGCACGCACAATCATTTTCTGGAAATATATTTCATTGCGTTGCAGAATGCTTTCACCCAAAGCTGTCGGTCCACCCTCTCAATCCTTCCACGTTCCCGACTTCAAAAATGAACAGAATACAAAAAAAACTTTAAAAAAAAAAAAAAAAAGCAAAAAATGGGGAGGTTGTCTGCAGAGGTAAACCAATCATTAAACATGTGCACCACACCTTTCCTCTTTATGCTACCTTTGAAAAACACGCTACACCTACATTTATATAACACGAAGCAACATTGATCAGAGCGTACCTTTAAAAAACACGCTACACCTACATTTATACAACACGAAGCAACATTGATCAGAGCGCTACAAAACTTGGAGATCTGGAGATGGCTGGAGCCCGGAATTGGCTTGGTGCGATACGTCGCACATTTGCCAAATCCTCGTGCAAATCTGTTGCCGTTCTTGACGACACAAACTTGATGCACAATGTCCCGTTAGCTGTTGCAACAAATGAAATAACTAATTTTCAAGATGGGAGGAATCGAAAGGCTAAGAAACTGCTTGCTGTCGAAGATTTTGCAGCTATCAAGATCCAGGCATGCTTCCGGGGCCATCTGGTATGTCTCTAAGGTACTTCGTGAAATAGATTAATGCAGCGTTGCACGCTGTAAGATTTATATGTATCTTGCTTAATGCAGGCTAGGCGTGCGTTTCGGGCATTGAAGAGCCTGGTGAAGCTGCAGGCATTGGTCCGTGGCGTGTGCGTACGAAGACAGGCTAGGATTGCAATCCACTGCATGCAGGCGATGGTTCGATTGCAGGTCCGGGTTCGTGCAAGGCAGCTCCTGAGCAGCTCTGGGGAGATCGAGCTTCTGCAACCGTACAGCTGAAGTTAATGGATGACTGGTTCACAGAAATGGCTGTCATGTTTATGTCTTTACTTTGTAACTCAATCTAGTTTATATGATTTATATATACTAGATCTGTAACTTGATCTTTATAATGTCTGCCAGTTAATGGATGACTGGTTCACAGAAATGGCTGTCATGTTAATGTCTTGACTTTGTAACTTAATCTAGTTTATATGATTTATGTATACTAGATCTGTAACTTGATCTTTATCATCAAAATTAAATTTGATCATAATGAAGAAGACAATATGAGATCTTTATCATAATGAAGAAGACAATATGAGATATAATTGTTGTACCTTGAATATGATGATGAACGATTTCGTCTAAAACGAAGAAATATGTTTCATAAAAAAACCACCATCTTCCCGAAGGAAATTCATCCAAATCAAATCTTTGAAAGTGTGTTCTTCAATTCTCAATGGATCAGGATGGCTTTCACCTGATACATTGACGATGAAAATTAATGAAATCCTTCAATCTCTCAAAATTGATTTTTTTTTTTTTTTTTTTTTTTTTTTTTTTAGCATTAGCTCAATGTTTACGCTCTAAATCGATTTTGATTGCCAACGTCTTGAGGCCTTGGATCCATAATGCAAACAGGAGTATTCTAGTCAAACTCAAGACTAGTTTATACATATTTCTCTTACAATTTCTGCTCTCCGGCATCGTAAACTTTGAAAGCGCACTTAGAATATTTCATTAGGAAAGAAACATCTTCCCTAACAAAACAACCTTCACAGAAGGAAATTCATCCAAATCTTCGTCTGCTTGAATTAAAATTAGGACAACTAAATTCTTCCGGGCATCTTTATAAAAATTGATTTGCTTCTCTATCTTTGAAAATGTCTTCTTCAATGCTTACTGGGTCATAGTGGCTTTCATCCGAGATACATCATCGATGATGAAAATTGATGAAACCCTTAAATCTCTCAAAATCGATCTTGCTCGCGACATCTAAACGCCTTAGATCCATGATTCCATAACATAAATAGGAGTATTCTAGTCAAACTCAACACATAGTTTTATACATATTCTGGTACAATTTCTACTCTCTGACATGGTAAACTTTGAAAGGCGTACTTAGAATTTCATTGGTATTTATATGTCACCCCGGACACCCGATGAGATGTATGTTTCTTTGATAAAGGTTGTCATTGTTAAGTTTTTGTAAGTCTAATATATTCACTTTCTGTTCATACATATTCTGCTATAATTTCTACTCTCCGAAGTGGTAAACTTTGGAAGCTCAATTAGAATTTCATTTGCATGGAGTACGATAAGAGTCATCAAGAAAAACAAAGAAATGGACTATCAATGATTACTACGAAATAATCAGACAAAATATATCATGCAAAGCTTTTATTCCATAGATTTTGTTCGCTTTTGAACGTCTGATCAAATCAAAGGATGTCACTGTCGCCAGTACAATCTTATTCAACCAAAACACAACACTGAAGAAAAATATTAAAAGCAGATCAACTTCACACAACACAGAAACATGCAACAAACAGGACTCAAGAAGAAGGAGCTGCAAGAATATAGATCCTCCGCGGTGGCGCCTTCTGCATCTCCGCCACTTTCCTCCACGAACTCCTTTTCGATATCTCGCCCCACCACTCCATCACCCTCTTCCTCGACTGGAACAAGGAACGGCACCTGGGGATCTTCATGAGGTTGTGTGCATTGGGAAGGTGAGAGAGATCGGCCAGCGTGAACTTGTCCCCAGCCAAGTACCTGTTATCTTCCAGCCTCTGCTCATAAACATCGAGCACATTCTTCAGCTTCGCCTCGCTCTTCTCCACCACAGTCCCATCTGTCTCTATCCCAGCCATCGGCGCAAAGGCCAAGTGAAAAGCCAGTGCTGAGCTTGGTGGGTCGAAACTCTGCGCCTCAGTCAGCAACCACTGCTCCATGGATGCCCGCTCCAACGTCCCAGTCCCTAGCAGTTCTTTGGTCCCCTTTCCCGCGTTCTTCTCTGCAATATGTCGACATATCTCCCTCGAATCTGTCCATAAACCAATACCAGTTAGAGATACATACACAGAGATCGATATATATATTTAGAGATGGGAGTTTAGATTGCCATACTAACCAACCATAGTCAGGTAACCATCTTCGAAGGTGAGGGCTTGGCCTGATGGCTGAAAGAGACAACAACGGTTACTACAGAGAAGACATTACAGCAATAAATTTGAATACAAACCTGCAGCTTCAGGTAATCCGGCATTCGCTTCTGACCCCTGTAGACATCGACACGGATGAGTTGGAACTCGACATTTTTCTCAAACAGGCAGGCCAGAACCCTGGCAACCTCTGCCGAGGTTGGGGACCCGATGACCTTGACGCCAGGAGACATTGTTACTTAAGAAATGAGTGGGTTTAGGATTTGTGTTGACGGCTACATGTTGGAAACTGAACATATATATATAGCCACTAGTGAGTGAGCGAGCCAGCGAGCAGAGAAATGCTTTGCTTGACAAGATAAGAGAATAAATGCAGAAGGCAAAGAGTTGAAGTGTGAATAAAGTGAAAGCTTAGCTTGCTTGTGCTGAACCCGCATGGAATGTTGTAGGACAGTGTCTCCTTTGGGGGCTGTGCAGCATGATTAGATGCTTTAGCTTCGATGACGTATGTGTATTCAGACCTAAGAGTTTAAACTAAATGGCAGATGCCTAACTTCCTATTTGAATCGCTAGCTTGATTTTTTTCCATGCGAGGCTATTTTCATCACGTGACCTAATAAATATATTATTTCATGTATGATTGGTCCACTGACCTGCAGAATCGTCAAATGAAAGGCACAACAGAGTTCAATACTATACGAACAACAAAAATAGTAACAAAGTCCAATACCTCATGGAAGATCCAATACCATACAGACTATCTAAAGTGCCTACGGAACTTACTGGTAGACTTTTTTGAGCCTCAGCTTGGATTGAAATATGCTCAAGCTCTAGTCGGGCTTTGATACCACTTGTATGACTAGCATGGGACCAATTAAGGAGACTGAAGGTGAGAACTCAATATAGGTTGAGGCATTTTCGAACCCAAAAGTTTAAACTAATATATAGAGCTTAATATACACGTACTTTTTACAAAAAGAGGAGGTGATGCCACTTGAGTAAATGTTTATTGGCAAAATAGAAATTAGTTAAAACCATATGTAAAACCCTTATAAAATCCTCATATTTAGACCCAGTCCCTACCTGCTTAACAATTTGGTATGTCCGAAACTACAAGACATTCTACAGCCTGGAATTGTTCTTAACAGGGTGATGCATGTCTTGGGTCCAAAAGTGATACATGTGACTCTTTCGGTCTGGGACTAACAATATTCAGACCCTAGTTAACCCGTCATAGGCCTAGCCCTGGCCTTGTTTATGTTGTACTCTACCTTATTTAGGTCAGACATATTCTCTGTGTTAGTTATGTTTACAAACTATTGCGTATATTTCCTATGCCATCAGGAAAGCAAATTCTTTATTTTTAGAGCTTCATAGTATGGAATATATTACATTTTCCTGTCTGTCAAGTTGAAACTGTCTTCTTTTTTTTCCCTAACACATACAATAAAAACAACAACAACAACCCGTCTTTTATCCCAAGGTACTTAGGGTAGGCTACATGAACCAAAAAAGAATCACGTCGGGTTATGATCTTTTTTTCACTCATTCCTATCAAACAATATGTTCTCATTTAAACCTCTAGCATCCATACGTTTTCGTATTACCTTCATTCATATTTTTTTCAGTCTTCTCTTCGTTCTTTTCACTTGTCCTATGTTGATAAATTTATCTCATCAAACTAGTGCATTTGTAGCTCTACGTTGCATATAGCTAAACCATCATAAGCGATTTTCACGCATCTTCTTTTCGATGAAGGCGATGCCTATCTTAGCACGAATATTTTTATTTCTCACTTTATATTTCCTAGTGTTGATGCACATCCAATGAAGCATGCACTTCTCCGCTATATTTATTTTTGGTGAATGATGTTTGTTTAAAGCCTAACATTATGTATCATATAATAAAACTTGTTTAATAGCAGTTCTATAAAATTTTTACTTCAGGCTCAACGGGATGTTACAGTCATATAAAACTTCTATTGAGTTCTTCCATTTAAACAAGTCAGCTTGTATCGCATATTTGGCGTCACTATTAATCTCTTCATGTTTTGTATAATAGAACCCAATTATCTAATTTGATTACTAATTTGCAACTCTTGCCCGTCTAACATCACAACATTACAATCTCGAGCCCTTCATTTATTAAATTTACACTCTATATATTCTATTTTCGACCAACTCACCTAAAACCCGTAGATTCTAATGTTTGCATTCATAACTCCAATTTGACATTCAATTATGCTCTCGTCTCATCAACTAAGACAATATTTTCAGCAAATAGTATGCAGCAAGATATTCCATCCTGAGCAATTCTAGTAAGTTCATCCATCACTATAATAAATAAAAATAGACTTAATACAAATTCTTGGTGCAATCTAATTGTGATTGAAAAATTACTTGTTAAGCCACCACAAGTGTTTTTTATAGCAAATTAGAAAAAAAAATCACTTGTTTTTAGCACATACAGTGAGTTAACGCCCACGACAATATAATTAGACCCTTCATAAGTTGAGCCTTGGATAGTAACCGTCTTTATTATTATTATTATTATTATTATTATTATTATTATTATTGGACAATTGGTAGCCTCAACTCCTTCAGCGAAATATCGATGCAACAGATCTGATACAGCTCTCTAATGTCTGAGTTATAGTAGTGGCATACCTAAGCTGTTTGAAATTGCATGGAAATCCAAGAAGTTTATTAGATTTAAGGGAAAGTGTCTCTTTATTATCATTTAAGCAAACAAACAACCTCTTATTCCTCCCCCACGATAACTCAAACAACAAGAGGGAGTTCAGTTCAGAACAACAGCAAGCAAACAGTACAGATACTGCAGTAACAAATTCGAGAGAGACACAGAAACCAACACACACTCAGCAAAACGAAGAACTGCCCGTCATGGCTCAGTCGATAGTTTTGAACTTTTCGAGGGGGCCTGGATGCTCACTTTGCATGTGGACTACCTGCTTCCACGACGGACGGGATGATATCTCCTTCCACCATCTCGCCACGTTCTTCCTCGAATAGAAGAGCTCACGCCCCCTCTCAGACCTATCAACAAGGTAATGAGAGTTTGGGAGGTGCGAGAGATCAGCTAGTGTGAACTCGTCCCCAGCCAAGTACTTGCTATCCTCCAGTCTCTGATCATACACATCCAGAACCCTGGCTAGCTTCCTCACATTCTGATTGACCACGGCCTCATCGGGCTCGAGGCCCATGGGCACAGCAAACGCCAGGTGGAAGACCAGAGCAGAGCTAGGCGGATCGAAGTTTCGAGCTTCTGACTGCAGCCACTGCTCAATTGACGCTCTCTCCAGTCCACCAGTTCCGTAGAGCGTCTTATTGCCCTGGTTAGGATATTTCTCGCAGACATACCTGCATATCTCCCTCGAGTCTACAGATCCAAAGGACATGCAAGAATTAGCTACCTCTAGTTGAATGTAAATTAGCATATATAGCTCTGTCATTCTAGTGTACTTACCAACGAACGTGAATATTCCATCCTTGAGGGTTACCTGACCAGAGGGATCCTGCATATATAAATGACAGATAAGCTCACGAATTCTGTGAGTATCGGCATATAATAACACACATCACTGATACAGAAACTTTACCTGCAGCCTGAGGAATTCAGGGACCTTGTGGTCTTTCTTGTACGTGTCGATGCGAATCAGTTGAAACTCAACCTCCTTCTCAAAGAGGCAAGTCAGTACTCTCGAGACATCAGTTGATGCGGGCAAACCGAAGACCTTGAGACTTCCCATACTCTCTCACTCACTCTTGTTTTGGACTAATGCAGAGGTTTCGTAAACTCACATTTTGGCTAGAACGCGAGAGGGGGGTATTTATCATGGGTGATGGGCGAGGAATGAATCGGTTTCTTGGATGGAAAGATTGGTGAGGACAGAGAATAAAGAAGAAAGGAAAAGATAAATGCATACATTTATATTCTTGCTTTGAACAGGTGAGGATTGTGAGATACTTGGGAATCTAGGCCTGATGGCAGATCGAGGACTAGAACTTGGAGTTTTGCTTTTGAGAGTATATCCTTTTCTCAGAGAAGAAGGAAGATTAAAGGACGATGACGATTGCTTAGGGAGAGACACAGTTGCTTTATGACTGATATGGCAGCCTCGAGATAAACAATGGAGTGTTGCATAAGGCTGGCCATGTGGTTTAAAAACATTAAAATCTCTTTTGTCGGGCGATTATTCTTCGATGGTTCGATCAATTTTTAAAGTAGACCAGACAAAAAAAAAAAAAAAAAACTTGGATTACATTTTTTTCCTAGCATAAACAGTAAGCTAGATCCTGCATTCCATTAATTAGGGATTAACAAAACATTTTAGTTATATATACATATACTACTGCAAAAATATGATGTTGTATTACAGTGTTCTCAGACTCCTCTCTTTCATTTCCTCTGTGTCGAGCCTCCTTGCCATTGCCGCTCCTTCTTCCTCCCTCTTCTCATCCTCCTGTCGATTTTCCATGTACGACTTTAAATTTAGTCTTCTTCTTGCTTCCCTGCATGTTGCATGTAGGTCTAGTGGTTGACACGATGATTGCCTTTTCACCTATGTTACCTATCTATGGAGCAATATTATCCTCGATTATAATACATAATGTACAAATATTTAAATTAGCATTATTAAAAAATCTTCTATTTCTTTCAAACCAAATAATTCAAACTATGGACATTAGAATACTTCTAATTCTAAATATTTTTCATTTTTCTTTTGTTCTCTGTACCATTTACACACCCTCCAAAGTTCTTCCCCAGTTACAACCATATCTATATTGTGCGGGCAGGTTCGGCATTCGTGTATATAATTTTTTTGTGTTGTGAAAGTGAATTGGATTATATTTACTGATTATGTTCTGAATGTTGCATCAGTTTCACTTCTTTGTTTATGTTTTCTTGTTGAATATGGTGGATGTATAGTTTATAACTCCTGCCATATGGAGAGAAACTCGGTTGTTCTCTGAGTACATAAATAGTATTATTTGAACTTGTTGACCTTTCCAAGAGAAGCAAGTGTACCACCAACATTTAACTATGTCGTAGTTGCAATCATTTAGCTGCATACATAAAGATAGTTTGTTAATTGGGATTCCTGTTCTAATTAATTCTTTACTGTTGGGCTAGCGATTATGACGTTTGCCAAGAGTGAAATTTGGTTTTGTTTTCTAACGGGCATTTTTTTTTTCTTCTACAGAAGTTAAAATTTATTAGTTTTATTTTTTAAATAGACAATAGATAAATAATTCATAGCTTATGAAGGCATGAAGCTTTAATTGACGTACAATAGGGTCGATGGGTTGGTTGTCGCTTTCCATACTCTATCAAATGCATAATAGGGCTGAATAGATTTCCATACTCTACCAGATGCCTGCGGAACAATGAATAGTCCTTTAAATAGATAGTCACCTTTGAACTTGTTTTGTTGTGATGTGCTTTTGAAAAAAAAAAAAAAATCAGTTTAGTAATGAACCGTGACTCCCGCTTGACAAGAGCCCCAGTAAGGAAGAAGATGGTCGGGATAGTGATGGGAAACCTTTCCTCACGGCTCAGAGAGCAACTAAGACGGTTCGGAGAGCATTGAAGACGAATGAGAGGTTTACCACCACCTCATTGCTTAACAGAAAAAACCCCAGCGCCTCTCTATGAGAAATAAATTTTTTTGCTGAACTTTCAATTTACAGCACTAAATTTGTGTCATTAGGAGGTGAAATGACCGAAATTATTCAACAAACTATGATTGGGTGTTAATGGATGAAATGGAAGTCTGAGAATTTCCAGAAAATTCAACAATAGGATTATCTTTAATATTATTATATTTATTCCTTATTTGGGAAAACCACTGGTTTGAGTCAGAAACATGAAAACTTCCAATAAATAAATGGACAGTTTTATTCATTAACACAAAGTAAAACTCCAAGGCAGATTGGTAAAAAAAGCTCTCTGTAAAGGCCTGTAGCATTTTTGCAAACAGATCAATTTTCAGAAACAGACACCACACGAAACACCATGGGAATGCAGATTTTCTAAATCCTAGATTGGTATGAGATAAAAAGGTTGATCCACTAATCCGTGCCATTTTGTCATTTTGGACTTAGATTAATTGCAGAAAGACCTGCCATCATCCTGTAGCATATGATGAGAACACAAGTGCTCAGCAGTTAGAAGGGACTGGGTAGGCGCAGCAGTGTAGCTTCCCTTAACCTCGGAAGCTTCGCCAATATTGGAGCTTTAGGACTCATATTTCCTCATACTCCAGCTCCACCCATGTTCTCAACCACTGAAACCATGAAATTTATATACGTTAAAAGAAAATGCATGAGAACGCTCAGCTGAAATGGCTGCAGAGGGGAAAACATCAAACCATTTTAAGTATATACATTATTGGACCAAAGTATGTGCCTAAGTTGTGGCAAAGTCCGCCACAGCAGCTGCTGACACTAGCATTACAGAGAATACTGGGCTTACATCTAGCTATCGTTATCCACATCATAACCCCAAATTACCCACCAGAAGTGCAAAGTCTATACTTGCAATAGCCATGCAAGGAGCAATGAAACTGCATAAGCAAGTACTAAAAGACATCAGCTCAGGCGACAACAAAATTGACTTGCACCCTCATGTCCCGCCCACCCAGAGTCATCTTAATCTGAAGCAGCCATATAAATATATCACCAGATAAATGCGAGAACCCCATTTGTATTAGTTGCAGGTTGTCCAATTGGAAGGGAGGCGTGTTGATGTGATAGCTGGCATATCTCGAACATTCACATCAACAGGAAGCATTCTGTACTCAACATCGAGTTCCCTCAAGACTTTGATCATCTCCTTCACCACAAGCTCTCTTCTATCCCATTTGAGCCCCATGTCCTGAAAATTGATACGATGTCTCATCCAAATTGATATCTTCAATCGGTTCATATCATCCACATCTCTGAGAACTACTTGAGTGCCAGGATACCAGTGTTCCTTCTTGCTCTCTATATACCTGTAACACAGTAATTGTTATGCTTAGCAACTAATGATACAAGATGAAATGATATTTCGAAGCTAGCAGTTCTAGTAAGAAGTTCAAATCTCATATCAATCATTTAGCACAAGATTTACGAGTATCCATTGGTACGAAATAATATATACGAAACCAAATTATACTCTGAAACTTGCTCCAGCAGTTTAAATCTCACATCATAATTACAATATTTGGCCCTATATTTTCCATGCATCTCACGTTGAAAGATTGTGCATTTTCCATGCATCTCATATTAAGAGACTCTGCATTTTCCTCAGAATTCACAGCAAGACAATTCTTTCGAGCAGGATGCCCGTGCAAATGGCAATGACTTGCAAGGTTTGAGAAAAGGAAACCATTCTGTGTGCAGGGAAAAAGCACAATACAAATTGTTATTGTTAGATTAGAAAACTATTTATATTTAGATTTAGTTTAGATTTAGTCTCATATCGCCTTTCAATAGTTTGTATGATATTGAGACACATATAAATATACGTAATCCTTAACTCATAATAAATAGATTGATTTATTCTGATTATTTCATAACATAGTATCATATCGCGTTACGAAATAAATCTTTGCTTTCAATTTCAACCAACCTCTTACGGAGGAGGAGAACTCTTCTTATGGTGGGAATTTACCGTTGTCATGCTCCTCGCCTCTTTCTTACTGACGTTTTCGTACTCTCGATAATCCTCTTAAATTGGTTCGTTCCTTGGAAGATGATTCTAGTCCACATGCCGCTGGTCTAAGAGATCTACCCTCTCAAGAAGAAGACCCTGAAGTCCAAATCCTTTAGGTTTAGTTCCACATCGCCTATTGAATTATTTGTATGGTGTTTAGACATCTATAAATATATGTATCTCTTGATTCATAATAAAGAGATTGGTTGGTTCTGATTATTTCATAACATGATATTAAAGCGCGTTATGGAATAAATCTCAACCGTCAATCTTAACAATCCTAATTGATAGCTAATTCCAAGTCTGATTTTGGCGTCGACTTCGATTCCGACTCCGACTCAGCAATCCTGTCACCAATTCAATGCCGACTCTGACTTCGTAATCGCGCCGCCAATTTGATTTCGAGTTTGCTTCGATTTCTATTTCATCTCTACTTTGTAACTAGAAGGGACTCTGACTGGTTTATCCTCGACTACAAGAGTATATCCAGTCTTGGTGTAACTCTTTACACTTTCTTTTATCTACTACTATTTCCAAACAAGAAGTTTATATACTACTACAGTATCTAAGAACAAAATTTGTCTACTACCTACTACTGCTTCTAAAAAAAAAATTATCTGCTACCTCATACTATTTCTAAGAAAAAAGTTTATCTGCTGCCTACTACTGCTCTAAAAAAGAAGTTTACCTGCTGCCTACTATTGTTTTTAAGAAAGAAATTTATCTACAACTACTTATCAACTTTCGATGGTTAGATAAAGACCTACCATGGTGGTGACGAGTGTGCTATGATGATTCAAGTAATTTATCTACTACTTCTACTGTTGCTTCTGCTTATCCACTTCAACTTAATCTGTACTATTAAAGATGGAGAGTATTTTTCTATATATGTAACAAGTAGGTATAGTTGATATTTATATTCCAACTTGAGAGAGAATTTTAGACTAGAAAGCTATCTGGTATTTGAATTTGGTTTATGTTTAGTCCCACATCGCATGTTGGATTATTTGTATGGTGTTGAGACAACTATATATATATATATATATATATATATATATATATATATATATATATATATATATATATATATATCCCTTGACTCATCATAAAAAGATTGGTTAGTTCTAATTATTCCCTAACAGTTATGACATTTAACTGCTACATAAAAGCAGCAGCTAGGCAGCTTTTCTGTATTAGTGAAGCCTACCTTTCTGAATAAGCAATAGGAATTTGGTGCATGTTCCTATGGAGCCACCTTGACTTGTGTAGTACTCTATAGCCCACAACATTGTAATATGAATATGAAAGGAATAAAAATGACAATGCCAGGAAAAGGATTATTAAGAATCAATTATATAAGACCAAGTGACTGGAAAATAGTCTGACTTTGGCATGTTTTAATGCCATATTTTGGAGTTATACTTCGCATGAGGTAGCCAACAGAAGCATAGAAATCAGCCACATCTTTATGAAGTGAATGCCGAATCTCAATGAACACAGATCTTGATTGAGCTGAATGCAGAAAAAGTATCAACTGTTTGTTATGGGAAGCGGCACGTCTTGTCAAGGGTACTTGAGGTTATAGCTTTATGATTTTAATTAGTTCGAATAGTCCCACATTGGATTTGATACAAGAATTAGTGTAGTCTATAATGATTTCCATAAATCTATAAAATAATCATAACTAGTCTTTTTAGGAAGGAATCCGTCGTTAGTTACAAACTATTTTAACAATTGGTATGTACCAGAGGCTTAGCATATCTCTACGAGAATATGTTACCGGTATTGCTATTCAGATTTCGGATAGGGAGTGTTACAAGTGATACTAGAGCCAGACACCACCCAGAAGTATGGGAAACTAACTGCCACATAGAGTTAGGTGCTACGTGGAACAGTGTCACACAAATACAGCAGGAGCCCCCTCTAAAATCTAGAATGGCCACCTCTAGAAAGCCATATTCTCTGGTTAAATTTCTTCTCAGATCCTAAATTGGGGAGAATGTAATACCCTAAGCTTGAATAGAGTTCCACATCGGATAAACTATTTTAATCTATAAAGTAATCACAACTAGCCTTTTTAGGAAAGAAATATATGGTTAATTATAAACTAATTTAACTATTAGTATTGTATAACCAGCCTCAGCATATTCCTATGAGAATATATTGTTTGGGATTCTGCTATCCAAATTCCATATAGAGTGTGTTACAATGATTGCTCAAGTACATTATGTGAAAGTTTGAATGGGTTGATGTCATGGAGAGGAATTGCACGAAGAGTGAGCTGTGGTACCCATCTAATGGATTTAGAGAGGTGAGATAAGAGAGAGTTAGCTAACCTTATAATTTTCTATCATTATCAGTGTGGATTCAAATTGAAGTGCACCTGCATTGCAAGTATGGATGGGGCCGAACCACATAACTGACACAGTGTTCTCTCATTCATTTTTAAAGGTTCAGTTTCTTCTTGTATGTATCAATGCTAAGGGAGATTCTTCCACTGCATACATAACAGAAGGTCTTGGTGTATAAAGTAGATAGTCATATCACTAGTAGCAGCTACATGACATGTTTTCCAGATTTTAGAAGCTATTTTACTAATTTGACATGAAACTTCATAGATGACGGACAAAGAAAACAATAAAGAAGACAAACATCCAAATAATTTTATAATTGCAATAGTTACCTAAACTGAAGTAGTAGTTTAAATAAAAACTACAATAAAGAATGTTACACTCAATCCTCTATCCAGAAAAGCAGCTAACTCCAACATGGGCTTTACTCTACCAAGAGCAATACATGTTTGATGGCAGTGTAGAAATGGATAGTGCAAAAAGGACGTCAAGCTAACTAGTATGCAAGTAACCTGTTTCCCAGCAAGTTCAATCAAATTCTCTTCGATTTCTAAGCATTTGTTTTTAGAGTTGTTAAGTTCTACGAGATTTGAATTTGAGAAGTTTAAGGAAAATCAGGTAGATAAACTATCAAAACACTTGATTTTTTCTAAAAAAAATGGAATATTTAAAGGAAAATCAGGTGAATAAACTTTCAAATCATCTCTTGAAATCATTGAGCGATAAAACTAGTGATAACTTACCCTATTATTCTTTCTTTCATGATAGCAAGCTTTTCCACAGGAGTCGAAACATGAACACAGAAGTCAATAGCATCACCCATATCTGGACTTCGATAAAAGTTTCCAATTGGCAAGTTAGCTAGCACGCTGTTAGGATATGTAATCTTTTGGTTGTCGAACCTTAGAAAGATAGTGGTTAGGATATTCATTTCTTCCACAACCATCTGAAAAGTTGCATAAAATATTTCAGTAATATATAAAAAGGTACCAAAGCATGCCTCTATTGAACTAATCCAGTATTGGAATCGTTATTACCTGAACTCCCTCTATTTCACAACGGTCACCAACATCAAATGGGTGCATCACAAATAAGAAAATAATAGCTTCAAAGGTCATCTTCAAAGTGTTTCCAAACATAAATACAGCCAAAAGAAGCTGGGAGCCAAGCAAAACAAAGAAATGGCTGCTTGCAATTTCCAAAATTAGAAGCCAGATACCAAGTACTATAATGCCCACGACCACATTTGCCATTTGATGAAGCTTGTTCACAGCTGTTTTTGTATCATTCAGTGTCAAAGAAAGGGCTCGTCGCTCCCTGAAAGCATTAACCTGTTCCAGAAGATGCAAAAATATCCTGTAGATGTCAGTATAGAACTGCAAATAAATGAGGAAGTCAATAAACTTACTGCAATTATAGATTGGGAAAACACACGATAAAGAGGACCATACCACCCAGTTCTTTAAACATCTTCTGCTGACTCTGCTGTTTTCGTCTGCTCCTTCAAATAGGCTCATAGCTTTCCGAGCTTCATCTTCTCTCATAAAACGCATCAAGTCTACGAAGTAGATGTACCTACAAATATGCAACCTAATCATGTCACTTGCAATAAGAAATTTAGTGACAAGCAGGTGAAGACGTGAACTCTAGAGCTGAACGTGTATTAGTAACTAGATCATCGCCTAAGTCTTTGACAGCCCAAATAAAGTAATGAGCGTTTATAGTATGCCCATGGCTTGGGAGTAACATCAAATTCAGAACATCGTCAATAGAGCAAAGTTAACACCCATGGCTTGAATAGTTAACATCAGCTGAGGTAACTAGAAGAGTGGCAATGTCCAATGACAACTAAGCCTTTTATTCCAAGTACTCGGAGTAGGTTACATAAACCAAAAAGAAAATTACATTGGATTCATCATCTGGAGGATCCTTCTCCACTTATTCCTATATAACAATATGTCTTCAATAGGGCCTCTAACATCTATGCCTTTTAGTATCACCTCCATTCATGTTTTCTTCGGCCATCCCTTCGTTCTTTTGATTTGCCATGTGTTGTTGAACAGTTGCATTCAAAGATCTACATCACGCATGACAAAACCAACATAGAAACTTTTCTCACATCTTCTCCTGGTATAACCATACATCCAACGAAACGTGTGTTATCTATGCTACATTTATCTTTTGAGCATGACGTCTCTTTATAACCCAATATTTTCATGTCATTTAAAATTGTCCAATGGTTAAGTTTTAATTGTTTGTATTTTGAGCATGACGTCTCTTTATAGCATCATTCCACCATGATGCTCCACCATGTAAAGATACATCATGGTGGAATGAAGAGCTAAAAAATACTACTATGATTAAGCGAGACCTTTATAGAGATTTGAATAATAATAATAATAATAATAATAATAATAATAATAATGAAATAAGTTTTGAGAAGTATAAACTAGTAAAGAAGGAGGCTAAGGAAGCTGTTCGGGATGTAAAAACTAAATTATATAAACAAGTGTAAGAGAAGTTGAATAATAAAGAGACAGAAAATGATATATATAGAATTACTCGAATAAGAGAGAGAAAGTTTAAACACTTATGTAAAGTGTATTAAAGATAATGATGAGACAGTTCTAGTTCGAGACGAAAAGATTAAAAAAAGATGAAAAAATTATTTTGATAAATTATATAATGGCAGTTTTACTCAAGATTTGGGAGATCTTACTATTCAATGTGAGAATATGAATAGTAGTTTTATGCGCAGAATTAAAGAGTCTGAAGTAAAACAAGTTTTGAAAAGGATGAAATCAAGAAAATATGCTGGTCCAGATGAGATTCCTATAGAGATATGAAAATATTTAGAAGGGATTGGTGTGAGGTGGCTAACAGATCTTTTTAACAAGATTTGGTAAACTAAGAAAATACCAAATGAATGGAGGAAGAGTACCATAATATCTCTGTATAAGAAGAATAAGGGCGACATTTAGAGTTGTTCTAACTATCAGAGAATAAAACTCATGTGTCACACTATGGAACTTTGGAAAAGGGTAATTGAACATAAATTGCGACAAACTGTTAAAATATCGGAGAACCAGTTTGGATTTATGCTGGGACGATCGACGACAGAAGCTATTCATTTACTTCGTCAACTTATAGAGCGATTCCGAGAGAGAAATAGAGATTTGCATATGGTATTTATTGACTTAGAGAAAGCCTATGATAAGGTTCTACGAGAGATACTTTGGTGGACACTGATGAAGAAAAGAGTTTCCATCAAGTATATCGACATAATTAATAACATGTATGATGGAGTAGTGGTTAATGTCAGAACATGTGGTGATTTAACAAGTGATTTTTCTATCACAATTGGATTGCATCAAGGATCTGCATTGAGCCCATTATTATTTGCTATAATGATGGATGAGCTTACCAGAACCATTCAGAATGAGATACCTTAGTGTATGCTATTTGCTAATGATATTGTCTTAGTTGATGAGATAAGAGCAGAAGTAAATGCCAAATTAGAGTTATAAAGTCATACATTAGAATCTAGAGATTTTAAACTGAGTAGGTCTAAAACAGAGTATATGGAGTGTAAATTTAGTAAACGACGGATCATGCACTATAATGCTGTAAAACTGGATAGGCAAAAAATACAAATGAGCAGTCAGTTTAGATTTTGGGTTCTATTATTCAGAATGATGGAGAAATCGATAATGATGTCAACCATATGATACAAGCTGGCTGGTTGAAATGGAGGAGGGCAACGGGAGTTTTATGCGACTGTAACATTCCGTTAAGATTGAAAGGAAAATTTTATAGGACTACTATTAGGCCAGCTTTATTATATGATACGGAATATTGGGCTATAAAAAAACGTCATTCACAGAAGATAAGTGCAGCAGAGATGCGCATGCTCCGTTGGATGTGCGGCAACACTAGGAGAGATAAAGTGAGAAATAAAGATATTCGTACTAAAGTAGGTGTAGCTCCCATCGATGAGAAAAAATCCGAGAAAATTGCTTACGATGGTTTGGTCATGTGCAACGTAGGCCTACAAGTGCACCAGTTCGAAGAGATTAGTTTATCAATGTAGGACAAGTTAAAAGAACGAAGGGAAGATCGAAAAAAATATGGATGGAGGTGATACGCAAAAATATGGAGTGTAGAGGTTTAAATAAGGATATATTACTTGATAGAAATAAATGGAGAAGGAATATCAAAGTGATCGATCCGGCATGATTCTTTTTTTGGTTCATGTAGCCTACCCCAAATACTTGGGATAAAAGGCTTAGTTGTTGTTGTTGTGTGTGAAAAATTGTAGAATAATAGGGATGTCAACCAGCTTGAACTTGTTATCAACCTTTCCTAAATTTTGCATCAAAATTCGCTGCACAACCAACTTCTACATATTTTAAGGACAACCACTAAGAAGCATTCAATCTGAAAAAATTGCTTCACAAAAAACAACATTGATGATTTTTTTTGGGGTTTTTACATATTTGTCCCTTAAATCTTTAAAAATTAAACTTTAGTCACTGAAATCTTTATATTTTAAATTTAGTCCTCAAATCCTTCAAATTACTTCACTGTAGTCTCCCTAAGTAACTTCCGTTATGCCAGTTTAATTTTTGGCCAGAATTTTCCATTATACCCTAAATTACTTCACTTTAGTTCTCCCTTCCCTCTTCCTCCTCTTTCTCTTCTTATTGAATTTCCCTCTCCATTCTTCTCCTCTGTATCTCTTCCCTCCCAATTAATCTCTATCTCTTTCTTCTTTCCTTTTTTTCCAACCTTATATCTCTCATCTTGTGAATCTCTAACTTAGAACCCAAAGTATTTCAGTCATTTTCTCTACCTTTAAAATTAAAATTAAAATCTGCTGTTTATTTGGACGGAATACCTAACGGAGGATCTAAAATGAGGTAATTTAAAAGATTTGATGGGACTAAATTCAAAATATGAAGATTTCAAGGACTAAAGTCTAATTTTTAAAGATTTAAGTGACAAATATGTAAAAACCTCTTTTTTCTGCAATTATGTGTAGCTCAAAAGCAGTATCCATTAATCAAGTGCATGATTCCACAGCAAGGAATGAAGAAAGTAAAGAAAGTGATGTAGCATAAATACATTAATTAAGAAATAGAGGTTATTTAGCTTAAATACATTAATTACAAATTTGAACATAGACACTGGCAAAGTGTGAATAACATTGGTCAGCAATTCCATTAAAAAGGAGTAATTGATAAGGTCTTATTTGTTGGATGTGGAAGTGAAGTTGCTCCTAAAGTAGATCAAGTGTGCAGCTCTTTTCAATGGCTACTTGGATAATTTGAAGTGAGTTCACTATAACAGTGTCATCGGTTATTATGTAGAACTTTAATTTGTAATTACCTATATAAAGATCTAGACTTTTCAATTTTATTGAAGATGATGTGATCAAAATTGTTTGACGCAAAGTGCTATGACTATTAAAGCCATTATATTAGAATAGGATTACATAGCTAGATTAGATTAGTATCTTTATCCTCTCTCGAAATCCAAGTTCATCCCCAAATTTCCAAATACCACCAAAAGAACCTTTCTTTGCATGCCAACCCACATGCCTCATCTCTAGTCATGTGCCAACCATTCGCCTCCTCTATAAGCCACATTAGCGTTTGTGGACCCTATCTCCCGCTCCGTTCATAAAGTTGTGTGTCATTTGTGTTCCTAGAGTAGCCCCCCCCCCCCCCCCCCCCCTTTGTAGCAACATCAAACATGCGCACTTGAAGAACATCTTGAATATTTGTACAATCCGGCTCATTTCAGATTCATATACGATCCAGCTTTAATTTTGGGCCAACAGCCAATAGTGATCCCTTCACACCACTTATTGAAACAAGAACCTCATATTGGAACGGCATATATAAACACAAATTCGTCAATAATTTTGAAGTTATTCGGAGTCCAATTCAAGACGTTAAAACTATTAAGTATTTTCTAAACTTTTTTTTAACTAAGAAATTTTCAATATTAAATTAATTATCAACGGGACTCGGGACTCGTATTTTGTAGTCGATATATCTATATTGATGTTGACTCTAAACAAGTTCAGCATGGTATTGTATAAGTATACAACACTGTCTTGTTATTTCGGAGTTTTAATCACTTGTATGGTTATAAAGATTGGAAGAGCAATCTTGAAACTTTTTTTTTTATTATTTTCCTTTAACATCTAAGAAGTGGTTCTATGTGTAAATGAAGTTGGTAGGATAACCTTCTTTTTGAATGAAAGACAATTATAAATACCACCGATATCGATCTCTCTTACCAAGCCTTCTTCGTGAAAAGTATGTTCCACATCTTTTGTCAGATTATTCACTAAACTCTTGTTTATTTCCATATGAGTCCAAGGTTGAACGAGTTTGAGCAGGAGCCTCATATAGAGATTAAAGCATATGTGCAAAAATTGGAAGCATAACCCACAACAAAACATGGGACAGACTCCACAACATATTTTGATACAGATCTGGAGCTTGAATTCTTTATCGATCCAGACAACACTTCTCAATAAACATAGAAGTTCTTGATGAGGTAGAACTAGAAGTTAGTCATTGTCGTTACTTGACATAAATCCTTCAAAGTCTACATAAGTCATAGAGTCTCTTCCTAAGACTTCTGGAGATCTTTCAACTGAGCCAACTATAACATCATATACTTTAAATATTGGCCAATATACTAATTTATCGACTGATATTTCAGTTTTTACGTCTAACCGATACGATATGTGTGGTTTTATACCGTTTTTCAAAATGGACCGATATGTCGGCTCGAAGGCAAGATATTAGTCAATATATTTGCGTCGAAAAATTACCCGATAAGTAGTAATATTGGACTTTCTTGCAATTATGCAAAAGAATTTAACCGAACTGATTAGCTCATAAATCCAATGACCTACATGAATAAGGATGAGATAATCGAGCTTATTTAGTAGTCTTGTGCCCTTTGTTGACCATTCCTCCACCGTGAGTGGTTATTGCAAGATGCGGCCAGTAGTTACACTATATGTATAGATATTTTATGTTTTGAAGATTGAAAATTTAGTGGATATGTGTTGATGCATTTGAGAAAATTCTAAAAAATCAAATTATTTATAGACTCTTTGTAAATTACTAAGGCAGGTATCTCGTAATGTCCTCTTCCGGACCAACAGAGAAATAACTTCCGTAATCGACTTAAGATTTTTAAATTAATGTATATTGTAATTTGGCTCAACCATTGCTGAACACATAAAAAATGGATAAATATCAAAGCAAAATATACCTTCACAAAACAACAGAGTTATGCATCAACACAGCCTACAACTTGTTTGAAGAACAAACAAACTTCAATTAGTGATTAAAATGCATGCACTTCAATGATTAATACTAAAAGATGTGTTAGAAAGGAGAGGACGTCTTACTTAGAACCAGGCTTAGCCACATTATTAAAGATTTTCCTCGCAGCAATCTTGGCCTCAAACTCACTTTTAATCTGCATCGCCGACTCATCATCTCCATACTCATTTGTTAATTGCTCATCTAGAGTGGTCAACGTCCCATTCCGGACAATCTTAATCAGCCTTTTCATATTCCATGCCGAAACATTCTTCCGATTAAGCTTATGCAGGTGGTCAATTGAAATAGCATCCTGTTGCTTACTGCTTTCCCTCTTGGAATTCCCCCTGGAAAGCCTTGTGCTCTTCCCTGCTCCTAACTGCATGCTCTTCCTTGCCCTCCCATGGCCACTGCCTCCAACTACCCTTTCGCCTCTAGTCAACGTAGCAGCTGTCCTTAGATCGTTCGGAATCTTGGCTCCTGCATTTTGAAGCTTCTCAACCTCTGCGAAGAGTTTGTCCTCCTCCTCCATACAATGTTGAATTTCTATTAGAGGAGGGCCAGATAGTGTCTCGATCACATACTGATTAAACAAAGCCTCTTGAATTCGTTCAAAATAAGTGCTAACATGAAACGACGAGGCCAAAACCTTGACAAGCAAAGTCTTCACTAGCCACACAAGGGTCGTAAAAAGGAGGCATATAAGAATTTTGGTAATCTTAAGCAGGACTGCACTCGCCCGCTGAACTTTATTATCAAACATGTAGTGCCAAGTTAGCAAGACAAGCCCTAGCCAGAGGCAAGTCTGCACAGCATTTTTAATGCCATACACGAAATAGAGAACCCGTTTCCGAAGCAGAAAGTTTCGCTCAATAAAGAACACCACAATCCGAATGAGCCAACCAGAAAGCAGACGACCACAAATCAGAGCAAGCACCATCACCTGCCACTTCCACAAATGAAGATCCCATACAGTTTGCCGCTGAAGCACCGGAATCATCAGGCTACATACGAGAGCAGCAAGAATCAGTATCAAGCTCACCAGCTGCAAAATCGCAAAAGTACCAAATTTGTCGCTCTTCCAATCGTCTGGGATATCGTCATCCAGAAACGGGTCCTCGTCGTCATCATCTACCCTCCCAAGGATCCCAGACTTCCCAAGAAGCGCGGACTTGAGATTGCCGGACTTCCTCGCCAAAAACCCCGACTTTCTCTCTTGGTGAGCAGCATGAGCAGGAGGTGAGATTCCTCCGGCAGGAGGGGGAATCGTCGGCGGATCCATCAGCCTCGATCTTGTCTTCACACAGAGGAGGCATGATGCTTTCTGAAAGGACGAGTTCGACGTGCAGCGGAGGACCTCGCCGCCCCCTCCTTCCTCTTTCGTGGGGCTCACCGGCGGTTTCCCACGGCGGCGCACCGAGGTCCTCATCTCGTCGTCATCGGACGTATCGGACGAGTTTTCAGGGCCGACGGACACGCGGAGATCCCTCGACGACGGTTTTCTGAACTCGTCCATCTCGAGATCAACGTCGAGGGCCATCTCTGCGCCGGAGGCCCGCTGCTTGTGGAGGAAGTTGCTGATCAACCTCGACGGCGGATCCTCACTGATCTCCGCCATGGGCTCGTAGGCCTGCTGGGTGTGGGCCTGGTTCGGAAAGCTGAACTCGCGACCGACGCCTTTATCTTCCCCTTCGTCGCCGGCGAAGCGGCCTTCTTTCCAAAAATCGTAGCTTGATTCTCTCAAGATGTTGCTACCATTGGCATTGCCGCCGGCGGTACTGCCGTTAGTGTTCCCGTCGATCTTGACTACGAACTCACGGGCGTCGGAGTCGGCGTCACCGGCGAGGATCGGTTGCTGCTCGGGCTCCGCCGAGGGACACGAGGAGGAGTACTTGTAGGAGCCGTGGGGTTTGAAAGATTTTCTTATAGTATCCATTGAGAGATCAAATCTTCAAATAAAAAGTCGGAAACAAACCCTCACGAAGAGAAGAGAGTGAGAGGAGGTTTCAGTAAAGTAGCACGATGGAATTTAATTTAATTTAATTCCAGAGATAAAAAAATATATTCCCATTTTCATCTTTTTTGGTTGAGCCACGTGTCCAGGCGTGCATCGGAAACAGTGGCGGCCATTAAATGGGAACTGAGAGAGGATTGTCCGAATAACGACAATTGATGGTAAAGTTTAAGAGCACTTATTTAAGGAGTCCTACTTTCCTTCTAATCACTGATTTGCCACCGGGGATAATTTTGTTTATACGACAGCGATGTAAATGGAGCGACAAAGGAGGTGAATGCTATTAACATATTTGTAGTTATTTTATTCTCTTAAACACAAATATTGAGTTTTGTATCTTATTTGATAAAATTATAGACAAATTTAGATCTTATAGAGGTACTAAACTGATACTTGATTAGGGTTTTGATGATGTAGGTTCTTAACAAATTTCTTATTTAGATATTAGTGCCTAATAATATTTGACATACCTTACAAAAGTTTACTGTATTAAACATTTTATCTAAAATACCAATCAATTATAATTAACAATTAACTATAATAGTAAGTATAATTAATTATCTCAAATTTAAAATATCATTATGTACTCCACTTTCTTTTATTTTAGCTTTTTTCACTTTTCGACTATCCTAATTGCATGAATATTAAAAAAAAATGAACTATTGGCATGAGTTTAATCTTAAAATTACAACAGTAAAAATTATTTCAAATAACAACAAAGATGTTTTAACAATAGATGATGATGATTTATAATGAACTATGAATACTGTCACTTTTGATCCATCAAATGACAAATTAGTTTGTCTCCTTGCAGTTAATTCTAAGATTTTAAATTTCTAATTATAATAAGATATAATTATCATGTAACAAATAGAGTTAAGAGATTGTTAATAAATAATTCCAATAATATTTGGAACTAATATCCAAATAATAACTTATTAGTGACTAATATCTAGCTATTAAATTTGTTAGCTATTGCAAGAATAATACTATGTCTTTGCGATAGAAAAATTGATTCTAAAAGCATTTGAAATATTAAATTGATTTATAATACAATACAAATTATTTGTATTTGTTTACACTACCGCAGGGGGTCGAGTAGGGAATCTGACTGGAAGCGGAGTCCATTATTACACGAGTGTTGGCCTGAGTTCGAGCCGGGAATTAAGGGGGTCATGAGGGGAGGCATATCCGTAGTTTTGCGTTTGATGTGGTGGCAGCAGGGTTTGGGATTTTAATATGGTAGAATTAGCTGCCCAATCTGTGAACGTGGCAAAAATCTACAGGCACAAATATTTGTGTATTATATTATATGCTACTAAGCCGACTCAAGTCAAATGAAAAACGATGCTGATTGATAGGAGCTTACCACGTACAGATTCGATCGCGTTGGTGGGCCTACATGGTCACCGACCAGAAAATAAGCTGTACCCCTCGGGGTCTTGGGATACGTGATTGTCGTCTTGCCCGAGAATTAAAGAACTTAAAATTCCAATGAGATGGAATCACAACAGTGCCAACACAGGAACGTCGCCGTCCGCTGCATTAAACGAGAGTTTGAACCGGTTGCGTGCACATGTTTGGTTTGGGCTTCCTGCAACCCAACTTTATTCGATGTTCAATAGTCCAATTTATGTCTCTTTTTTTTTTTTTTTGGCTTTTTGCTCATCTAAGTCGTCTTTAGCTAATCAGCTTTACCTAATAACCTAAATCAAATTTCCCAAAACAACCAAAATTGGGGTGCCGTCGTGAGTGTGGAAACAAAAACTCAAAAAATAACCTACATTAGGCTTTCGCTCATGTCAACTTATTTAGGAGCCGAGATGTGAGATGTCGTGACAACTTGTTGGGACGTGGATAGCAACAACTTGTTGGGATGTGGATAGCAAAGAATTTCTATCGGATGTGGAGAGCAAACCTCTGATTTTAAAAAATTCTATATTACAACAATATAAATTCGACAATACTAATAATAATTTTACAATTCAATATATATTCTTGAGATAATTTGATTAATTATTCTTAATTTAGTGCTAAGTCCTTGCTTAGAGGAAAAGGAAATCCTCACATAGACAGACAAAGGAACACTACATCCTTCGGAGGTTTTTCTGTGTTTTTTTTTAAAAAAAATGACTGGTGGTGGGCAGGCTTCACGCTGTCGTATGCTGGATCATTATTATTGGTTCTGTAACTTTTTAGTTGGCTTGCAATATGACCTAGATTGACATGATGGAAACAAACTGTAACCATCATAATCAATCCAAAAGACAGGATAGAGGGACAGGTAATAAGATGTTTCGGGGGAACTTCTAAAGGGGCACACCTTTTTTTTCCTAGTTAGGCCACTTGATAACTTCTTATATATTTCAACTTTACCTTTAGAAATATGTCCCATTTTACTCTCTTTCTCCTCCTGCGTCCTCCACGCTTCCTGCACGCCACATGTAAGGTTTTTTGTTTTTTTTTTTAAGCAAAAAACCATTTCATTGCCCAATCTATTCATTTTCTTTTGTTAATTTGGTAGTTTAAAGCCGAATTTTTTCTTCATTTTGTGTTTTTTTCCATTAGAAATCCAAACAAAAGAAAAAAATTTGAGTTGTGTCGAACGAGACGTAAATGGAGAATACAACAATGTCGTTGATTCCATTCGACGATCAAAACACTCTTCAGATTTGATTCCATCTTCTTTGTATAAAATTATTCTAAATATAACTTTGGATTTTGATAAATATTGAGTAGAATGAAATTAGGGTTTTTGGATTGAGTTTTCAGTTGGATACAGTGCGAGAACCCAGAGGAGAACGTCGTTGTCCGGACTGAAAGTCCGGTCAAAAGTACTCGGTCCGGACTTTCAGTCCGGACCAAAATTGTTTGTCCGGACTTTTAGTTCGGACAAATTCTTATTGTCCGGACTGAAAGTTCGGACATAAATAATTTTTCCGGACTTTTAGTCCGGACAAAAAGAATTTGTCCGGACTGGAAGTCCAGACGGAGTGTTATCAATATAGTTTTTTTCCCCGCAAAAGTCTTATCAAGTAATAAATATTAATATTGTTAAATTATTAATACACGGGGTAATATTTCGACGCAGAGTATGCGAGTCGAGAATGAATTAGTTGTCGATTATGGTTTGGACTTCATAACAAATCAAGTATTATATTATTTAGAAAACCTATTCATATTGAAATATGAATATTTCCACTAAAAAAATATATCATCTCTGTTTTGACTATACATTTTTACAAATCGAGACGAACTTTGCCAGTAGGTGCGCGATATTGGAAAGAAATCAGGATTTGTCATCATGGTTTCAAAATCTGATACTGGAGATTAATTTAAGAAGGGGAGAGTATGGTTTAAATGTGAACGGGGTGGACAACCAAGATTCAAGAAATTAAAGATTGATGAAGGCCACAGGGGCAGTAAAAAATGTGGATGTCCCTTTCGATTAAAAGGTCAACAGATATCAACGGGGGCTCCGAATATAACCTAACGGTTTTGTCCTGTGTGCATAATCATCCCCAAGCAGATATTTCGAAGGACACTCGTATGCGGGAAGATTGTCTGAAAGTGAGACTAATGTTGTGATCGAAATGTCGAAGTGTCACGTAAAGCCGAAAGATATACTGACAACATTGAAGCAAAAAGATCCAAAGAATGTTTCGACAATGAAAACAATATATAATGCACGACACAAGTTCAGAGCTAATGAACGAGGCGGTCGAACGCAGATGCAACAGTTGTTATTAAAAATTTCTGAATTAAAGTATATCGAATGTCATCGAAGCAATGATCAAACTGAATCAGTAACGGATCTTTTCTGGGCTCATCCTGCTGGCGTCGATCTTCTCCGAGCATTTCTTGGTGTTATTATCATGGATTGTACATATAAAACGAACATGAACAAATATCCTTTACTAGAGATGATTGTAGTAACCTCAACGAATATGTCATTTTGCATTGTTTTTGCCTTCCTTGAAAAAGAAAGGGAAACTAATTATTCATGGGCACTTGACAAGTTGTGTGGACTGTTTCTGAACGATGTATATCCAAGTGTCATAGTTACAGATAGAGATCTATCGCTTGTTAATGCAGTTAAGCTCATATTCTCGGCGAGCCGGCATCTTATTTGTAGATGGCATATAAATAAGAATGTCTTGACTAACTGCAAGAAATTGCTAGAACAACAGACTGAGTGGGAGAAATTCTTTTTAATGTGGAAGTTGATCATACTATCTGATACTCTAGATGTGTACAATGCAAATCTAAGCATCCTAACAAACAAATTCCGAGCAAAGCCTGAAGCAGTTGACTACATTATTAAAACATGGTTAAATCTACACAAGGAGAAGTTCGTTACTTATTGGACAAATATGTACCAACATCGGGACAACGTGACCAGTAACCAAGCTGAAAGTGCCCACGCAAAATTGAAGAGACAACTGCGAACTAGTCAAGGCGATTTTGAAAAGTGTTGGAGCAATATACATACATTACTTGAACTTCAACATACTGAGATTAAGGCATCTTTTCAAAAAAGTTTAACTATCGTGAAATGATGTTTTATGCTGGCAGAATTTAAGGAATTACGGGGTACAGTATCAATTCATGCATTGAATTTGATCTTATCCCAAGTAAAGAGAATTGAGTCTGTGGGCGTTAATCTTGTTAACTTCGACAAACTCACAACTTGCCATGTGCTCATGAGATTGCAATATATAAAAGAGACAACCGACCAATTCCCTTGGATTGCATTGACCAACATTGGCGAAAACTTGATATGGCACCGAGTAAAGCATTGGTAGGTAAAGGTGTGTGGTACCAGAAAGATGTGGAGGTTTTTATTCTTAACTTTATTAAATGTGATAATAAAGAACAGACTCGAAGATTGAAGAAATTAAGAGAGATATCCAATCCAGTTAGTTCTTCCCTGGCAGATCCAGTGTCCAAGGTGATCGAACACATAGCTAGACGCAAAAGAAAACTTGATATTTCGACATGACGGGATCCGTGTGCATTTGAGTTAATAGCCTCGGGCTCTGATAGTGCTTCCCCGAAAATGAAGGCACTGATTCTTCACAGCCAACGCGGACTGTATAAGTTAATTCCAAAAAGGTCTCCTGTGCGGAAGGTTCGTTATTATATATAATTACTTCTTTTAAATATTTCACATTAAATTATATTAATTATAAAATTTCTTCTATACAGTACTCTAAGTTGGCTAGTAAGAAGGTCTCCCCTGCGCTGCCTAGGGACCATGCGGAGCCACTCCAATCAGAACCTAAACTTGCAGAGCCACTTCAATGCTTAGCAGACCCGAACCCTGCTCCAATCATAACCGGACTGCTCCTACCAGAACCGGAGTTAATACCTGTTAATAGGCCAAATTTGAAGTATGAAAACTCATTGACGTCTTTCATGCTGCCATATATAGTTGATGTTGGCGATGTCGACGGAAATTGCGGATTTCGGGTAATCGCACATAGCCTTGGTATAGGGGAGGATTAGTGGATGCAAATAAGGCGAGATTTGTTGCTTGAACTTGACACTAATTACGTCTCTTACATTCCAATTTTTAGGAGTATTGATCGGATTGTTGAGCTCCGTAAAGCACTTAATTATTTCCGGGACTTTCCAAAGATCGACTATTGGATGACGATACCGGACATGGGACATATGGTGGCTTCACGATTCAATCTAGTGCTTTTTTTATTTCCAATGTGCAGTGCCTTACATTTCTGCCACTTAGATCTCCCTTTCCTGCCACTAATATCCAACGCAAGGAAGTCACCATGACATTCGTTGCGGATTGTCACTTTGTACCTGTAAGCACAATTTATCGTTGTAATATTTTTTTTGGATTTGAATCAACACTTAAACCTATTTATATACTTTGTTTTGACTAATAGGTCACACTAACTGAACTTCATCCAATCCCTCAAATTGCTTTGAATTGGCACCGACACCGTGACCCCATTGCTCAAGGATGGGAGGAACCGTACTTACAACGGATTGCACAGTTCAAGAAGATTGTTCCATCTTCGGTTGCTACACAAGATGTTATTGAGTTGTAATCATTTGTATGCCCCGTGCGTATAAGTATAATTTTGGTGTTATGTTGTTGTATATAATTTGGCTTCGATATTGTTTAATATCGTAGCTAGTCTAATGTTTGTAAGTAGTCAAATGTTTAGCCTAAAGTAATCCGGATAATATAATTTTGTGTAAATATAATCCGGTAAACCGAAGTTCAATCGATCCAAGTTAATTGTCTAATGATGTGATCCCATTTCAATCGTCCTATCTCTCAGTTCTAGTGAAGTTTAGTACCATGTCCGGACTGCCAGTCCGGACGTAGATCCTCTATCCGGACTGGCAGTCCGGACAGAATTGAACTGTCCAGATTGTCAGTCCGGATAGAAATAATCTGTCCGGACTGCCAGTCCAGACAGAAAATTTGTCCGGACTGCCAGTCCGAACAGAGCTTTGTTGTCCGGACTGGCAGTCCATTTCTATCCGGACTGGCAGTCCGGACAGGGACTCCTTGTCCGGACTGCCAGTCCGGACACCTGATACACATACGAAATTAAAAAATATATGCAGTTATAATCATACATTCAACATTCACATCACTTTAAGGAAAAAAAGAGCAAAATAAGGTTAGTCACTTCCACCAAAATGATGCTATGATATAGTGAAGATAACATTGATACAAAGATACAATGGCTGATACACTGATACGAAAAATATGTTTAGTCACTTCCACCAAAATAAGCACTTCAACAAAATAAAACATAACAATCATTTGGTTGCAACACATACGGATAAACCAAGTAAGCTCCCATATAGACAAAGAGCAAATATTTTACAAAAAAAAGATAAAATATTAGGATTCACCACAAACAAAGATAAAATATTAGGATTCACCACAAACAAAGAGATTGTATTCATCAAAATAGCAAATTGTTTAAAAGAAAACATTGTCACTTGTCGCTTCAAGTTTTTAATAACATCCATATCAATTCACTTATAATATAACCTAATCACTGTCTCCGTGTCTTCCTGGGGGTGACGTCTGCTTCTGGTTCGAGTCATTACCACTGTATCGGGTGCATCAGGAGTGGCTTGTTCTAGTGCTTGTTCTTCTGGTGGTTCTTCTGGCTGAGTGCAACACTGATTACGACTTTAATCTTCGCAAGTGCACTGAATAACATCCTATGCCGCTTCTTGAAAGCCTTCTCCCCTTGCGCAAGTAATGGATCTATTATAGCCACTGCACGTGTATATCTCTGTAGAATTAATTCATGAAACATAAAAGCATCAGTTAAACTTGGTACTATATGAAAAATAAAATAAAGAACATATATGGAGATTACCTCATCATCGACATCCACGCGGGTTGACTGACTTCTTTCCTCTTCTTGGGGTTCATCTGGTACTACTTTAAAAAAGCGCTGTGAAACTTTAGATAGCCACGGAATATAATCCGACATGCAATCGGATGGGTAATCAGCAATGGACCCATGGAGCTCTTGATGCAAGACGTGATCTAGCCAATTTATCCACATCTCCTCAATATGAGTGTACTTTACGACATAGCTAATGGCTGTTACACTCCGCACTTCACGTAACGGTAAGAATGGTGGAGGCGGAACGTACTGTTTGTGACCAAATTGCCTTAGTACACGAACCGAATGGTAAGGCACAATCACGCTGCAAATCTTCAACGTACCCATATAAAAGCTAATTTCCTTAAAACGATAGATTTCTCTATAATTCATATATGCATCCCAAACAACTTGCAAGTTTGTTAAGCACGAAGAACTACATTAGTAATCAACTTGTAAAAACCTAAACTACATAGGTATATAAATAGCGCAACATGTTATCTGGTTGCCGGTGAGTTTATCTAGACTGGATCGAATAGACTGTACATGTGATTTGCGAGACATTGTGATCCCGTCTACTCAACCAACGACAAGCAAGTGGTTCACCATCGATAAAGGATCGGTTCGACACTGGTATAAAGGATGGAAAATGAGAGAAAATCCAAGACTGTAGTAATGTGAGATACCCAGCAATCTGAGTAACGTTAGCTCGAGAAGCAAGCCCAAGATGCCTGTATAACCATGCAAGAGCACCAGCACCCCATGCGAACGTGTGGACATCTTCGAGGTCATAAGCAATGGTAAATAATCAATAGACACTCGTACAGCTCTTGTCTGTAAAAAGCGTGCAACCAAGAAGATACAGTAAATACGCCCTCGCAGCACACCGAATCCTATGTTCTGTGTCGGTGTCAACAACCCCGCAAAAATTTTCTCTTAACCAATCCAGTCGAACCGATGCAACGTCTTTCGTATTAATCTCATTCCACGCTTCAGAATAACTGACGCCAAAGGAATGAGTTATTGTGTCAGCAACTTCACGTGAAACTGCTGATTCTTGTTGGCACACGGATTTTCCTGCTACAGGCAAGTCAAGCAAGCATGAAATATCATCCAACGTAATCATCATCTCACCAAACGGCATATGACATGTGTTTGTTTCCGAATGCCATCTCTCAACAAATGCGCTAATCTCGACAGCGCTAATGTATTGGTAGGAGCATTTGACCAATGAATATAATGAAAACCCACGTACTAATTCCATGAATCAGGTGTTTGGTTGCGATGTCGTCAATGACCATGCACTTATTTTTCTCCAGTGACTAATACAACGCAGTAGATCTCGTTCCTGTATATATAATATAGTCATAACACATGCACACACACAATAAATGATTTATCGTTTTTTTGGGAAATAATTACCTCATCTTTTAAAACGAAGAAAGCAACGTGCGTCTTGAAGCTCTTTAATACAGATAAATCAACTGAACCTCGATAATTTGACTCTTGAAGATCATCTTGAAGATCATCTTGAGAGCCTCCTGCATCAGTATTCCCTTCCTCTAGTCTTGCACTATCATATCTGATCAAATTAGGAGTTTCTACATTTAATTCAGTATCTACAGTAACTTCGATTTCTCTCTCTCGTATCGGGCGACGGATTTGTGGTCGGGATGCTACTTTCTTCCTCCTTAACGAGGCAGTTGGTCAAACGTGAGAAGATTCTGCTGGATCTATCTATACAATACAAAGATATTTCATTCATAGATGTTTTTATATCAAAACAGTAACTTCTCTATGTGTAAGTAAGTAGTAACAAAGTATAATTTACTACAAATATCATATTTTCTCTATTTATTTTTTTGCTACAAGATAGTGTAATATTAAAGTTTAAAGACACTGAAACCGTCTTTTGCTACTTAATCAACTATTGTGACAATACCATTAAAGTTCTAAATTAACTAATAAATTTTAATATTAACGTCCATGATTAAAAAAATAACTAAATTTCGCATATTTTACGACTACGATTACAATATTAAATTTTCTTCATAATTATAATCTAAATATTAAAAATCAAAATTAACAAAAAAAATGCTAGAACCAAATTTGCTACTTCCTTCACTCTTCCTCCTCTCCATCCCAACAAAATCACAATGAAGAGTTGTTTGATCCAAAAATAAAAAAATTAAATTTTAAAATAAATATTGCTAAATTAGGAAAACTCACCTACTAATGGCGGGAAGACGACGGCGGTAGAACACCGACAGCCACGTCCAGAGCTCACCGGCGGCGGCAGCGGCGGCGTCTCTTTCTCGGCAGCAAGAACAGCGACATCGGGTGTACGAATGGAAAAGAGAGGAGATTTGGAAGGAAAATGAGATAGAGAAAATGAAAGAGAGAATGAGGGGAAGCAAGGGGAAGAGGAAAGAAGAAGTTTGGGTTTTGGGTTAGGACGGTTGGAGGAGAAATGAGGAGAGAAAAGGGAGATGAGGAATATATAGGTCAAGGGTATTTTCGGAATACTAAACGTGTTCACTAAGAAATTCTCCCTTTTACTAAAATCAAAGTGGGCTCACTAGAAAATCTGGGCTCACTGGAAAAAATGATGTGCTCCTTTGGAAGCTCCCCGTTTCAGGTAGAATTTGCCAAGGTGGAAATGTGCATTCACAAATCATTTACAGATGGACTCACACAAACCATCCATCCGTACAATCTGTACCTCCATACAAACCGAAAAGTCAAGAGTTCGATTCTAATCATGATATATAGATATCCTTGACGACAGTGACGTCCAGCACAAAATTTAGTTGCTCCTTGCTGGCGATAGTCAACAGATCCTTAGTAAACTCTGCTTCTTCCCCAGTCTAATTTCAGAGCGTCCATAACATGAGTTGCAACCAAACTCAAAAACTATAATGCCCACACCACTACCACTTACTCAAACACCAATTTGTTGTGTATAATTATACAAGCGTTTAAAAAGAGAGTATTATACAAGCATGATCAAAGAGCAGCTACATAACAAGTTTCAAGAAGTTAAAAAGTACAGTAAACTTACAGATACATCGGAGCTTGAAATATATATTGGCAAAGATTTGATTGGTTGTTGCATTAGTCGGCCATTTCTTCGCCACCAATTTCATCCTCGCCATCCATAAGCCACTGTTCAAGTTCATCAAACTCATCCTCCTCATGCCTATACCATCCACTTGATGAATCCCAATATCCTTTTCCCAATTCCTCACCGCGGCATGCTACGTGCAGGAAAGGACGGGTTCTAGCCAGAGCCTCGACCATATCCCTGTTAATGCACCCAGTTACTCCCAGCCATCGTAGCCTTGGGAAGTAGGGCTTCTTAAACCACCGAAAGGAAAGGGGTGTGATGCCACCACAGTCATACAGATCAAGCAAATGCAGGCTGCTACCTTGCAAACCACCCTCAAGCTGCATTGAGGCCAATGCCATGACTGAAGCATCCCCTATGCGCGGACATTCTCGAAGGCGGAGCTCAACAACTGGGACCCTTCTTTTAGCTAGTAAGAAAATTCCTTCATCTGATAAATTTGGAAGCCTAGAGAGGTCCAGAATTTGTAGAGTTGATCCAGAAGAACCACTGAAGATGGAAGAAATGCAAGCGTTCGTTAACTTCCTGCATCCTCTTAGAGAGAGTGAGACCAACTGACACTTTCCACGACCCAAGTATAGCAATCCCACATCACTTATATCTGTTCCATCCAGAAGTAGTGTCTGTAACTTAGAAAGAGAACTTAAGGAACTCAGCGCAGCATCACTCAGTTTTCGACAATCTCTCAGATCAAGGACAGTGAGCTCCTTATTGAAAGACAACTTCTCAATGCCACTGTTAGATAGGAGATTGCACCACCTCAAGCTTACATGAGTCAAAGAAAGAGATGTAGCAGAGATGTCATGAAGCAGCAGGTCTGTTAGTTGACTTCCATGGGAAATCCTAAGCTTTCGAAGCCTGGGGCATGAATGTAGAATTCCTCTGAAACCACTATCAGTAACTCGGCAGAAACCACCAAGACTGATACTCTCTAATGCAGCACAGGAATTTACCATTAAAAGTATGCCTAGATCATTTACTCGTCGGAAGTAAGTGAACAAGAACTCCTGACTCCTGGTCAGCGAAATATGTTTGAGTTTTCCATATTGATTGATCTCCTGAAGTCCATTGTTGGTGAGATCTGTAGCTACTGTAGGTTCTACAAAAGGAGCATCTTGGAGGTCAATGTGTGTCAGAGATGGAAGGCCTCTTGAAATGGAGGTAATTAAGGAATCTGTGATATAGTCAACTGTGAGGCATAGCTTCTGAAGGCTTGGAAACATTGGTGGTTTCACATGATGCGCAGGCTGGTGTGACTCAGCTGTTAAAGTGAGCAGTGCAGTCAACATTGCCATAGGAATATAACCCATCTCAAGAGAAGTGAGTTTCTTTGATGTAGTTGCCCAAACCTCAGCAAATTTAGGATTATCAAATTTGGAAACATCAAGGGCCAAGTTCAGAGTCTGTCAAAAGATACTTCATGTCATTCTACTATACTAACTACATTAAGAAAAGGAAAAAAAGGGTAGAAAGGTACCAAGCAACTTATGGCTAATAATGTGTAGATAGAGCATGCATAGGTAGAGGACAAATACAGTGATGAAGAAACTATTCCAATCCCCAACTAAAAGGAGATGTAAAAAGTTATTTACAGAAGTCCACCTTCACCAAGGCAAATAAAATCTTCAGACAGGGTATTTCACGGATAACATGCTAAGAATTATGAGATTTTATTTATGTTTTCTACAGAAGAAAATTTAGGATGATAGCAATTGGTTGATACAAGGGCAAGGATTGTTGTTCAATAAGCTCATCCATATAGGTACTAGATTATAATGCCCATGAATGTGTCTCAGCAAGCCAGAGTAGAAGACCACTCATAACTATCATTTAAGCATTATTAGCAATGCCAAAGCTATCCAAACATCTAACATCATTGACATCTGCTAAAGAAGAAATATTTTTCTCGTTCAGTTTAAACTAACAATTACATAAAGAAAATAATGGAAAACGAGAAGAAAGCATGTTTTACTTTATTAGTAAAAAGAGAAAATAAATAAAAATGCTTACAAAATAATTTTTAAAATGGTAAAGTTTTTCACATTAATTCAATATCTACAAAATTAAAAACTAGACCACCATAGGGCCATTTTATGCTCATAATTAACCCCACATGGATATATCAATTTTATACGGTTATACCACTAGGAAGTGCTTTTACAACTATACGGTATGAAAGCCTGGGTCTGCAATCTTCTATATTCTTAGACTCAGAGATCCGCTCAAATATGTGGATTGAATAGCTGAGACTGCAAGCCACTCTGATTTACGTGCACATGTAGGCCCCAGGGCCATGATATTTTCATAATAACGGATAAATATCATACCAATAGGCAGTGCTTTTATAAGTTACATGGAATGCATTCCACCTGAATATAGAATGAAAATCTGGGTCTGCAATTTTCTAAATCTTATGCAGTAATCTGCCTAAATATATATGGACTGAACAGCTGTGTATGCAATCTGCCCGAACTTCGTGGACTCTGAAACCTACCTCAAATTTTATTGCACTCAGGGAGATTATACTGTGTTTGTATTGGCAAGTCACGGTACCAATCCTCACTAGGCTTTCCAGTTCTGTGCAACTAATACTTTGAAATGCCTCCATTTATCAAAACATGGCCATCAAAAGTAAGTTGGTATCAGCTGCTGCACACATCTTATCTAACCATATAAATGTACATATCTAGTACTGATTTTCAGAACTTATGATCTAACCATAAACTAGCAAACCACAATTTTATTTAAAAAATAAAATATATCTTTAAAATCTTTTTCCCTACTGTTAAAAAGAGATTCTCAATCTCAGTATTCTTATCTATTATAAGTCAGACAATACATATATTTATAAATCTCTCAACTCCATATAAACCTTTCAACAGGCGATGTAGTACTAAACTAAACCCAAATACAAAATAGTATTTTAATCTAACACTCCCCCTCAAGTTGGGGCATAAATATCAATCATCCCCAACTTATTACACAGATTAGAAAACACAGTTGGTGATGTAGCTTTAGTTAGAATATCGGCCAACTGTTCTGACGAACGAGTAAACGGAGTACATATTATTTTTTTTGCCAAATTATCTCAAACTAGATAACAGTCTATCTCTATATACTTAGTACGATCATGAAACACTGCATTTTGAGCAATAAAGATGGCCGACTTATTATCACAATACATAAGCATAGGAGTTGAACCCAAATTCAGTCAGCAAATTCTTTAACCATAACAATTCGCACGTAATATGTGTCATTGCCCTATATTCTGCCTCCGCTAAAAATCTAGACACTACATTATATTTCTTACTCCTCCATGTAACTAGATTACCTCCAATAAAAGTAAGGTATCCAGTGGTTACCTTTCTGTCTCCTTTATCTCCTATATATCCAATATCTAAAAAAACAGAGATTTTAACATGTCCATATATTTTACAAAATAACCCTTTTTCAAGAGAGCTCTTAGTATATACCAAAACTCTTAGAGCAACTTTCCAGTGTATGTCCCTTGGTTTATGCATGAACTGATTTAGTAACCCAACAACAAAAAAAATGTCAAGTCGAGTGACTATGAGATAGATAAACTTGCCAATCTTCTATACTGCTTGACATTCTCATACAAATTACTATCTTCACTCCACACGTTTAAATCTGACTTCATTGGAGTAGTAGCAGGTTTACACCGAAAGCAACCAGTTTCCTCTAAAAGATCTAGTGCATACTTCCTCTAAAAGAGAGTAACCCATGTTTACAATAAACTACCCCAATACCAAGAAAATATCTCGATTTTTCCATATCTTTAGTTACAAAATGTTGCTTGAAATAATCCGTTATCTCAGTCAAGACTGTTGTATAACTTCCAATTAGTAGAATATCATATACATATACAGTAAATAGGACAATACCAGAATAAGTATGCCGAGCAAAAACAAAATGTGACAACGCTTAAATCTAATACCAGCAATTACAGTAGAAAACTTTTCAAACCAGGCTCGAGAACTCTGTTTAAATCCATAAATTGTTTTCTTGAGTTTACACACTATATTCTCTCCCTGGACAACATACCCTGGAGATTGTTCCATATACATCTCTTCTTATAGATCACCATATAAGAAAGCATTTTTAACATTCAATTGGAATAATGACCAATCGAGATTCACGACAAGAGAGAAGAGAATGTGAATAGAGTTAAGACGTACTATAGGAAAGAAAGTCTTAAAATAATTAACACCATTGGTTTGGAAAAAGCCTTTCGCAACAAGACGAGCTTTATAGCGGTAAATGGAGTCGTCCGGCTTGACAGAGTTAACCCAACGACAACCAACAATACAGGCGTCGGGCAGAGAAGGAACCAAATCTCAGGTTCCACAAGAGACAAAAGCTTGCATCTTTTCATCCATGGTCGACTTCCAGACTGAGACTAACATTGCTTCCTGAAAAGACTGGGGTATAGAAACGAAAGAAAGAGAAAGCATGTGCCCATCACTCCAGCAATGGCACCGAAGATGAAATATAGAGTACCAATATCCTTGTGGTTAGTAGAGAATAGCCATCGAACCAGATTTGTCATGAGACCGTCTGAATTGACTTGAATTCCTTATCAGATAGGGGCCCCGTAGCGTCAGCGGGGCTGAAAAAGGGAGAAGTTGATTATAAGAAACAAATTGAGAAATAGGGTGAGTAGTAATAGAGCGTTTACCTTTCCGAAAAGTAATAGAAAAATCAAAGACAGAAGCAGAAGAATATTGTGGTTGTTGGGGGACCTGCAGTTGGAGATGACAGAGCAATAGGTAGAGAGTTGGAAGAAGGCACTTTTTTACGACGAGAAAATACCAACAGTGGTTTCGTAGAAGGCACATATTCATCTCTTTTATGAGACACTGATACTTGCCCAACCTCAGTAGTAGAGACAGGTAGGGGTAAAAGAAGAAAAGTGTCCAACTGGTATGTTGATGTGGGAGTGAAGTAGGGAACAGACTCAAAAAAAGTAAAATCAGCAGAGTATCTAACAAATACATATGTGATTGCACGAGGAGATAGCTTGTCCAGACCGGGAGATAAATCTTGAACAAAATATATACAACCAAACACTCGAGGTATAAGAGGAAATATGGGTATATCAGGATAAAGACGGAAAAATAGAGTTTTACCATGCAAGACAGAAGATGACATTCTATTTATTAAATTACAAGCACACAAAACAGCATCAGACCACAGATATATTGGAACATGCATGTGAATTATTAATGTCCGAGCAACATCTAGAATATGTCTATACTTTCTTTCAGCAATACCGTTTTATTGGGATGTGTAGAACAAGATGTTTGATGAATAATTTCATTATTAGAACAAAATAAGGAAACATCAGCCTTTATATATTTCATAGCATTATCAGTGCGCAAAAATACAAATAGATATAAAAAATTAATTTTTTATTTCCTTATAAAATAATTCAATTATGCTAGAAACATCATACCTTTCTCTTAATAAATACATCCATATCATGCGAGAGAAATCATCCACAAATATAAGAAAATACCTAAAGCCCTTAAAAGATGGAAAACGACATGATCTCCAAACATCAGAATGGACTAACTCAAATGGAAAACTACGTGGATTGACACGACCTGAATACGAGACATGATGTTTACCTAGTTCACAAGACTCACAAGTTAACGTAGATATACCAGACGCAGTGGGTAAAACGAGACGAAAACTCTGGAGAGAAAGATGTCCAAGGCGTTAGTACCAATGTAAAAGGGTATCATAGAAAGAAGCAACAAACCCTGTAGATGATGCTCATCGAGAAAATACATCCCCCATTGCTCATGCCCCATACCAATTCTCATCTCAGTCTGGAGGTCCTGAAAAACACAGTAAGTAAGAAAGACGTTACGGAACAATTGTTAGTTTTGGTAATTTGGCTAATAGATAACAAACTAACAGAAAATTGGGGAACAAACAAAACATTTTCGAGGATTAACGAATTGGTAGCGTGAACTTTTCCGTCACCAATAATAAAAGAAGATGAGTCATCAGTAATATGAACAGAAGGGTATTTATTTGAAAAATGTAGGAAGGCAAACTTGCTTCTAATACATGTCATATGGAAAGAAGCTCCAGAGTCTATAACACATAGTTGGTTAGAGGAAGCAATGTGAGTATCAGTACCTGATAAGGATGCATGAGTAGCATGCGGACTGGCCACGGTGGATTGAAGACGAAAAAAACCTATCAAGTTCACTTTGTGGAATCTGAATTATCGTTGAAAATGTCGAAGTGCTAGCAGAATTCATTGTCGATGCAGTATCATTTGTTAGAGGTAAAGTACTAGTAGTTTGTGCCCATTCTGATTTTTCATACTTCTCCCAACAGTATGAAGGTGTGTGATTTTTTCTGCCGCATTAATCACATTCATGGTATTCTCGTCCAAAACCGGAGTTTCGACCAACATTGCCACCACGACCTCAGCCTCCTCATGAATCACCACCGCGACCACGGCCTCCCCGACCAGAAAATAGGGCAGAATAATCATTGGAGGTAAGGGCTGGAGTTGCTGATGTAGATGAACCAGTAGAAACACGAAGGACTCTGGAATACGCCGCTGTTAGGGATGGAACACTATTCCCAGTAAGAATTTGACCCCTCACCTGGGTAAATAAAGAAAAATCCAATCCGGAGAGAAATTTTGCAATAGCGAAATCCTGACGATATTGTCTCAAGGTTTTAAGATCTATAACCAGTGACTGGTAAACCTCAAACTCATCCAATATGCCTCGGAGAGTGGAATAGTACTCCGATATAAACATTTTGTCTTGTTTGAGAGTAAACAAGCGCTCATACAGTTCAAAAACTCGTGATATAATTTTCTCATTTCTATATACTTCTTTAAGGGTGTCCCATATCTCTTTTATAGTTTTCAAGAACATAACACCAGAACTTATTTTTTCTTCCATACTATTAAGAAGCAATGTAATCATGCAACAGTAATTAACAAACCAATCAGAATAGATAGGATCGTTTTAATTTGGTGGATCATCCAGTAAATGTGTAATTTTTCTTTGAGCACCAAAAAATACCCTAAACGACTAAGCCCATAAAAAATAATTATTGTCATTCAAATTAAAAGTAGTGACAGTAAGATTTTTTGGATATAAATTCTCAGTCATGACAGTAGGAGTAGTAGCAGTAGTAGATGATGTACTTGAAGTAGATGATGCCATAGGAACAAAAAAAGGTTTGAAAATCCAACTTACAAAGAAGTGGTGGTAGTAGTAAGGATGATTTTAATATTAAAATCCCCGGCTGGATTCTACCTTTGCAGGTTGGTCAACGTGGACCACTGTGTGATCTGAGGTTTGTTGGCACTAGTGTTCAGGGTTATGGCTTCGCGGACCTGCAATTGAGAGGCAACATCGGTCCTCAAGCAAACTAGGAGAGACCGGATCAATCGAGCAATCGAGCTAATTTTGAGGAGTACAAATACTGTCTCCCTTGTTGCTGTCTGCTGTTGCTGCTGGATTTTACTGCTTGTGCTGTACGAACAGAATTTTGATCAGCAGAATTTTACTGCTTTTGCTACTGCTGCAGGCTGATCAGTAGAATTCTGGAATTCTACTGCTTTTGCTGCACTGCAGGATGATCAGCAGAATTTTGATGCCTGCAGGATGATCAGCAGTTTCAACTCGAAGAAGAATTCTGCTGCTGCTGCTGGATTTCTTTCCATTTCGCCATCAAGAATTTAGGTAATTAGGGTTTTTATTTTTATTTTTTAGTGTTTTTGAGTGGATGGTTGAGATTGATAGGTAATCAGATCGTACGGCTGAGATTTATTTCTCAAACTTACTCTGATACCATGTTAAAAAGAGATCAGAACCAAAACTCAATCTCAGTATTCTTATCTATTATAAGTCAGAAAATATATATATTTATAGAGTTACTCCATATAAACCTCTCAGCAGTCGATGTGGAACTAAACTGAATGCAAATACAAAATAGTATTTTAATCTAACACCTACCAATATAGCAATCTGTACTACGAACTTCTGTCACTAATTTCCCCAAATTCACTTCAAGGAATTTAGATCGAAGACAGCATATGTTCCTTCTAGGAAAAGTCTGTTTCAGCTGAATCCCTCCAATTATCTCCTAAAGTTACACCAGTTTTAACTCTAAATCTTTTTTCTCCAAAATCCAAGGTCACATAAAGAGTCCTGGTACCTCAAATTATTCTATAAAGACTTTAATGTCAAAGACTCCTTGAAGGGTGAATTAAAGATTTTGTTTAACCAAAATATACCCCTTCAATGGCTGACAGAAATAGTATGACAAGAAGATACCTTTTCTCTATAGGATGGGGAATACAATCAACTGGGCATTGTAACAGGGAAATTCACCAAATTCTCAAGGTGGTCAGTAATTTAGCCCAGATGGTATACTCATAAGCTGCAGCTTTCCTGTTTCTTTTAGCTGATGACTACTCTCCTTCCCTACTATCCTTATCACTTGCAAAGTTGCAATCAAGCCAATGTTTTTATAACAAGTAACAAATCCAGCTTTCTTAATACAAAATTCTTGTTTACAAATGTTTGGTATAATTTATTGACAAGACAAATTAGATTTTGAAATTTGTGAAACTTCATCCTCTGTTTACAAGACCTATTTTCTTACTTTGCTCACTCTAGTTTATATGGTCTAAAGTATCAGATTTCTACTGAAGCCACATTAACTTCAACTCAAGATATGATACCAGAAAAAGGACACCTCCCTACATAGAGTATTGTTTATGATTTAAGTATAAAAATAATGAGCTAAGTTTATTATTGAAAAATAAAAAACAAGTAAAAGAAAAGGAAAAGCCAAATGCTTTTCTATGTTGGAATTTTATGTTCTGATAAAAGCTTCTAGAAATATAAATCATGTTTTTATAATAGACAAATATTAAGTAGTGGCCATACTTTAGTACAAATGTTCTCATTACATACACCATAATTTATTTTAGCATTTATAGTTCTAACTTATAGCACAATATATTAAATATACATATATATAAGAGTAAATGTGAACTAGAGTGCCCCTCTAGCCAAAGTTAGCTTGAGGGCGGGCCAAAAATTCTTATGGTTCTTTTTCCTTCCATCGGACCCCATCATATTGATCTCCATCTCTTTGGATTTACACATACCCAAATCATGAGAATATAATTAGATTTGACCATTAATCAAGCAGGTAAAAGTTAATGGTTTTTCAACACAACATTTTGTACTAACCCTACGATCCATGACCTTTGGTATAAGTGAACCGAAAGAGAGGGAGGTGAACATGATTATGGTCCCACTGAAAAAATATGGGAATGTGAGTTTTTGGCTGCCCCTCTAGCCAAAGTAAGTGAGCGTGTGTGTGTGTGTGTAATTCCCCCAGTTTTGTGCTTAATAACATTCTTCCAGGCATGTGCTGAGCCAGGAAACCAACAACTATAAAATCTTAGTTGGATGATCTATTCATGTAGCCAACCCAAAGGTGTTGGCGCCGTTGTTCTTGTCATTATATTGCACAAAAAATACACATTAAGATAAACTACTATGAAATATTAATTAATCCCACATGTTTATAGTATCTTGCTTGTGCGAGACTTGCCAACTCAAATACAACACTGGAGATTTGTTGCATGACAGGCCTAAAATGCAGCAAGGCCTACAGTTGATCAGTGAATGTTTTATACCGTATCATACTCAATAAGGACAAAGTAATTTCTTCATTATTCAAGTAGGTTCCCCTTGTATTCACTTTACAATCATGAAGTTTAACTGCAGTGTAATGTCCAAGATTCTACTTTGGAGTTGATACTGTTAAAAAATAACACAATTTTATTATATAAACAGTTTAACTCACCTCTAAATAGGAACAACCACTAAGCAATGCTTCAAGATCAGAAAACTGAACTACAACCCTTCTACGTTCGGCTAAGGAGCTCAGATATAGAGACCTGTCATAGAATAACCTAGTAATCAGAGGGGAAAAGATGCACAGTCTACAGCCTCTGGCTTAACACCAAAAACAAGTATCATGCAATTATTTACTCTCACACAATGAACTTTCAATTTTTAGTTAATACAAAAGGTCAAACTTATATCAAAGGATGAAAAGATCATTTAGATAATTGAAATTATTTGACAAATGGCATTGATAAGCAGTTATGCACACAACACTGGCATCAGTTGTCCATTTAGCACATTCTTGACATGAAAGCAATATAAATGACTCCCTGATAAATCATAAAGTAAACAAGATTAAGCCATGATCCAGTTGTGGGAATGTTATAAAACTATAATTTTCATTAATTGAAAAACATATAAATGGAAATTGAAGTTCTGAAATTTCCCATTGAAGTACCATGGTTTTGTCAAAAAATACTGTGAAACCCTTTGTAACAAGGTCTAAATTAACATATCATTATCGGTCAATGGTTTATGGTATCGAAACCAACAATATCAAATATATCACATCACCAACATCAGGATTATTAGAAATATAAAATAATTAGTATAAAGTCTAACACGACTGTCTCATGTACACAACCAAGCCCAACAAGAAAGATTGCTCTCCTAACCTTCTCCACTCCAAATTCGTCCCCAAAAAAGAAACTCGCAACTATTCTACGAGTATCACAAGGACAATAGTCACCACATTGAAAATTAGAATCATTGGAAGGAAGATTGAAAATCTAATTCGCCATTAACATCTGAAGAACTTCATCAAAGAGAGCCGGCTAGAAGATAATCACTAGATCGCCAAGAGACCTAAGGCCCTCATACCCGAGGCAACTTCACCCTCTCTAAGCCAAGATGACCGCATCCCAAATGGCTAAAAGTGAGAACATTGAGATGACCAACAAAGATCAAGAAGGCAACATCATCAGAATCCCATCACAGTCATTCAATTAATCGACGGTACAGCTAGATCTGAATCAAAAGCGTCTTGCTATCACAACGATTGATCACCATATCTCAAATCTGTCTTGATATCTCAAATCCCTATTTCCATAACTGATAACTCCGAATTGCATCACATGGGTGTCCACATGAAGAATTCCAAGTTCTCTTATACAGATCATGAGTATATAATCGAACTTGCTAGACTCCAAGTTGATCTATAGCACAAGCTTGCCATATCTTCAAGTTGATTCATACAAGTTAATCTCCTAATGATGAGGAAACCTTTCTCTGAAAGAAGCAAAAGGGAATACGAGGAAACCTATCTCCCTACATAGAGATAAGGGATCCAAAATCTGGTTGTTACAAGGAAGCCGACATGACACCATGCAAATAGCCAATATAACAAGATGCCCACCAGGCGAGATGTCCAAGAGGCAAATGCCAAAATAGATGAGACACTCACCAATCGAATGCCCAATAGGCAAAATGCCCACTAGGCAAATACCCAATAGGCGAGACGCTCAGCAAGCAAATGCCCAATCAATGTTTAAAATAGCGATAACGGTAACGTAACGTTTTGCCTTTGTTAGGTTATGTCGCAAATAGCGTAACGCATAACATAGGTTATGCAATTTTCTATTTATTTAATAAAAATAAATATAAAACCATTTAAAATAATTTTAATAAATTGAAAAAAAAATTGAAAATATCTAAAAAAATATAAAATTATTTTGTAATACATAATCTATTCAAATATTTTATTAAATTTTACAATAATTTTCATATATCTCCATAAATTATATTAAATCTGCAACCGTAATTCCAATCATCATTTAAATAAAAAAGCAAGATTCTAATTTTTTATTTAGATTCCAATTATTATCATTATTGTAATTTATATTTTGTAATGTTCAATTTATCTTATTTATGATTGTTGATTTCAGTTCAATTAAAAATTCAATAAAATTAACAAGTAAAATATTTTAGCAACCGGACGAGAAATAAAACAAGTGAACAAGAAAATAAACTTAAATTATCAAGTTAGAAATTCCAAAAGCAATCAAACAAGTCAACAATTAATTAAGTAAGAAAATTACAGTAATTCGCTAATAATCAAAATAATAATCAACAACAATATATAAATTACTAAAAAAAATAATTGTAAATAACGTAACATAACGTAATTTAACGTAACGTTATGTAATATAACGTAAAATAACGTAAAAAACATATTGTTACAGTGCACTGAGTTATTTCCAATTGTTACGTAGCGTTGGGATTCCGTTAGGTTACATAACGCAATATAACGGATTTCATAATGCGTTATTTTCAACAATGTGCCCAATAATAGACGAGATGTCCACCAGATGAATGCCTAGTAAGTGAACACCTAGAAAGCGAATGCTCAATAGTCGAGATGCCTACCACATGAATGCCTAATAAGTGAAAATCCACCGGCCAACATACCACCGGTCAAACTACCCACTTTTAAGGCGAGATGCTCACTTTCAAGGTGGGAGGGATGGGTAAAGGCACCTCCACAGGCCAATTTTTGACATATGTCTCATTCAAAATTTTGAATTAAAAATAAAATTTTCACTTTTCTAATTCAAAATTTTGAATAGGACGGGCAAAAATTGACCCGTGGACGTGCTCATTCCCATCCCTACTTCAAGACGATAAATATAGGAAAAGATGACCAAATTGTTCCTAGTTAAGAACACATTCATTAAATAATGTCCGAAAAGTTGCAGAATATTCCAAGAGCTTAGTACACTAAACTTAGGATTAGGGGGCTTGTTTGAAGGGCGAAGGCAAAAATCTACTACGATAATGAATCCAGTACAGATGAAACCCAATTTGACGACTACTTGGAATCAAGAGCACATGCCTTCTCTTACAATAGTTTACAATTCCTCTCAATCAATTTATGAAGAATATGTAACCAAGCTAAATCCTTCCTAGACAAGGAAAGTAAATCTTCAAAGGACAAGGAAACCAAATTCAATTAAAGAGAAAGGATCTCAAATCAAGAAATCGCATGAATTCAAATTCAAGTACAATTCTACTTAAAAATAACTATAAATCGACCCCTCCATGGAGAGAGGGACATCCTTTGCATGCGTGATATTTGAGAGTTCTAACTTGAGAAAAGATATATATATATATATATATATATATATATATATATATATATATATATATATATATATATATATATATATATATATCTTTTCTCAAGTTAGAACTCTCAAATATCATATATATATATATATATATATATATGGAGAGCTTTGAACTTACATTTATACTTCAATATAACGATCCCATTGGTACACCGACTTTCTACTGAGAATATAGGCCCAAGACCCATCACAACCGAACCTCGTTTAATTCCTCTAAACGTAGCTGTCTATTACTTTTTACTCTCAACCAACTCTCTTACATATTACTAGCCTAAGATCGTGCATCTTGTTGACTTGTTCACAATGCTCCAAACTCTAGATCTAGTTTGTCTCAAGCTCAACCTTTGTTTGGCATTCAAATTGACTCATACGAAACACAAACACACTGTTGGAGATGTCGTACCCATATCAGATAAATATTTGATGCAGACACGCCCTGGGCGTGTTCAATAAACTAAAGGAAAAAATAATGTGCCATTGTCATTTCGGGTTCTTGTAGCTTGTGTCTGAAAAAAAAAAGTTAATTGGTACGGAAAAATTGAAAAAAAAAATATGACTAAATTGGTAATATCTATCTACACCTAATTAGCTTTTTATGAAGTTATACTTTAATGTTTGTAGTTGACACTTATCTTGTTTGCTTTGTATGTTTGAAGAAATGATATTTTGTAGTCACATTACACATTGATCTATGACCGCTATCATCACCACTTCTTTTATCTTTTTACCTATAAATGGTGAAGGAGACAAATAGATGTATGGCTGATGACAAGTTTTCTATTGTATAGGAATGAAAAGACACAAACTCGTACATTATCAGTGTTTTCGTTTTGGATATACTTGATAAAATATTATATTAGTAACGGAGGAATATATACTTCATATTTATTTTTTTCAATATTCTTGTCGTGTCCACGTCCTATTTTTTCACAAATGTCGAATTTCATGTCCGTATCCAAATCTATATCTGAATCTATGCCCGTGTTTGTGCTTCCTAGATGGGATCGACAAACCTAGCCGACTAAATTTAGCATCAACAATTATATATATAAGTTGAACAAAATATTTCTGCCATATCTCTTGCTAGTTGCTTCATCCCAAGAGACCTAGTAAGCATCCTTTAGAGAACAAAGGAGCATTGCTTTCCTTTGCGAACGTCATGCGACAAGATGCAGTGTTCTAAATATCGGATACCGGTCCCATACCAGTCAGCCAAATTACATACCGAATACCGAGCGGGATATCGCGATATGACCCTAAATACTGGATTGTCATATCGGTGTCATACCGATTAAAGAATAATCATATAAATGGCTGTATAGAATATATTAAAACACATAAATGAGGTTTATGGTACTTACCTTGGTTTATTTGCATTAAACTTACGAATTTGCAGATACCGTTTAGAACGTTCGTATATGCACAAAGCGACATATAATCATAAAATTAAGAAAAATAAGTTTTCAAGAGAAAAGAAAAGTGTTTCTACAGTACAAAAGTGATATAATTTATAAAATTACAACATTGTCCTTTAAATGAGTTTATCTGAAACATGCTAGAAACTTTAAATATCAGTCTTTACAATACATTTTCTAGCTAGATTCAGAGTCCACTGGTTCATTCGATGGCATACCTTACTCATAATCTGATGACGAATCTAATGACGATATGTCAACTTCTTCTTCATCTTCATCTGATTCGGGCCGCTGCTTAGACTTTGAAAATGAGGATGCTTTCCCTTTTGAAGTTCTACTACTCTTGGACTTGGATGCCTTAACTCTCACTCTTTCTTTTCTTCAGATTAACACCCATAACAATCGACACCTGTCGAAAAGTTAATTGCTTTCCAGAGAAGACCTCATTATCACTAGTTTCATAAGAATCGCCATTCTTTTTCTCAGGTATGAACCATTCGGTGACGTTTTCTTCTTCATTATATGCTACTAGAGGATCTCTGTTTGGGATTGAAAGTTTGCTCCTGAGCCTTGCATTGAACTTGACAAAGACTAAATCATGCAATTTCTTAGAACTTAGCCTATTTCTTTTCTTCATATGCACCTAAATAAAAGATAATCACATGAAGTCCGTTGAGAACATATCTATTTGGAAGAAAGAAATATTTTATTAGTAAATGAAAAATTGTAATACCATCTCAAATGTGCTCTAGTTCCATTCACAACCCAAAAAACTGATTGTCAGATTCAAGATCCTCATTGCCATCATCCTCAATTCGGGAGCATCTGTCCCATAGAATTGCCACTATTGAGCTAGCAATGAATATTTAGAAATAGTTATTAGTTATTTAATAGTTTCTTTAATTTAAAGTAGATTGAATTTTGTATTTTTTAAATTGAAATGCATACCTGAATTAATAATTCTCTTTACTGCTGCCCTTGCAAAAGACATTCCAAATGATCCATTTTGATTTTGATACATTGGGAGCTGTTGTGCAATCTTATCAACTCTATCATGATCATCTGGATAGAATCTGTGCCTCACATCAACGAAGCCCAACATGAATGACCCATCAGCATCAATCTTAGGCTGCTTTGCATAGTAATACAGAGGGTTCAAGAGATATCTAACTCTATGCAGAGGACCCTTAAATTTTTTCTCACATCTCCTATCAATAATCTTCCATATTGGAAGATATTTTTTCTCTTCACCCCCAGAACATCTCTTATTTCCTCTTCAGTAGTTTCTAGGTCACCATACAGAAAACCCAATGAAGAGACCTTATCCCCATCAACTCTACGCAAAACTTTCACCAGTGTAGTAAATACTTTTAAGGCAATATTTGTATTGTCTCAAAATTTGTTGCTAACAATTATTTCTGCAACCTAATCATTCATAAAAAGATGTATTTAAAAAATATGAATAACATATAATTTAAAATTATAAAATATCAATTTTTATTAATTTAAATAAATACCTTCTTGCCTGCATCTATTCTGGACAGAGTGCAATCCATCCAGTCATCAGAAATAAACAAATTCTAGAGCACCTTCTTCTCTCTGATTGATGACAAAGAAAGAAATGTCATGACAAACATAGTTGTACCCGGCCTATTAGCTCTCCACCAATTGCCTTCCTCATAATATCTGAAGACTTGGTGTGACTGTATATGTACACGGAGACTGATCTCCCCATCATAATTGCACTTCGAATATATTTAATTTTTCTGATATCTGCAAGTATCAGATTAACTGTATGTGCTGCACAAGGTGTCCAAAATATGTTTGGATATGTTAGAGTTAATGTGTTTGTTACAGCCATATTGCTCGAGGTATTATCTGTCACAATCTGTACAACATTTTCCATACCAACTTTGGTCATTCCCCTCTCCACAAATTTGTGGATATAACTGTCATCGTGTCTCTCAGAAAAAGCATCTTGCGACAATAAGAAAGCTGTACCGGCCAGACAATACACAACAATATTTATTAAACTTCTCCCCTTTCGCTCCGACCACGCATCAGTCATTAGAGTGCAACAATTTGTTCGGCAACTCCATTTGAATGATTCAAGAATTGCATTTATCTCCTCGACCTCTCTCTGGAGAAAAGTCTTGCTGAGCTCGTATGGGCTGGGAGTCTGTAAGTTTGGTCCATACATACCAATGACTTGGACCATCTGCATAAAAAAAGAATTGAATGCAAGCCCTCCTTCATAAAAAAATCCTGTAATGTATCAAACAGCATCGTCTCTATCCTTTTATTTTAGACTGATGGCACGGTAGACTGTCTTTGGGCTGTTTCCACTACCTTCTCGACCGATCGAACAGCAAATTGATCAATCGGTCCTTTGCGAGAAGATTGACCTATTGTTTTGCGAGAAGATGACTCTTCTTCTCGAGTTGTCTCCTCATCTTCTTCTTCCCCAACACGAACTTCTTTTAATAAATTTTGAAACTCTGTTACTTTCCCTTCCTTTACTACTCTAGCTTTATTTAGCATCGCCAGAAGTTTCTGCTTTACATCATCAGGGACCAGACCAAGGGGCAACATCTGATATTCCCGCTGACATGACCTTAATGTTCCTTTAAGATGGTTATGCCTCCCCCATATTAGTTCTTACAAAAATTGCACTCAACTTTATTGGGTTTATTGGATACTTTTTTCCCCAATCCCAACTGGATCTTTATCTCCTCGCTTCTCTTGGACATTAGAAGCACCAGAAGAGGTCATCTTTCGAGCTATTTCTGATCTCAAAATTTATAAAAAAAAGACAATATAATTGATTAACTCGCTAAATAATTGTTGTACTCAATATAAATAAATGTAATATATACTTAATCAAGCATATACTAATAAAAAATTTCTTTCCATTACACAATGCTTATTGCTTAATCTAGCCTTTACTAATCCAAAATTAGATTATTTAGATTACTTAGAAGCTAAAATTTATTTAGCAACAAACTAAATTTTCAGCCACAAACTTAAATTTCAAGAAATATTAATTTATTATATTATTCACTGGCTAAATGTGTTCTCTAATTATTTAATTCAATGGCTAACGCAATATGCATTATTCAACTGTAAAATGTTATCTAATTAATTCAATTGTTATCTAATACAATACAATTATACAAAAATTACAATAAAGTAAATACAATGCATCTCTATGAATGAACCATAACGAATAAAACAATCTCTTAATTCATTACATACTTATATTTAAACTAATTTTAGAATTTGCTACAGTTTTTTTTACTGTTTCGGCCACTGCCAGTCTACTAAGTGAATCAAATTCACTGATTCACACCGAATCAGTGAATCTTCACTGATTCGGTGTGAATCAGTGAATTTGATTCACTGGCTGAAACTCCACCCAATCAATGTGTGCAAACAACCAAATTATCTCAAATTTTAAGCACCCAAATCTTCAAACATATATGACAATCAAAAGAAAATATTTATAAAAAAGAATTTGGGGCGAAACCAGAGGAGCTGGACTTACCAGTGAGGTAATGACTACCAAGGGGCTCGTCGGCGCCGTTGGAGGTTAAGCAAGAGGAGTAGAGAGAAGTCGGGAGGCCGGCGAAATTGCTTTAAAGCAAATCGGACTGCCGAACTTCCTTTAGGGAAAATCAATCGAAGGAGAGAAGTAGAGAGGTCTCGCTGAGCTGTATTTTATGTTTTTTTTGGGTGGATTTAGAGTTGCGATCGTTTGATCGGTCAAGAAGCAGAGGGAAGTCGAGGAAGAACAAGAGAGAAGCAGAAATTAGGGTTCGCGGGTCACGAATTTGGGGGAGAACAAGAGAGAAGTGGGTTTTATTTTTTTCCTATCGGATCGGGTCAAAAGGGTAAACGGATTTCAACTGCAACCCAAACCTGTTAATAAAAAAACCGATATTGGCTCATACTGGCCGTTATTTATCATACCGGATACCGGCCGATATATCGCCACGTGGTCGATATATCGGCCCATACCGGTCAAAAACGAGAAGCGATACAAAATTCGCCATACCGTCTCGTTTCTATAAAAAATCCGATATACCGGCCGGTATACCGATATACCGACCGGTATTTAAAACAATAACAGGATGTGGAAGCAAGTACGGAGAGAAAGTTTGAACTCAATAGAGATAGCACCTAAGCTAGGCATAAAACCCCTCTAAAACCCTAGATGCATCGAATCCTTGCAATGTAGCCATGCCTCGTAATTTTTATATAGAAATGGTACGTCCCATTCAAGATGAAAAAGAAGATCAACCCATGAGAGTTGTTCAAGTTGAATCCCATGTGGAGTTAATGTAAAGGAAAAGGCCTCCTTACAAGTGATGGCTCAATCAAACGAGTGATGATGGCTAAGTCGCATTGCTTTAGCTTTAGTGGGAGTGCTTGAAAGTGATTGTCTTCACTTGGTCCAAAGAGGGACAAATTGTCCTCTATCACCAGCCATAGCTCGTTACGCACTCATCTCGAAAAGTAAGTCATATACTGCAAATCCTATGTTTAAAGCCATGATGGATGGGCATTTTTAAGCTTGACGGCAAGTTTTATATGCACAACAGCCTAGCAGTAGAATGAGGCAACGAATTTGAGAGTAGCTCTGTGACCTACTTCTTCCTTCTTCCCCAAGTAGATTCTAAGCCAACACATTCCACATGTAGTTCTCTGTCGCGGTTATCCTGTCCCGACCGACAGCCTATTTAATTTGTATTTAAAGGATAACCATTATCTCTTTCTCCATATCGTCAAAATGAATTAAAAATTATCTAGATATCAATATGGTCTTTCACTGTGTCTTTTAAAGTCAAAGGGTCAGGAATTGCATGCTTCTTGTGGTAATGGAAACTGTATTAAAAGCTATCATAACTTCTATTAACTATTTTTATTGTCATTACTTGATATGGGCATATCTGTTTGGGAGTTTCGCTATTCCATCCTTTTCCTTCCTCTTTGTTGTCGGATATCTTGTTCGTATTCATATTCTCTTTGTTTCTTGAGCCTTTCGTGAGTTATTCAACACTTGCAAATCTGATCAGAAAGTTTGCGCCTCCCATAGCCTTGATCAGAAAGTTAGTGTCTCCTTATTTCCAGATTGATTATATTCTCTCACTAATTGAACTGAGATTCACAAATCAACCTAAGACTTTGCTAATAAGGCCATAGGGTTCAGGACCTCCGCTCTCCCTAACAGAGGCCGAGCAGAGGCATTGCCCCTTGTCAAGTGGGAATTGGTATCAACCAAGGTTGATTGATCCAACAGTAGTAGGTGGGACTAAGCATATTCCCTGAAAATCATTTTAAGTATGAATTTTACTTTGATTCTTGCATCTCTTGGTTCCTTCTCTAATTCTAGGGGGCTGGAATATAGAACCGGGGAGTAACAAAGTAATTTCATAGCTTCGAACATGATGAGCTCGCATGATGAATTGTTTCTCACTTTTGTTGTTGGTTATCATGGACATGAAGATATAGCTCGTGTGTTATTAGAAAAGTTATTGGTCACTGCCCCTTCTATTAGTACGGCTACGTATCTATAGTTTGAATACACTTCTTCGCAGTTAAAGGCATAGTCTTCATCTCCTCGAATCGAATGTGATAATCTTCAAGAATTGTTTGTGGCAAAGGACAATCGATAAGAAAGACAAAGAGGTAGAGTTCTAGTGACATTTTCCAGATTTTTTGTAGTAACCGCCTCTGTTAGCACGACGGATCTCATCTAGTATTTAGCAATTCTGCATGCCTAATCTAACAACTTAGGTAGGCAACCGAGGCAACAAAGGCTATGATTTACCTTTTAGATTGACCCCACTTAGGAAGGAAATAAGACAAAAAGGTTGTTTCAACACGAGAATGACCTTACTGTGTTCCCAGTCTCGGTTTTCACTGAAAATATCCTCTCGGCTTTGGAAGAGAGCAAACAATAAAAAGAAAAGGAAAAATCGGAGAGAGACTAAATTGAGTAAAAAAAAGGGGGTCAAAGTGACAAAATATCCTGTCCTTCCTTTTAAACTAAACTAAAATGGTTCTTTTAATGAGTTCAGAGTCCTATAGAAGCTTTTGCATGTTTAGTTACCAAAATAAACACTTTAATAATGTCTAGAGGATTCTACATCATAGGATTATGGGGCTCAGAGGCTGAGACTCTCAATTTGTCGAATTAACTAAGCAATGTTCAAGAATGCGTTTTCAGTATGCGTGCGGTCCAGGACCGCATAACGCATAATTGGATTACGCGCCGATTATGCGGATTACGCGGAATTATGCGGAATATTAATATTTTAATATATATTAATATAATAATTATAAAAAATGGATATATTAATACTATAAAACTCTAAAAAATTATAAATAATAACAGTAAGCATATAAAATGAATATAAACTGGCTCTACATAAGAAATTAAGCAAACTTGCAGGCCAACTTATGATAGTTTTAGCTTACAGTTTCAAATCTTTAGAAAGACCTAGAATTAATCAACTCTTAATCAACAGATTCAACACAACAGGTTATGTTGTTACTTAATCAACACAACATAAATAATAAATAGGCAGGCCGGAGGAGATAATACACAAAAAAATAGCACATTCTCCCTTTGGATAGTAGTTCTTTGTTACTTAATCAACACAACAGGAATAATACACAAAAAAAAAACTTCAAAACCGAAAAAGTTCCAAAAGCCTAACTGGAAAAAAAATTTACCTGCTCAACGCCGCCGGAGAGCTCGCCTTGACGACTGCAGCTGCCGGAGGAGATGTCGCCGGTGAGATCAGAGAGGAGAAAGAGCGAACGGTGAGTTAGGATTTTTTTTTTCACTGGTTTGGAGACTCGACTGCTCGGGAGATCGGAGAGTTAGGATTTTTTGGTTTTTTTCGCTGGATTAGAGTAACGATCGGCCGGAGGAGATGTCGCCGGTGAGATCGGAGAGGGGAAAGGGCAAACGGATTTTCGCTGAAGAAGGGAATCGACAGCTCGGGAGATCGGAGAGTTAGGGTTTTTTGGTTTTTTTCACTTGTTTGGAGGGACGATCGGCCGGAGGAGATGTCGCCGATGAGATCGGAGAGGGGAAAGGGGGAACGAAATTAGGGTTTTTTTTTCGCAGAGAAAGGGAATCGCGATTGTGTTTTCGGGTTCGAGCTGCTGAAGAAGCGGAATTTATATATGGGTTGAGGGTACGGGTCGGGTTTCGGGCAAATTTTCACATTCGAAACCCAATAACCCTTATAACCGCATAATGTTTATGCGGATTATGCGGCCGCATAATCCGCATAAACGATTATGCGGCCGCATAATTCGATGTCCGCATAATAGAGCGCATTGTCCAATTCGTGTGCGTTTTGGGAGCGAAAACGCATATGCGGGCGCATATGCGCCCGCATAGGCCGTTTTTTATAACACTGTAACTAAGAATGCGTTCCATAAATTGCTCCAGCTCTGTGGATGCACACCAATTGTCTCTAGAAAGAGATCGTTCAGTGTCTCTAGAAAGAGATCGTTCAGTGGACAAATTAACACCAACTATGAAGAGTGAGTTAGTCAAGTGTAGACACTAAAAATAATTAAATAAAAAAAAAAAAAAAAATTCTAAGTGGGCACACCCGCGGGTGCACCCGCGGGATGCAACCCGCGGGAACACCCGCGGGTTGCAACCCGCGGGGGCACCCGCGGGAAGCATCCCGCGGGAGCACCCGCGGGTGGCAACCCGCGGGGGCGATCCCGCGGGTTGCCACCCGCGGGTTGTTTTTCGTTGTTTTCCCGTTGTTTTATTTCCTATTTTATTTTCCTGATAATCCGTGATCCGCTTTTTCAGGAGAGAATTGAGCCGGATTTGGAGCTTCTTCGGTCTATAAAATACAGGAATTTAACAGGAGAAGGGACTTTTGACTTTTGGACTCTTGGACTTTGGGAAGATTTTGGGCGAGCTCGTGAAATCAAAGAAAAGAGCAGAGCCATCTTCTCCTGGTCGGACGGTCAACGGAGGCAGCAACGAGACTCCACCGCCACCCGAACCCACATAAAAAAGGGAATAAACTAATATTCCCGTTCTTGTAATTCCTCGATATTTTTTGTAATCTCAATTTCGTTGTAATTCAAATAATTTTTGCAATGGAATCAAAGATGCAATTTTCGGGCGTACAAGAACTGGCGACCACAGTGGGAGCTCCTCTGTTTACCACAGAGAATTTGGTGGCGCAGTCCGACCGGGTGCCGATTGGCTCAATGGTTGAGATGCTGGTCATAGAAGTTGACCAGCAAAAATATGAGGAATTTCTTTCCTCCTCTGATTCGGAGCCTAGGCGTCATCGCCGGGTGACGATGAAAAAAGGTGAGGCGTCATCGCCCACTGGAAATCAAAAGGCGTCATCGCCTATGAAAATTTACGAGGCGTCATCGCCCGTTGAAACTTACGAGGCGTTATCGCCCGTTCCAAAGTCAAGCCAAAAGTCAAACCAGTCCCTGACCCGCTCCCAAAAGAGAAATTTAAGGCGTAAAACTCAACGAGCACGCCTAAATCATACAGAAAAAATTGCAGGAAACTCCAAGACAGTAAAAAAATCCGGAAGTAATTCCATGAGCGCAAACCGGCGGGTTGCAACCGCGGGTGGCAACCCGCGGGTTGCAACCGCGGGTGGCAACCCGCGGGTTGCAACCGCGGGTGGGAACCCGCTGTTCCCAACCGCGGGTGGCATCCCGCTCTTGCCAACCGCGGGTGGGAACCCGCGGTTCCCAACCGCGGGTGGCAACCCGCGGTTGCCAACCGCGGGTGGGAACCCGCGGTTCCCAACCGCGGGTAGCAACCCGCGGTTGCCAACCGCGGGTGGCATCCCGCGGTTGCCAACCGCGGGTGCCAACCCGCTGCTTCCAACCGCGGGTGTCAACCTCCAGGTTGCAACCACGGGTACAAATCTGGGTACAAATCTGCAATTTCAATCGCGGGTTGCATCCCGCAGATGCCACCGACGGGTTACGTTCAATGAACACAACTCTCATGTCTCCTCGAGCACGTCTATGGCGAGCACGCAACATGCACCAAAAATTTTAATCTCTCTATCAGAGGCATCTGGGGCCCATACAACTACTCAGGACAACGTGCACTCCAGAAGAATCCGCAGGAGAGTTGGGGAACAATCTGATGCTGGAAAAGAGCTCAGCCCTGAGATATTGCAGACTCTCAAGTATTATGAACCAAGTTTGCGACGCAAGCGGCGTCAGGTTGCAAATAGAGAGGAGAAGATATCTCAAGACTTGAGAGAATACCTCAATTGGAAGAAGAACTCTGCACAAAATACTCCTCAATGCCAATGCGAACAGTTAATCTCAGCTGTTCTATCAAACTGCGAGTGCCATCCGAGACAATCCGTTTTTGAGCGGATCACCGAACCTAAAAGAATACGGACGGTGAAAAAGGCATACTCTGGAACCGATCTACCTGCTGCCTCATCAAATATGGTTAATAAAGGCAAAAAGGTGGTCGGAAACAACCTTTCGGATAAAGAAATTACTCCAGGATCAAAAGGAGTTTCTAGCGAACCAGAGGGCGCGCTTCTAGAAGAAGTCTCTGAAAGGCTTGAGAGACAAGAAAAACGTCTCGAACAGCACGAGGAGACCATAGAAGAAATGAAACAACTTTTGATTGAGTTGCTGGCTCAAACTAGAAAGAACCAATCATCGCCGTCCATTTCTAGTCGGCAGAAAGGAAAACGGCCTGTCCAAATAAATGAAGACAGCGAAGACGAAGATGAAGAAGTGTCTCCTCATTCAAGAGAGGAAGAGGAAGTGAAAGTTATCCTCAATCCTCACGCAGAGAAAATAGAGAAGATGGAGAACCAATTACAAGCTCTTCTTCATCGCAAAAAGCTACAAGAGGTGGGGGTAGTCCGTCCCTATCCCGTAGAATGGGAGACCGTACCCTATCCTGCAAAATATAAACCGTTGAATCTTCAATCATTCGACGGTAAAGGTTCGCCGCAGCAACACATCTTCTATTTCCTCTCACAGACAGGACGTCTCATGGGGAATGATCCAACTATGACTAGGATATTTGCGAGCACTTTACGGGGGCCCGCATTTACCTGGTTTATGCAACTTCCCCTGGGAACAATTAAATCTTGGGCTGATGTAGAACGTGAGTTCCTAGCCCGATTCTTTGAAGATGATATAGAAGTCTCCATATTATCTTTGCTAGCAGCGAAGCAAGAAGAAGGCGAAACGGTCAAAACTTATGTCGAGCGGTTCCGAGAACTTTCCGTTCGATGCCCACATGGCATGACGCAGGATACGCTTGTGGAAACCTGCAGACATAACTTGTTGACCGATATTTTAGACAAGATGGGTTCGGTCGAATCCAAGTCATGGAAGGATCTGCTTAAGCAGGGCGAACAGGCCGAAGAAATACTTCGACGTCTCGAAATGCAACAGGCTGCAACCGGAGACGGTGCAAACGAATCTTCATTCCATTTTTCCCGTTCAAAAGGGAAAGACATAACGGCAATGGCGGTAGAAAGTACACTGAAGCAGAAACTATGGCCAACTACAAGCAACACAACAAAGTCACCCAGACTTCAAAAGCAGTATTCGTTCAAGGATGAACATACTGCTACTATGTTCAATCTGCTCACCAAACGCAAGATGCTTAAATTGCCGGAGAGCAAGAGACCTGAAGAAGTAGGGAAAACTAACGATCCGAATTACTGCCTGTACCATCGGATTGTAGGTCACCCCACAAAAAATTGTTTTATCTTAAAAGATAAAATTCAAGCGTTGATTGACGCTGGAGCAGTTCAGCTCAAAGCTGAACAAAAAAGGAGTTAGAGCTAACTCCGACACATTTAATGCGTGAGGTCTAAAAGTACCACTTGGGCTCACAACAATTCCCAAAGAATGGGCTCAGGGCGGTTAATTTAAACCCCCAATTAAAAAAAAAATATATATATATATATATTAAAAAAAAAAATATATATATATATATATATAAAAAAAAAAAAAAAAAAAGAAACACCCAACGCCGCTAAGGCTACGGGAAGAGAATAAATTTCTCGCCAACCCCACCATACTGGGGGTAAAAAGTATGAAACACCCAACGCCGACAAGGCTACGGGAAGAGAATAAATTTCTCGCCAACCCCACCATACTGGGGGTAAAAAGTATGAATTACCCAACGCCGACAAGGCTACGGGGAGAGAATAAATTTCTCGTCAACCCCACCATACTGGGGGTAAAAAGTATGAATTACCCAACGCCGACAAGGCTACGGGGAGAGAATAAATTTCTCGTCAACCCCATCATATTGGGGGTAAAAAGTATGAATTACCCAACGCCGCTAAAGCTACGGGAAGAGAATAGATTTCTCGCCAACCCCACCATACTGGGGGTAAAAAGTATGAATTGCCCAATGCCGCTAAAGCTACGGGAAGAGAATAAATTTCTCGCAAACCCCATCATACTGGGGGTAATAAGTACGAACCACCCAACGCCGATAAGGCTACGGGAAGAGAATAAAATTCTCGCCAACCCCACCATGCTGGGGGTAAAAGGCATGAATCACCCTAAGCTGCTAAGGCAAAGGGAAGAGGAAAAGTTTGGCATTTAAGCCCAAACGAAATTCTTGACAACTCACCATGCTGAGGGGAATAGCATGGCTAGCCCAACTCAAACGGTAGTTGGTAAAGGCAAAATCAAACCCGTTGATAGCTGGGGGTTTGCTAAAAATCCCACGACAAATCTGTCACAACAGTATTCTTATCCGAATATAAGAATACATCACTGCCCTAAGCTGCTAAGGCAAAGGGAAGAGGAAAAGTTTGGCATTTAAGCCCAAACGAAATTCTTGACAACTCACCATGCTGAGGGGAATAGCATGGCTAGCCCAACTCAAACGGTAGTTGGTAAAGGCAAATCAAACCCGTTGATAGCTGGGGGTTTGCTAAAAATCCTAATCAGATAAATCTCCTGTCACGTTAAGATTTCACCTCTGACAGCAAAACTTTTCTTGTCATTTTGCTCCGACAGAGCAAGCGACACTCCAAAATATTAGTCAAGTTAAAATCATACCTCTGACATCATAATTCAAAATCAAAAGAGATAAAATCCTAATTAAATCGGTCCCCTGTCACGTTAAGATTTCACCTCTGACAGAAAAGAAAATTCACACTTCATCAAGTCCAACATTACAACCTCTGATGAACGTGCTTTAGATATCGTTAAGTTGAAAATCACCTCTGACGAAAATTATCTCCCTATCAAGTTAACAGTTACCTCTGATAGTCCGATTCCAAAACTAAATACGTTAACCGTCACCTCTGTTTAGTCAGCTTGTCCCTATCACGACCAGATCCTCTGAATAGGTTAAGCTCCAAGACACGTTTAATGTCACCTCTGTCTTTTCCTGATTCGTCATACTAGATGTCACTGAACGGTTAGGATTAAAATAAGCACGTTAATATTATACCTCTGCTTGACCTAAAATAAGCACGTTAACATTATACCTCTGCTTGTCCTCTAATGAGTACGTTAAAATCATACATCTGCTTGTTATGGAATAAATAAATATATTAACAGTTATCTCTATCGACCAAATCTTTTAAAAGGTCCATAACCAAAATTAAAAAAATCCAAAGTATTTCGAAATTCAGTACGGTTCAATACAGAACTTCAAAAACTTTGAAGGGGGTTATGTAGACACTAAAAATAATTAAATAAAAAAAAAAAAAAAATTCTAAGTGGGCACACCCGCGGGTGCACCCGCGGGAGCCCCCGCGGGTTGCCACCCGCGGGAGGATTCCCGCGGGTGGCAACCCGCGGGGGCGATCCCGCGGGTTGCCACCCGCGGGTTGTTTTTCGTTGTTTTCCCGTTGTTTTATTTCCTATTTTATTTTCCTGATAATCCGTGATCCGCTTTTTCAGGAGAGAATTGAGCCGGATTTGGAGCTTCTTCGGTCTATAAAATACAGGAATTTAACAGGAGAAGGGACTTTTGACTTTTGGACTCTTGGACTTTGGGAAGATTTCGGGCGAGCTCGTGAAATCAAAGAAAAGAGCAGAGCCATCTTCTCCTGGTCGGACGGTCAACGGAGGCAGCAACGAGACTCCACCGCCACCCGAACCCACATAAAAAAGGGAATAAACTAATATTCCCGTTCTTGTAATTCCTCGAATTTTTGTAATCTCAAATCTTCGTTGTAATCAAATAATTTTTGCAATGGAATCAAAGATGCAATTTTCGGGCGTACATCAAGGTCGGAGCAGATTTCCTCGATAGAATACCAGTCCGAAATAGAAGATGGATCAACAAGTGATTTATCAACTTTGGCAATAAGAGTGAGTGAACAAGTCTGGTTTTTCTCCATTTATATTGAACAACAGTTTTTTGACCTCCGACTAAAAGTAGAAGTCAAACCAGTTAGGGGTGTTTACAAAATGCTCTTTGTCCGGTCTATCCCTCATGAAGACTATTGTTAGTGCTGAATACTTATCTCTCTCTCCAGTTTACAGCAATCTCCAGTTCACTTCTCACAATTATAATGACAAATCTAATATAATGATAGCAAGTTGCAATGCTGAACGAAATCTTCTGAACTAGAACAATTTGGCTCAGGCTCTTTAGTACAAATTCTGAGATGCCAGCAGCAGCCTTGACAGATCCAACGAAGGTATTAGATACTAAACCCTAAAAAGGATAAACTTGTCCCCAGACAGCCATGGAATTCCCCATCCAATAACATTCCATAGGCAAGTCATCCAAAAGGCAACCAATATCCTAGATCCAAGGCTTTTGACATGCCCTCACACCAAGAAAATGGAAAAGAAACTGAATCAGATACGTAGATGGCTAAAGAGTATTGAGACCATCTATTGCTGATCTTATTTGGTGCATTTTAGCAAGACTATAACCGTAAAGTGTTTAAAAAAAAGGTCCCTCAATGCCTATCAAATTTACCAATCCTAATTCTCAGGGCCCAAACTAAACATGTGGCATGCATTAAAACTTTTTCCTATCATCTCTCCTTCTCTATATTATCAGACATCATTTCATACATTGCAAGTTTCCAAACTAATTCAATAATATTGGGATGCCTTTGGTCATGTCTCTAAGAACCAAAATTTCATGAGCATAAAGTAAAGCCATAACAAGTATCTTCTACCCTGGTACATCTAAATCAACTCCACCTAGAAAAATTATTTCTCAAATGCACTGGTAAAGTGACTTTGGTCAATCTTGTATTTGCTATTAGTATCTATGAAGCACGGACAAGGACAAGGGACACACACGGACATGAAAAAGGGCAAAATCCTAGAAAGTGGGATGCAGGCAAGCAATATTTATTACTATTATACATAATAATTTATAAATAAAATGTTATTGAACAGAACTATTATCACAAGATATTCAAAATTTAATAAATACATGCATGTTCATTAATTCAGTTTCATTAATAAGTTGCCTAATCAATCAGTAGAAGGAAGAAAATTTCAAGCAGTTTTGTTACAATAAAAATTATTTAATTAGTTTTTAAGTTTCTTCTCCTCTTACGCTTCCTATCCAATTGAAGCAATAATTTTTTTTTAGCATAATTCAAACAATAAAAATTGTCTAAATATTTTTTGAATTACTTCTACTTTTATACCACCTATAAACAGCTCAATATGATTTATTGGTAATAAGAGGACTGTGAATACCAGGATTATATAGATAAAGGACTCTTTTATCACCATAAGCCACAACTATACCCATTACCACAAACAACTGTCTTGCTAAAAAAAACTGAATCAGTAGAACATAGACTCATCCATATCCATCACCAAGATTCTCTATCTTGCTCAGATAAATACCTGAAAATGAGGTCACTGGACTACTCAACTATATCTGAATCAGCTAGAGTAAACTATACAGAAAAGTTTTGAAAGAGGTAATATAAAATATAAAATAATATGAAACAATATGAAAACATTTCATGTTAACCATTTTTCATGTTAATCACGAATCACGACATACCAAATCAGTGCCTAACACATGTCGTGCACAAATCTATACCCGAAACATGTACGACACGAACACGAGACCAGATTTGAAATGAGCATGCTCCATAGGTCAGCACTAAACGTGGGTAGAAAAAAGAACAACTGAACTTTAGGACTGTATTCTCCGAGAGCCTCTTCTTTAAACCATCAACAAAGTTTCTGACAAATAGATCAAACTTAAGTACTTAACTCTATTTTCATGCAATGAAGACAAACAGATTATCATTGATACTAGTAGGAGAAGGTACATTATAAAAAGAGATTAAAAAAAAACAGAACAAGGCATAAAGGAATTTCCAAAATACAGTTAATTAAGATGGGTGGGGCCAGGGGATGTCCACATCTGACACCAACTTTGAATCCATTTCGCCAGACAAAAGGTATAGAAATAGATCCAGTGCACATGATTTACATATCTAAACAGAAATGTGTTTATAAATACAGTAGTGGTTCCGTTATATATGCACTAGCACAGTGCGTATTTAACCTATATGTATCCATATGAAGGACCTGTCATATAATTTCTAAATTTGGCTTCATGATGACTATATCTAGAATAACTTGAGATTAATAATTATTTACTAAAAAGTACTCTTAGTAAGCATATAGAATGTTGATGGATATTTATATAATGATTTCAGCTTATTTAGATATCTGCTAGATAATCAGATTTAGATAACATTCAAATTTGAATAATTTCCACCAGATTTCCAATTAATTGATATTCTCATTATTCATCTTGATATAAGATGGATTTCAATATCAATTTTTAACAATTAGATTCAGGAAAAGACTGTCAGCACATTTTCTCCTTGCAATCCTAGTGGGGCAATATGTTCAGACAGGAAATTTTCAGGAAAACTTTTGAGATCTTGAACTTGTCGCATGCTACCTGCAGAACTACTGCTGACTTTGGGTACTACTCATCGCCTGCATAATGTCCGGAGAATTTATTTTATGTTTCTAATTACAGTTATTTGCCTGATAATTGCGTAGGGAGCAAGGAATGGTTCAATAAAAGGTAAGGTAAAGACATATGTTGGTAAGAGATACTGAATAAGTAACTATTCAGCACAAACACTTCTATCTGTAACCATGTTGTTCAGATACGTTGCTATGTAGCGCAGTCATGAACACTTCTATTGTGAAGTCGTGTTGTTAGGATACATGTTGCATATTGTGTACAATTTGCATTGTGTTTGCATGTTATGTCCACATAGGTGTAGCCTTGTCCATGCACATAAGAAGCAATCTATACTAATCCATTATGTCAATCAGGTGGAACATGCAAGTGAAAGACATTTGTTCAAGATAATCTAGAAGACTAGGAATGGCAGTAAGTTGAATAGGGTGAACAATCTAGAACAGCAGTAAGTCGAATAGGGAAAAGAGAATAAAGTAATGGTGGGTTTTCAGTGATTATGTGGTGGAAAAAGTGTTAAACCCAACATTTTAGATTTATGAGGGTTGCTCCTCAGTTAATGGTGGGTCCCAGTTCCACTCAGCAATTTGGAAAAAAAATTTACGGAGGTTGCTCCTTGGTTGTGCCTGACCAAAGCAGTAAGCTTTCCTACCCACCAACTAGTATAAGATCTATGTCAAGCTTCTATTTATTGCCAAATACTATTTATTGCCAAATTCTAAATTAATTTAGGAGGCAGGATGGCACCCCGCATATACTGTTACCAAATCTTTTGTAGTCAACCAGACATTGATAATACTTAATTTATCTTTATGAAACAGGGAAAGTCAACCCACACTAACATTAGATCTTCAAGATAGTAATCCACAATAACATTAGATATATATGGACGCAAATAACAAAAATGGAAATAAGTACGAAATGTTAAGTAATAAAATCAACTATACCTCAGATCTTGGCAAGTTTTCCCCAATTGAGAGAGCAACCTCCCGCTCAAATTCTCACAATTATGCAAGCAAACCTCATGCAACGACGGCCGAGCCAAGACCCCGATCGATGAATCATCCAGCCTCGCGCAATCCACCTTCAAGCTCTTCAGGTGATGATTCACCGGCAGCAGCGGCCTCAGCAGATCCAGAGAAGGGGCAATGTCCTAAATTCACCACCAAATCTTTATAACTTTACCTGCAAAAATCAAATCAACCGTTCAAATTAGGGCAAGGCGAAACACTCACGGTGATGTGGACCGAGGCGAGAAAGGAGACGGTTTGCGAGGCGCAAAGGCGGAGGGATCTGCAGGTGGCGGCGGCAGAGCAGATGGATCGGATGTCGAGCTTGGAGAGGATCGTGGACAGGACGCTCGACGGGAGCACGACATCGAGGGTACGTGGGTGATGACACGTATGTCTCGGGTGCGTTTGCGGCGAGTCTCGGATCGTTGTATCGGTTTCGGCCATGGCCGCGCTTTGCGTGGGGATTGTGGGCTCTCAACCCATCTGAGAGAGAAGAAAGGACAAGAAAAAGTTAGAACCGCGGACTTCTTTTAATTTTATGGGGTATTTACTGGTTTGTCCCTCAAATCGTTATATATTATGATTTTGCCCCTAAACCTTCATATTTAAGATTTTACCTCCCAACTCCCAAATCTCGTAAGTTACAACAATTTAGTCCCCTCTCTAACACAGTTAAATATTTGACCATTTTATCCATCTTTTCCTCTTCTATTTTTCTCCTCTCTTCTTCTTCTATCTTTCTCCTCTCTTCTCATTTTCTTCATTATTTTTCATCTCTTCTTTCTCCTCTCTTCTTTCAGTATTTAACTGTGTTAGAGAAGAGAGGAGAAAGAAGAGAGGAGAAATAATGAAGAAAATGAGAAGAGAGGAGGAAGAGAGAAGAAGAAGAGAGGAGGAAAATAGAAGAGGAAAAGAGGGATAAAATGGTCAAATATTTAACTGTGTTAGAGAAGAGACTAAATTGTTGTAACTTATGAGATTTGGAAGGCAAAATCTTAAATATAAAGATTTGAAGGGTAAAATCATAATATATATTTGAGGGACAAACCAATAAATACCCCTAATTTTATTTATGGAAATGCGGACTTCTCTTAGAGAATTTCTAAAGCAGCACACTTTGTTTTTCCTATAAAAACCCTAGTTTGATTATAATTACAAGTTTATTATTTATGTTTTTTAACAGAAATGTTATCTTCTTCGATCTCTCTTTTTTCTTTTTTCTTTTTTTTTTTTTCTCAGAAGAGCTACAGGAAAAAAATTAATCTTCAAATTCAAATTGACTTACTCTCATCTACCTCTCTGTTAAATTATCTCGAACAAAAAAAAAATAAGGAAGAAGAAGGGTTGTAAGGGAGATATATGCTAACAAATGAGAGAACATGAGTGGATATTGCGGATAAAAAGAGCTAGCAAGGAACTTTTTTAGAATTAGTGATGTGGAAAAACTTTTTTTTTTAAAAGGGAGGGAGTGCTCACTAGGAAAAGTGGGTTTACTTGAAAAAAAACTGTTCTCTTTTATAAACTCCCCTTCATTTATTTTTAAAGTAAAATGCTTTTTCACCCTCTTAAAATTCCCATCCTAAGTGAAAATCCTTTTGTTTAATTACAATAATTAATCTTGTACTATGGATTGTAGTACTTATACCCCTGTCATATTTTATTCTCATTTAGCCCCTCCAATTTTAACGGATTAGATCAAAGTTTGATATAGCCACTTTGATAAAAAAAAAAAAATAAGTAACTAAAATTTAAATTCCAAAATATCCTCTCATCTTTTTTTTTTTATATATATCTAACTATGTTACTAAGAAAAGAAGTGAGAGAAAAATATTATTTTAAAATTTTTAAAAATAAAAAAATAGAAAATTAGGATTACCTCATCCTAATTTTTCTGGATTTTCAAAAAATTAAAAAAAAAACTGTTTCAAATAAAAATTTAAGCACATCATCTAAAATATAGGGATAAGTATACTTTAATAATAGCCACCCACTAACCCTATCACTTTCTCTACATCAATTAGTTTTAAAACTAATTTTACACGTTTGTTTCACATTACCTTCCCTAAATCTCAGGAAAAAATAAAAAGAAAACCTGGCCTTTTGCATTCGGATTTACCAAATTTAACAACCGTCATTCGGATTTAACAAATGACATTCGGATTGAGCAACATCACAAAGCAACTGAATTATCTACATTAATTAAGGTATTTATCTAAAAAAATTTGCATTCTCATTCTTCTTCCGAAATAATATTTTATCATTATCTCTACCATCGACATATTATTAATTATTACATTGTTTGTGTCAAAAAACCAATAGGTTTTATATCGTTTCCACTTTCATTTTTCGGTTTTTGTCATTATGTTCTAGACAGTTATAATTTTAATCTATGATCATAACTTTATTTTCAAATATTTTATTTTTGTATTTATTGGGAGGATGATAACATAGTTTCTGTACATGAGCATGGAAAATATGATTTTTCATTTCATTTGAAACTACGTAGCTTTAAGTTTTTTTTAATTGAAAGTTACCTGATTATAAATTGTTTTCATATTTATTTATGAAGTAAAAATTAAAAGTACATTATATTTAAAAAATTATTCAAATATAAATTTAAATATTACGATTTCTAAGGTAATTTTGGTATTTCTTTGGCCATTATCATGAATATTTCGCAATTGTGATGGACATCTACATATCTTTCTATATTACTAAACGAAGAGGGATAAAATTAGGATGTGGCTTCTCTAATTTTAGAGATTTTTCAAATTTATACGAAATATAAATTCCAAATATACAATATGCTTAACAACTACTAGTTTTAAAAAATGAAAAAAATTTATAATAAAAAAATATCTAACTACCATCTAGAAAATAGTAAACATGGGGAGGATTATTTTTCAAAACAGATAAATAATTTTTTTAACTGCTCAGTTCTTTATCTCAATAATAAAAACAAAACAAAATAAATTTAAAACTACTCAAATTATTGCCAAGAAATTTATTTATATAAATATAAAATTACAACTAACTTTAATACCGAATTCCAAATTTATAACGTACATGCAAAAACTAAAAAAATTAAGATGTCTTATTGCTACACCTCTACGGTCTTTGTCAAAATGATTCAAAGCTCACAATTTCAAAAAAAAGAGTACAAACGGAATTCATCTTTTCTTTAATTTTTTTTTTCTTCAACACTTTTCAATATAAAAGATTTATTTCAGTTATGAACATTTAAAAAAAAAAATTGATTGGTCAGATTTTGGATTCAAGAGATATATAGGAGTTGAGTGCAATATATCACTCCATACGAATATCAAATTTGTATCAGTAAAGTCGATGTCCAAATATTACCTAAGGAGAAAAAAAAAAAGACAACAATAACTAAACCTTCTCCAAAATAAATGCCTCCAAGTATTACCAAGTATTGTGCAGGCTTTTCACTTGTTCATACTAACAAAACTCTTTTTTATTTGCTTTTTCAATCTCCTCCCTCTCCTTTGCAAGTACTCCCTCTCTCTCTTCTTCTTCCTTCTCTCACTCTCCCGCTCTCTCTCTTCCTCTCTCTCTCTCTCTCTTTCATTTTTTCTCTTGCTCTTTGGTGATATTGGTATTTCAATTAGTTCTCTAATTCAAAGGAAGGGAAGGTTCCTTTTGACCATGGTAACCACCAGAACCTGCAATATGGGAGTAAAAGGATTATCCTGTGTTTGGATTTTTTTTTTTTTTTTTACGGTCTTCTTACTCTGTTTAATGTGTATATAGTTTATGTCAAATACAATATTTCGTTTAGGTTTTATTAGTTATTGTTTTATTCAAAGAGTTCGTTCAATTTACACCTTATTGAATATATCACAGTTGGCTAAAATCAAATATTTACCAATTTGAGATTTCAGAAAGATATATTGTTGAATTCATTCACTAATTTGAACCTTAAATTGAGCCAATTCACTAGTTCAAATTAAATGAATTAAGTGAATTGAAATTGGCTTCAAAAGTTGAGTACATAGCAAAGGAACAAAAAAAGGGAAGATGAAAAGATAGTCCCACATGGGATAGGGGAATGTAAGGATGTGGGTTTAAATATGATAGCTTGCTCCTTTACTTTGCTTATGTAAGAAGAGGAAAACCTTGAGCACCACGGGTGGTGCTACGCACCGCCCGCACGCGCATGCGCGTGTGCGAGGGCGAATGGGCGTTTAGGGCGCTTTAGAGGCGCACTTTGCACGTACGCAACGTCCCCCGCGTGTGCGAGGGCGAATGGGCGTTTAGGGCGCTTTAGAGGCGCACTTTGCACTTCGCACGTACGCAACGTCCCCCGCGTGTGCGAGGGCGAATGGGCGTTTAGGGCGCTTTAGAGGCGCACTTTGCACTTCGCACGTACGCAACGTCCCCCACCAGTCCAGAGTCGTTGAAGTCCAACGGTCAGCGGTCCAACAGTCACCGCCCGCCGTCAACGGTTGCCGTTAAACGGTCACAACTGTTGAAACGGCCAACTGTTGCGACTGTTGAAATCTCAACCGTTGCGACTGTTGAGAACCTATAAATAGGGTCTGGGTCAGTGTTTTAAACTACACGTTTTTCTTTTCTCTTCTCTTTCTTCTTCTGCAGACAGAAGTTCCAGAATTTCTGTCTACAGAAAAACTCTGTTCATCATTTTCAATAAAGTCCAGTCCTGCATAACATAAACCAGAGAGAACCTTTATCAGATTCGCCAGAGCAGAGGGATTGCGGCTTCTTTCCCTCAGCAGATCGATCGTTGTATCCTGGGAGATCGACGTCCAAGAAATCCAGAAGCGAACAGTGGAGGACGAATCGATTTTAAGGAGATAGTGTCCAACACTAGCCTCGATCTTCATCCAATCTACTTCCTGTCAGTAAAGTCTTCTTCCAGTCTTCCTGCAACCAGGTTTTTCATAATCCAGTTTCTTCTTTATTCACTTTAGATTAAGTAAACTAGTTAAAGAAGAATAGTTTAATTCTGTGTTAGGTAATAAGATAACAGAATACTGAAACCTAATTACAGAATTAATTTCCTATAAGATAACAGTATCAATTCTGTGTATCTACCCTCTTGTGTTAATCTAAAACATATCTGTATGCTTCAATCTGCAACCACAGAATTAGTAACCTCCACTTTACATATACTGTCATAATATATTAAAAGACATACGGTAAATTTATAACCAACATATATCAGCTAGGTAAGTATATGAATATTGAGAAGATTTTCGTGCTATGCATATTAATTGATTATATAACCAGCATATAAGAGAACTTTCCTGGAGGCTAATACATGATAATAGCGTAGACAATATTTTTTCACAATTATGACTCTATATTGATTCTACCAAATATTATATATATCGATTATTTTAAAATCTATCCATACTATATGATTGAATAAAGTATTTATTCAAATAAAAATTCATAACAAAAAGAATTGAATTTCTAACAATATAAATAAATAATATTGATACCGATGATTTTTGTGTGTATAATGTTTTATATATATGTGTGTGTTTTTTTTATGTATATATAATTTTTAAATTATTCGGTCGGCTCGGTTCAGTTTGTAGTTTGAAAGCTCGACACGTAAAGGCAATCAAATTATTTTCGGTTCAAACCTGTTTCAAAGTATTTTCGGTTCAAACCTGTTTCGCTTATTCGAACCGATTTCGGTTAGTTATTTCGATTTTAATTTAACTCTGCTAACCGAGCTGTTCAACAAACAAAGGGTTGGGGTTAATTGCTGAAATGAAAGTTTGAGGATTTCTTAAGAAACTTCAACAATAAAGCACAGTTTAGAGTCAGAAACATAAAAATTTCCAATGAATTTTTTTCACCTATTTTAGTGAAATTTCTCACTAACATAAAGTAAAACTCTCAGAAGTCAATAGGTAAAAGAGATCTCTTGTAGAGGCTTGCGGTATTTCGCGGATACATCACAGGAAACACCAGGAGACACTGCAGAGGAATCCTCAGCTAAATTTTCTAAATCCTATATTTGTATGAGAAAAAACAAGTTGATCCGCTAATAATCGTGATTTGATCGTTTTGTACTTAGATTGGTTGCAGAAAGACCTGATATCATCCTAAAGCAGATGACTGAAAACGCAAGTGCACAGCAATTAGAAGAGAATTGGTAGAAGCCAGCAGCTCATATTTCCTCATGCTTCAACTCAACCCATGTTCCCAACTACTGGAACCATGAAATTTATATACGCAAAACCAAAATGCATGAAAATGTTCAAATGAAATGGCTACAAACATAGAGGGAAAAGAATCAAACCATTTTAAGTATATACATTATTGAACCTAAATATGAGCTTAAGTTGGGGCAAAGTCTGCATCTGCTGACACTAGCATTACAAGAATACCGGGCTTACATTGTCGGTATCTATTATTATCCACAGCATAAGCCCAAACTACCAACCAAGAGAACAACATCTATATTTGCAATAGCCATGCAAGGAGCAATGGAACTGCATAAGAAAGTACTTAAAAAAAAAAAAAAAAAAAAAAACCACCTCGAGTGACGGAACAAAAATTGACTTGCAGTCTCACCAACCCAGAGTCGTCTTAATTTGAGGCAGGCCACGTAAAAATCTCACCAGAGAAATGCAAGACCATTTGTCTTAATTGCAAGTTGTCCAATTGGAAGGGAGGCGTGTTGATGTGTTAGCAGGCATATCTCGAACATTTACATCAACAGGAAGCATTCTGTACTCGATATCGAGTTCCCTCAAGACTTTGATCATCTCCCTCACCACGAGCTCTCTTCTCTCCCATTTAGTCCCCATGTCCTGAAAATTGATACGATGTCTCATCCAGATTGATATCTTCAGTCGGTTCATATCATCCACATCTTTGAGAACTACTTGACTGCCAGGATACCAGTGTTCCTTCTTGCTCTCTAAATACCTGTAACACGTTAATTGCTATGCTTAGCAACTATGATATACAATGAACTGATAAGTACAAGGTAGGAGATGTACTAAGAAGTTCAACTCTCATAACAATCAAGTAGCACAATATCTACAAGTATCCAATGGTACAAAATAATATAAATGAAACCACATGATATTCGGAATTTTGCTCAGAAGTTTACATCTCACATCATATTACAAGATCTGGCCCTATGTTTTCCATGCATCTCAAATTGAAAGATTGTGCCTTCTCCTCGCATCTCATATTAAGAGTTCGCGCATTTTCCTCACAAAATTCACAGCATGCCAATTCTCAAAGTGTAGGATGCCCAAGCAAATCACAATGATTTGCAAGGTCTGGGAAAAGGAAATCACGAAAACACTACAAAAGGGGAAAAGCACAAAACAAGTCAGTATGATGTTTAACTACTCAAAGTTATCAAATAAGAATACGTATATTGTATCGTTATCCCTAATTATCATATTGCATATTGAGTCGTAAGATACATTGATTAATGTATAATATATAAGCAAATAATATATATAATATAATAAATATATGAACAATTGTAAAGTATAAGTAAACAAATAAATAAAGACAAATACTAAACCTGGTAATATGTTAAATATATATCAATAGTTATATATAAATAGGTAACCAACATTCAAATGACCATTAATTTATTATTAAAATTATAAGATATTAACAAATATATTGTTAAATTCACTAAAATTTGAAAATGACATTAAATTTCTTCATCTTTGTCTTTTCTGCTCCACACAAGTAAGGGTGAGCATCGGTCGGTCGGTTTCGGTTTTGGCATGAAAAATTGCCACCGAAAACCGAACCGAAGTTTCAAAACCGAAACCGAAACCGACCGAAGTCCTGACTTAACCGACAACCGAACCAAAATTTCGGTTTCGGTCGGTTTTCGGTCGGTTTCGGTTTTCATAGGCTTCGGCCCAAAAGCTAAATTAATTTAACAAAAATCATTTCGGCCCAGTTAAAAAAACCAAAAAAAAAACAGTTTGGCCCAGTTAAAAAAAACCAAAAACAAAAACACAGTTTGGCCCAGTTTTAAAAAAACAAACCCTGTAACCTGGAGCAAAATAATAGAAATAATTTAGCAATTATAAACATCAAACAAAATAACTTAAGAGCAACAAACAAAATTACAAATTACAAACAAGTAGTATCAAAAAACTTACAAATTACAAACAGAAATAAACATCAATTTAAATAACAATATGATCACAAAATTAACATATTGTTTTCCAAATTAATTACAAAGAGACTAGAATATATGCTCCAAAGTCCCATAATCCATAATCTGCTTAACATGAAAAAAATAAATTAGTTAGTAAATGAACAATAACATAAGAGCACAGGTTATAAATACCACACTGCAGAGAGCCTAAGCTCTGTGTGCACATAGTGCCCAGGAAGCTCTGCAGAGAGCTCCTGAGGCTCTCTGCAGAGAGCACTTGAGCTCTGTGTGCACTGTGCACACAGAGCTCAGGTGCTCTCTACAGAGAGCCTCAGGAGCTCTCTGCAGAGAGCCTCTGAGGCTCTGTGTGCACTGTGCACAGAGTGCACACAGAGCTCAGGTGCTCTGCAGAGAGCCTGAACTACTGAGTGCACTGTGCACATAATGCACTCTGTGCACACAGAGCTCAGGAGCTCTCTGCAGAGCTCCTGAGCTCTGTGTGCACTGTGCACAGAGTGCACACAGAGCTTAGGTGCTCTGCAGAGAGCCTGAACTACTGAGTGCACTGTGCACATAATGCACTCTGTGCACACAGAGCTCAGGAGCTCTCTGCAGAGCTCCTGAGCTCTGTGTGCACTGTGCACAGAGTGCACACAGAGCTCAGGTGCTCTGCAGAGAGCCTGAACTACTGAGCTAGTGAGCAATGTGTGAGTGCATTATAAAAAAAATAAAGATACGCACCTTCGACACATACACAGGGCATCAAAGCTTGGTGATAACCGAATCCTGAGACCTATCATCTAATTCTAGAAGGAAATAAAGCTAATTAGAATTAGAAATCGTGAATATAATAAATGATATGAAATATGAATAGACTATTGCCTTGATCAAACTTCTCAACGTCACACAGATCTTCTTCAACACTGACCATTGGGACTCTCAATTGTCCTCTAAGCCAATCCTGAGAACAAATGAGACACTGGACGGATTTCATCGAGAGTGAGCTCCGAAATGGATCTACAACTCTCCCACCCGTGCTGAACGCCGATTCCGAAGCAACTGTGGATATTGGAATCGCCAACACATCTCTAGCCATTCTTGATAATATTGGAAATATTCCACTATTAACCTTCCAAAAATCTAGAATAGGAAAAGTTGCCATGTCCTCGCCGATAATTGGCACTTCCTTGGCCTCATTCAAATACTTATCTAATTCACTTTGTGTTGTTGTCACAAACATTGAAGAACTCTGTGCATAGAACTTATCCAACATGCGATAGTTCTTTACTGCACTACTATCCCGAGCTGTTGAAGATTGTGACAGTCTTACTTGTTATATATCATCTCTAATGTCATTTTCCTTATCATGTATAACTTTGTACTCATTGAACAAAACTCTGAGAGTTCTCTCCAATTTTGATGGCATTGCACGGCCGTTCTCACCTTGAGATTTGAACATCTCTCCTATCACGTACTGTGCAAAGTCCAGCTTGAATCGAGGGTCAAGAATCAATGGTATAAACATCAACAAATTCACCTTCTCACAATTTTCCCAATACTTATCATACTTATCCTTCATCCTGAGAGCTATTTCGCAAGTAATGACATCATCACCTATCATAACCTCGTGTAACTCACCTTCAACATTTGTGATCTGATGAAGAAAAATATTAGATGTCACATATAAAGTTCCTGACACTCTCAAAGTCAAGTCATAAAAAACTTGTAAGAACCGGCATAATCGGCCAATACAATCCCAATCATCTTCATCTGGCATGCCCTTCCCGTCATCACCCCCAACTTCTTGTCTGAATAAAAGATCCTCTAGCTCAAACTGGTAGAAAGCAGATTGGCATTTTTTAGCTGCCTGTAATATTAAGTATGTTGAGTTCCACCGTATCTGTACATCCAAACACATTCCTGTCTCAACTGCTATTTTTTCTTTCTCAACACAGCTCTTCCATTGGTGATGACTGCACATACTTTATAGCACTTCGAACCCTTGAAATGGGTTCAATATTTGCACTAGACCATCCTGTACAACAAGATTCATAATATGTGCAACACATCGTACGTGAAGATATTCACCCCTTAAGAATGTACCATGCTTACCATTCCAATTTACAATTTTCCTCTTCAGGTATTGAATCATTTTGTCATTGGAGCTAGCATTATCAACAGTAATGGTCAACACTCGCTCAATTCCCCACTCATGTAAACACGCCTCTAGAGTGGTTCCAAGAACTTCACCTCGGTGGCTTGTAATAGGACAAAAATTGAGAATTCTCTTGTTAAGATTCTAGTCATTTGCAATCCAATGCACAGTAATACACATGTAATTAATCTTTTGAACAGAAGTCCATGTGTCAGTAGTGAGGCAAACATAGTGAGATGTCTCTGATAGATATTTTTTTAATGCAATCTTCTCGTCTATGTAGAGTTGATAGATGTCTCTTCCTATCATCCACCTAGATGGGATCGTGAATCTGGGGCATGCAATGGCCATAAAAAGCCTAAAACCAACACCTTTCACAAACTTGAATGGCAATTCATCTAAAATTATCATTTTAGATAATGCCACTCTAATGGCCTTCTCATCATATTTCCAGGTAGTCACAGTTCCTACCCTACTATCCTCTCTACTTGGTTGGAGACTTAACTGTGCTTGGCGTGTTTCCTTATTATGGGAATTTTCTTTACAATTATTAGCATGATTCCTAAGGGACGACGTGCCATTTTTCTTGGTATTGCAGCTATAAACTTTTCTACAATACCTGCATCGGCATTCGTCCTCAACAAGAGGCTCATCTCCTTCTTCTCGCATATCATCAGTTTCTTCATACCACTTAATAAAATGATCCCACACATCAGATCTGGAAGCTATTGTCTTCCTTTTTTTTTGTTCCAGATGCTCCAGTTCTAACAGGTCCGCTAGTAGTATTTGTTTGTGTTGGAGTTGGATCTGTTAGATTTTCTGGAGCATCACTAGTTTGATTTGTATGAGCTTCATCTACATTAGCAGGTTCATGTGGGTTCTGACCAACATGACTTTGAACCATCTAAAAAAGTAATAAAAGAAAAATCATGTAGTCTATCTAAAAAAATAATAAAAGAAAAAACAATTCTAAAGATTAATTACTAATCATTAAGCTCATATATTCACCCTAACACCCAGAGAAACGATAAAGTCATTTTCATCAGAATATAACAGCAGCATTATCATGTTATAACAGTATAATAAATTAAAAAATTAGTAAAAATTGGGTCATACTAACTAGTTAATTGGGTCATACTAACAGCAAATCAGGAGCAGGCAAATCAGGAGCAGGCAAATCAGGGGTAAAAATCAATATAATAATTTAAACAACAGCAAATCAGTAAAAATTAGTTAATTGGGTCATACTAACTACTAAGTAACTAATCCGGGGAGCATGGAGCATGGTTCATACTAACTACTAATTTAAACAACAACAAAAATTAGTAAAAATTAGTTAATCCGGGGAGCAGGAGCAGGCTGGTCATACTAACTACTAAGTAACTAAAACCTAATTGGCGATTTCAAAAGAAATGGTAACATCCTAACAGCCACAGAGCCACTAATTACTAAAACTTGTATAGAAATTAGAAAATTAGAAACTGGAGCGAGTCGAACGAGCTGGAGTTGATGATATTTCATACCTTCGGAGCTGCAGAGAGCTCAGAGTCGAGTCGTTGAGGGCCTGAGGACCTGAGGTGGAAGCTTAAGGAGGAGCCGGAGGATTCGGGCGGCGGAGAACGTTGCGATCACCGATCGGGCTCGGGGATTCGGGCGAGGGACAGATCGCCGAGGCTATGGTTAGGGATTTCCGTTTCCGGATTTGGGATTTTTTCTGAAGACTCGACTCGAGTCGTCGACGATCGACCCAATTTATACCGTATAGTTAATTGGGTTTTGGGTTAATGGGTTAAAGGGTATATTGGGTTAGAGAATTCGGTTATTTCGGTCGGTTTCGGTTGGCGATTTCGCCACCGAAAACAACCGACTAAAATTTCGGTTTTACAACCGATCGAGACCGAAACCGAAAACCGAAGTAACCGACCCGATCGGTTCAGGTCGGATCGGTTTGTCGGTTATTTCGGTTATTTCGGCAAAATGCTCACCCCTACACACAAGTTCCTTCTTTAGTATACTCTATTTTTTTTCTCATTTATTATCTACAATTGCATTTAACTTAAGGGACCGTACCAGTAATTATAAAGTAACTATTAGAGACTAAATATTAGAAATAAATAACTAATTGATAAAATTTTTACCATTACATCTTCACTTCCTTACTTTTAATACCTTTCATAATGTAAAGTTCTTATTTCTCATAAATTCATTCATAATCAAATTTTATATCCAACAGTCAGATTAGATTATATGTCCTTTCTCTAATGCCCCAGTTTTGGTTGTATGTTATATTTACAAAAATCAAAATCTTGAGCATATTATCTCTCCAAAAAGATACAAAACAAGTAAATATAATATCAATTAATTATCCCTTATAGATATATTACTATCATCATTCTTAAAAACTTTATATTTTAATTTCTTAATTTTCATTTTCTTAAATCTATGCAAATTCTTCCTTTTATTGAGATTTTAAATATTTGAATTGAGAATTAGTAATTAAATAATTTATATTGATTATAAATTAATAATATATCTATTTTGATGATTTGTTTAAATGTTTTTATCAACTAGAATAAGTATCTTGAATTTTGACGTCCTCAGTTATTAAATGTCTATACTTGTTCTGAATTTGTATCCTGTATTTAATGCAAAAGTTTATTCGAATGAGTTTGAAGTTTATTTATAAGCCAAATAAGCATATTGTGACATATCGTGTATCGTAAGATATATATTACATATTATAAGAAACTCTTGTCATATCAGAAGATACATAACCCAATGGGATATTCTAAATGCGCTCACCCTTTTGCTAAGTGAGCCCACCTAAACAACTTCTCAGTGCTGAGCAAGGGCTCACTTAGCGAAAGGATGGTCTCCTTTAGAATTTCCCATTACCCACTAGTATCACAGATAATCTACGTATTGATTTTCTTATATTATTCATATCGTATCATAAGATACGTATCACATATCGTAGGATACTAACTATGTAACTGCTATATAAGAGCAACCTCTAGGCAGTTTTTCAGTATATTGAAACCTACCTTTCTGAATAAGTTATAGGAATTTGGTGCAAGTTTCTATGGAGCCATCTTGATTTTCTAGTACTCTATAGCCCACAACATTGTTACGAATATGAAAGGAATAAAATTGACAATGCTCGGAAAGGGTTATTCAGAATAAGTTATACAAGACCAAGCGACTGGAAAAGTAGTCTGACATTGGCATATTTTAATGCGATATTTTGGAGCTATACTTTGCATTAAGTAGCCAACAGAAGCATAAAAATCAGTTACATCTCAATGTATGCCGAATATCAAAGAATACAGATCTTGACAGATGTCAATGCAGAAAAAGTATTAATGGATTCAACATAGACTGGTGTGAAGGCTCCGCTGTTTGTTATGGTGTTTGGTCAAGGATACTTGAGTTGATAGCATGGTAATTGTTCAAGTCTACCATCTGAAGGTTTGAACAGGTTGATGTCATGAAGAGGAATTGCATGAAGATTAAGCTGTGGTACCCAACTAAATATTTTAGAGAGGTGACATAAGAGAGAGATAACCTATTAATTTTCTATTATCACCAGTGTGGATTCTAATTGAACTGCACCTACATTGCATGTAAGCATGGAGCCGAACCAAATAAGTGACAGTGCGTGCTTTTTTTCCATCTTTAAAGATTCAGTTTCTTCTTGTATGTATCAAGGGTAATGAGAGATCCATGATGGAGATGCTTACATTTCATACAAAATAGAAAGTGTTGCCGCATAAAGTAGATAGTCACATCACTAGCAGCAGCTCAGTGACATGTTTTTCAAATTTTAGAAAAGTGATAGTCACAAAAACTACAATAAAAAAACCGTTGCACTCAATCCTCTAACAAGAGAAGCAGCTAATTCAAACTTGGGCTTTACTCTACAAAAAGCAATACATGTTTCATGGCAACGTAGGGATTGGATAGTGCAAGGGATGTCTAGCTAACAAGTATGCAAAGTAACCTGTTTCCCAGCAAATTCAATCAAATTCTCTTCTATTTCTAAGCATTTGGTTTTTGAATTGTGAAGTTCTGCTGCGTGATTTGAATTTGACATGCAAAAGGAAAACTCAGGTGAATAAATCATTGAGCAAAAAAAGTAGTGATAACTTACCCTACTATTCTTTCTTTCATGATAGCAAGCTTTTCCACAGGAGTTGAAACATGAACGCAGAAGTCGACAGAATCACCCATATCTGGACTTCGATAAAAGTTTCCAATTGGCAAGGTAGCTAGCAGAGTGTTAGGATATGTAATCTTTTGGTTGTCATACCTTAAAAAAATCGTCGTTAGGATATTCATTTCTTCCACAAACATCTGAAAAGTAGCATAAAATATTTCAGTATTGTATGAAAAGGTACCAAAGAATGCTTCCATTGAACTAATCCAGTAATGGTACCGTTATTACCTGAACTCCCCCTATTTCACAACGATCACCAACATCAAATGGGTGCATCACAAATAAGAAAATAATAGCTTCAAAGATCATCTTCAAAGTGTTTCCAAACATAAATACAGCCACAAGAATCTGGGAGCCAAGCAAAACAAAGAAATGGCTGCTTGCAATATCCAAAATGAGAAGCCAGATACCAAGTACTATAATGCCCACGACCACATTTGCCATTTGATGGAGCTTGTTCACAGCTGTTTTTGTGTCATTCAGTGTCAAGGAAAGGGCTCGTCGCTCCCTGAAAGCATTAACCTGTTCCAGAAGATGCAAGAATATCCTGCCGACGTCAGTATAGAACTGCGAATAAATGAGGCAGTCAATAAATTTACTGCAATTATAGATTGGAAAAACACGCAATAAAGAGGATCATACCACCCAGTTCTTTAAACACCTTCTGCTGACTCTGCTGTTTTCATCTGCTCCTTCAAATAGGCTCATAGTTTTCCGAGCTTCATCTTCTCTCATAAAACGCATCAAGTCCACGAAGTAGATGTACCTACAAACATGCAGTTAATTATGTAAGTTGCAACAAAAAATTTAGTGACAAGCACGTGAAGATGTGAACTCAGAAGCTGAATGTGTATTAGTAGCTAAAATCATTTCGAACGTCTGTGCCAGCCCAAACAAAGTAATGAGAATCTATAGTATGTCAAGTCATTGCTTGGTAACAATGTCAAATCCAGGGCATCATTGTTAGAGCAAAGATAAAGCCCATGGCTTCAATAGTTACATCAGCTGAGGTAAGTAGAACAATGGCATATAAAGGATATTAAATACTGTCCATGGTTATTTTCAGTTGGTTGTATTTTATAAACTGTGTTAAAAACTGCAAAATAATGATGGTGTCAACTAGCTTGAAACTTCTTAACAACCTTTCCTAAATTTTGGCATTAAAATTCGCTGCACTTCTAACTTCTATAAATTTTAATAACCTAGTAAGAAGCATTCGATCTGAGAAAACTGCTTCATGGAAAAAATATTGATGATTTTTTTCAAATTGTATACCTCAGTGGCAGCATACATCAACTAAATGCATGATTCTACAGCAAGCAATGAAGAAAAGAAAGTGATGAAGCTTAAATACATTAATTACAAATTTGAGTTTAGACACCGGCAAAGTGAGTATAACATTAGTCAGCTGAACTGCATTAAAAAACATGGAGTAATTGGTAAGTTCATATTTGATGGATGCAAAAGTAAAGTTGCGCCTCAAATAATCAAGTGTGCAGCTCTTCCAATGGCAACTTGGATAATTTGAAGTTGGCTCACTCTATCAGCTAATAGAAAATAGTTATTTCTATGGATGAAGATGGTTCCTGCTAATTTTGATTATAGGAATTCACTTAGAGCTTATAAGCATGTAGGTTGAGAGTGAATTAAGTGACTTGTTAGAGTAGAGTGTGCCCCTTCTTGTTAGCAAGGGAGTCCAGACACTTTCCCCTTCACTTTTGGGCTGTGTGTCTCCAGATTACCTCTGATCCATTTATTTTCAATCTCCTCTTAAAAAAATTATGCCTACCATAACTGATGAAATGACCCTCAACAGAACAGAAGTACAATGCAGCCAACCACTGAAATTCGGATAAAGGTCTTCTTGTCGTTGCTCGTTCAATTTCTTTTAGGTTTTACACCAAAAAGATAAAAATGTAAAATATATTGTATAAATTATAAAATGGCCATTCCTCTCTTTCTCTTTTCCAAGTATGAGTTTTCTTCTCGAGAGTAAGCGATAATTCAAATTAATTGTCTAATTAGGTCGGACAACTATACAAATAAAAAAAAAAACATGATGCTTTTTTTTGTTGACGGAAAACATGTTTTTTTGGTACCAAGATTGGAGGTGTAAAATCCGATCTATCTATTTCTTCACTAAACACATAGTAAATATGAATATTTCCTTTTCCTACCAAAAACATAAAAAAAAAAAGAAAAGAAAAAATTGGTATTGATGAAGATCCTTCTTAGAAGATTTAATTTGGTTTGATTATTTAGCTATTTAGTGGATATTTGGTATTTATTTATTTATAGTCATTTACACGTGTCATGCACATAGTTTTTATTATAGACGTTGGCATGCACCACAAAGACAAAAAATTATCATCTAATTTGAGAGTATACATAAAACTCGGTCTTCAGTAACTAAATAAATCATTATTAAGCAAAATTAAAACAATGAACCTATAACATTATTCATGTAAATCATCATACATAGCATGCTTATATTTTGTCGATTTGTTTGGCTCTCCTTTGTTACATCATAGGCATATAGAAGATCCAAACTAACAACAGTAGTGCTATTAGGATATAATGATAAATAATTATGCTATTGCATTGTTACAACTTTCAGCTTGTTTCTCCATTAAGGGACGATTACTTTTCTGCACAGTGCTCATGCATTTTTAAAGAAAGTTCAGTTGCTTGACCAGCTAAATAAGTGGGTGTGGGTGTGTGTGTGTGTGTGTGTAAGCTTAATGAGAATATAAGTTCATTTTCGGTGTTTTATCTGAAAATCTACGGGGATAGGGAGTACCACCATCGGCCACGATAATTCTCACCCTAATTACTGATCTGTCATGTGTACCTTTAAAGACATCAGCATACTTAATTACATACCATATTCTCGTTTTTTTTCTAGTACTCACCATACTTTCTCCCTAGAGACAATACCATAAGCTTTTCTCTACAATCAATTGTATATAAAGAGTTTACATAGTTGATCTCCTAGCGTAAAACCAAATTAGTTCTTAGAAGAAACTTTTCTTCTCTCATTCTTTGCATGTTTACTCTTTCCCAAAGTTTGTGTAGTTCATAAGTATAATCTGTAATAATTTGAAAAATTTTATACATCTCTTTCGTTATTCTATATAAGTGCCAGAACTCAAATAAATCTCTCATCAGGTAAGTTCTTAGTGTCTCTAATATTGCTGAATATCTTAATTAACCATAGTAGGCCTCATCTCACAGACAATTAAAAACTGCGAAAGGATCAGGCCCCACAACTCTCCTAGGTTTCGCCCTCTAAAGTACCTTAAATTTCAGTAAGCCTAATTTACCACAACACCATAGTTCCTAAAATGGATTTAACCATTTCATTCTGCCTTTTCCCTTGTGTGATTCTCGTTAAAACAATTGATGGAGCCATTAATCTTAACAAAAACAATGAAGGAAAGATTTTCAAGAGAAAAAGGCAAATCTACATGGTTCACATTGACTTAGAAAGAGGCATACACTAAAAAAACCAAAGTGAACATGGATTAAAGAAGCAAAAAAGGATGTATTTTTAAAGTTAACAGACCCATGGGCCTTAATCCCAGATTCCAGACAAACAGAGGAACAATTTGTGTAACCAGCCTATAATTTTTAAATTGATGCATATTGTAATTTGGCTCGACCATGGCTGTGTTCGCAGCGAAATTTCTTTGCCTTCCTTCCATTGAATAAACTCGAATTACAATGGAAGAGAACAAGAGAAAAAGAACAAACGAGAGGATTTTATATTTCAATCGCTCTCTTTTACAAAATAGTGTGGGATCTGTGGCGATGGGATCTGTCAAGCAGCTCCTTTGGACGATCGGACGTCGAACTCTTCTCTCTTGAAGATGGCGGCCGACTGTAGACGACCTTCTCTGGTCTTTCACGAACTCAAGGCTCTATGCGTAACTTGAATTCTCCAAGATGCCGAAAAAAAGAAAAGAAGACTCCTAGGGCTTCCGCAAGAGGGTATTTATAGCGTTTGGATGATTTGAGAGTTTCTATCTAAATAGAATTTGTTCTCATCAAGGATTCCAATCAAATATCTTAGTTTTGATTTAAATCTCTTGATTTAGAGTTCTGATCGGACTTGATTTGGGTATTTGGATAAGCCCAAATCATAATCTCAATCAATTTAAGATTCTGATTATCTGCTCATGCGGAGTTAAACTCATCAAAACGTGGAGCTAAGAACCAGAATGCGGAACTAACGCGGAGCTATTGAACATCTTCGCGTTTTGTTCAAACGCGAGGCTAATATAGCCAAACGCAGAGCTACTGAGTTAGCTCCGCGTTCTGTCGTGGAAAATCCTTTTAACTTAAAATTTTTTACTGTCAACAGAACTCCCTCCAAAGTTTTCAAAATGGCTTAGAATTTAGCAAATTTTGAAATACTTTGGATCTTTAAATGCAGAGTTAAAATACCAAGTTAATATACCAAGAGTTAAAATAACTTCTTACGCGAAGTTATCGCATCATCCTCGCGCTTGAAACGCAGGGCTATTTTGACTGGCAGTCGCGTTTTAGCGCGAGGCTATTTTGACTAGCAGTCGCATTTCAGCGCGAGGTTATTTTAACTAGCTGCGAGCGAAGTTATTTTTTAACTCCTACTTAGAAGATTTTTCAAGTTTTCTCTAACTCTTGATTCTTCTTTTGCAGTGGGGTATTCGGACCAGATCCTTTTTGAAGAGGAGTGCATGTGGCTCTACCGGTCTTCATCAGCAAAAGCAACTCTAAGCAAGCTAGAAGCATATGCTTCATAATATAGTTGCAGGTTTCAAGCTCTGGCTTTAAAATATAAACCTTTGAAGGAGTTTCAAGAACTCTGCGGCAGCTCATTAAGTTCTTGAGGACCATTTCTGTTAGATGACAATCTCTGTCGTTTTCCAAAGCGATTAAGATGATCATCTAAGGGCTTGTAGCATGTCGAATCCAACTTGTACATCTTCATTAGGATTCTTGTATCAGTATCTTCAGATGATCCACTAAGAACTTTAAATAGATTATAGTTGACATTTGCAGAGGAGATCTTTTGCATGTGAACCAGAGAATTTCAACACTCCATAGAGGAAACTCGTTGTCAGGTTATTGATGAGTCGATGAATAGGTTAAAGATAACTCCATAAAGATAACTCTTTTTCTCTTTATCTGTTGGCTTCAAGAATTTTACTTGCTCAACAAATAGATGACTCATTGTTTTGGTAAAACAATCTAAGGCTCATCTGTGTAACTTAGATTTGTTAATACTTGAAATGATCGGATAAGAATCATTTTAACTTAGACAGAGGCGCCTAATTGCACATACCTTAGTTTTAATGGAGGCAATTCAAGGCTCTGATGCGTAACTTGAACTGCACATGCCAAGATAATCAAGTGATGATTATCAGATTTCGGCAGAGGCGCCTGATCACGCTTGCCGAGTCCGAGCTTCATAGAAACGCATAGCTAAAATACAGAGTTAGCTTCGCGTTTTGCATATTTGCGCGGAGTTAATAACTTCGCGTTTTGGATTATTACGCGAAGCTAATAGCTTCGCGTTTCGGAGAGCAACTGATCATTAGTTGCTCCGATTTTCATGCCGAATATTAAGAGGTGGTTTTCTTCATTTAAATGGAGTCTCTTCTTTTTCTTCCTTACTTCATTCGAAGAGATTTCAAGAACTCAAGCGACTAGAGCTCAGGCGATCCAGCGACCCGATCAATTTCGACCGAATTTCCGTCGATTTCTCCAAGATTTCTCGAAAATCAATGGCACCCAAGACCCGTGCTTCTTCACTCGCGGCCTCGTCGTCGGCGACTGGCGCAAGCAGCGGCGGCAGCGGTCGTGGCGGCGGCGAGCCAGTCCACGCTTCGCCTATCGGAGGTAAGAATCTCACTTTTGGGGCTTTTTAGAATATTTTTAGAGTGATTTGGCTCGGTTTTAATCGGCCAATCATTTCTTTTACCGGCGAGATTGCCGTACTCCGGCCAAATGGCTTGGAGAAGAAGGAAAAGATCTCTGATCTTCCTCCACGCGAACCTATCGCGTTATCTCCGCGTTTTGAACGTGAAGTTATTTTCACTAACTATCGCGTTCTGACGCGAGGTTAGAATTTTAGCTTTGTGTTTGTAAACGCGAAGTTATCCTCCTCAACTTCGCATTCGTAAACGCGAAGTTATTTCACTTAACTTCGCGGAGTTAGAGTTACCTCTAACTCGAAGTTTTCATACTTGGATAATTTTTCAGATTTTGTAAGAATCTTTTTTTGATTCTTTGATTCTCTTCTTGTAGTTGGCTACTCAGTGGATCCAATCTCCCAAGGGCATCACTTCGGTTATGGCGGGGGTGCAGATTCAGTCACCCAGTTTCGCTTCACGACCGTTTTTGCTGCTTACAAGCCTGGTTTGAGAGAGCGCAGGGAAAAACTAATCAGGTACAGCCCTGCTACCGCAGGGAAATTATCACTGACGCCTCTTTTGAGGCCACGAACCGGTAGGCGTTGGAGAAATCCGCATTCCTCTTTGGAGATGCGTTGGATCACTCTGATAAGATCCTCTTTGAAGAGGAAGACAAGTGGCTATACCAGGCTGGGGATCTGCTCATGTTTCTGCCTGACATGGAGCGTAGCTACCCCTTGGTATATCTCCAGAGGCTATTTTCCCACCGCGAGTTAGAATTTGAGCTAACTCGTGAATATGATAGTGTTGCGACCTGCAAATTCGGTGTGAATGGGGCCTTTCAAGACGGTCCCCCCAGATGTATTACGGGGCTCCTCCCAGGCAGAGTCACCAAAAAGCACCCTGTTGGTGAAGTCCCGATTCGTGCTAAGACTTTCCTTAGCTAATTCTTAGCCAAGGGTGGTCAGTACCCTACAAAAGACTTTAGAATGCTTGAATGGGTCCATTCTTCGGGCAACATGTGGTGGTCCAGACTTGTCAAACACATACTGGACACTCATGAGCAGACCTTAAAGGAAATTGGCTTGTTCAAAGCCATTAGAAACGTCCAGTTTGGCTTGCCTCAAAGTCCATACCACTTTTCTGTCTGCTGGAGATGTATAACCCCGAGACCGGCACCTTCTTTACACCGGTGGGTGAGCTTAGATTTGCTCTCCATGAGTGTTCGAGGTGTCGGATTTATCAATGAGCGAAGTTCCTTATGAGGAATATATCCCCACTGCTGAAGAGTTGAAGATGCTGAAAGCGGGAGATGAGCACATCTACCAGACCTACTGGGAAATGATGTGCCACTATCATATTTATGCCGACCTGGCTGGAGTAAGGAACCAGGGAATTGGCCATAAGAAGTGGGCAGATTATCTCTTCATTAATCTGAAGGAGAGTCTCCCTATGGTTCGTGGACGCCCTTCCATTAGTATTGAAGAAGTGAAGGAGTGTATCTCCAAATTAGAAGCCACATCATACACGACCGAATCAAATAAAGGAGGATTTGGTCCTGGCATGGTCTTTCAGAGCTTCCACTACCTGGCACAGTTCCCAATTTCAGACAGGGATCTGCTATCAGGAAGCTGGGAAGGGTAAAACGGCCAAAGAAGCTGCCACGGTGAAAACACCGAACCCAAGGGTAGAGATACCCTATACATATTTAATGGCGTGGCTGGTCATGCACTGTCCGTCGTTGATGAGTGCTGCGGATTACTGCCCAGCTGACAAGCCGTACTTCGTAGAGAAGTATGAGCGCTCTGTCTGGAAGAGCAATTACATGTCTCAAATCCGCAGAACACTCCGTCATCATCAGAACTATGAGATCTTCCGCTGCTTTCCAGACTTCCCTGGGGGAGAGTACGGATCTAAGTTTAAAGATATTTTAGGAGCAGACCAGTTTACCAACTTATCTTTCGGGGTTTTCTGGTGGTTATTAAATATTCGTCCCGGACACTTGGTGTACAGGCAAGACACCATGTGCTACATAGAGCCGTATATCCCGAGCAGATTTGCTCGTCAATTTGGATATACGCAGTTCTATGTAGGAAATCCAAATAAAGAGTTGGCATACGAGGGAACTCTATACGCAGGAGCACGGGGCTGGTTCCATTTTGTTGCTGGAGGAACCGAAGAAGAATTTATGCTACCCCTAAAATCGCCCGAGCTAAGCATGGTGTTAAGCTTCTGTACTTGGTACAGCGTCGCTAATACTGAAGTACCAAACTTCTCCATCAACCGCAGTTGCTGCAAAGAGATAGAGGCCTTCTCTGCTAGCCGCAAAGGAGCCAAAAGAGTGCGGGTGAAAGGAATTGACGAATTTCTTGGTGCGGCGGCCGATCCATCAGACTTGGGTAACTCTGATGGTGATGATGATGACGGCGATGATGGTGGTGCCCCTCAAGACTTGGTTCCCCATCTCCGGAGTCCAACCGTTAAACGTCGTGAACCTGTAAGAGGCGAACCGGCGAAAAAGAAGCAGAAATTAGCCCCGGAGACCCTCTTAGTCCCTCAAGAGGCGGCAACCAAGTTTGCTTCAGATTTGTTGGCTTCAACTCTACCTTCGGCGCCGGCAGAGGAGAGTAGACCTGCTGAAACTCCAAGAGCTACTGAGGTCCTGACTCCCCCAACCGCAGAATCTGTTGATCATTCCGCGATGCAACCCCTGGGTAGCGAAACGAGTGCGCTCCTGGAAACAGCGATGGCTCCCCCTTTAAGTCCGACCACTGGACTTGTTTCTCCTGGTATGGCTCTTACATTCCATCTTCTGTTCATTATTCGTTTCATCATTATATGCAATACTATTTGTTTGCTTTTTGCAGGTGGTCAGTCCCACTCGCCGATGCATTCGACTACCAGGGGAGAGTCTGAGGAGAAAGTGGATTATTCTGGCATAACTGGCTCAGCAGGTGGATTAGGTAGTTCTGCAAATGAGTTTGACGCAGACTACTTTACGACAACTCCCTCTGTTCCTTCTTCAGTTCCCCCAATTGATGAACTCGAGAGTGATGATAGGACAGAGGTGGTTATTGCGGCCGCAGCCAAAGAGGCTACCCCATCTCCAAGTCTGCCATCTCCGACACCCGGGTCTGCTCTGAAGAAACCTTTTCGGTGGTTGTTGGTGTGCCCCCTGCTCCCCAACCAACAGTATTAACGCCATCTATCATTATGGTTGTTGAGCCTTTGGTGACTCCTCCAGCCCCGAGTCGTCTGCCAGCGGGAGATGAAGAAAATTTGAAGTTCTCATTCGAAGCCACTTCGGCCATGGGAGGAGCTTCGGATAAAGACACACCATCGTCTACCCCTGCTGGTGGCACAATCCGAGTGATCTGTACTAATGATGCTTCTCCTCGGGTTCCCAGTTCTGCCAAGTCCATATTGGCTTTACTGGCCCCACATATTATGAATCTGATATAGGGACGGGATTTTTCTTCCTCGGCCCCAACGGACGCCACTCCTCCCTCAGCAACATCATCTTTAGTGCTGCCTCCCTTAAATACAGACACTGCGGACCCTCTTGAAGAATTCTTCAACCACAGTGCTAATGACTTTATGCGGTTGCTAAGGAGATGTATCGGGATGATCCTTGACGGAAGAGATTTTTTTAATCTTGGACGTCCAATGTTGTCCAGCTATCTAGATAACATTGAAAGGATTAGGGACGAGACCGAGCAGCTCCTTACCGGGCCCGCATCGAAGCTTTAGAGGATCAGGTGAATATGCTAAACACAGTTCGCCAAGCGGATGTGGAAGCGATTACTGAAATCGAGTCGGCGCGTCTTCGGACAGAGTTGGTGGCTCGTCAAGAGGAACTGAGGCGCCAAGAGGAAGTCTGGTCTCGGAAGTTGGCAGAACTGCGAGCCAGTCAAGAATCAATCCTCAGGGGGTTAGAGATAGTGGACTTCGAGATTGAGGGGAGTCAGGCTGCCATTCTTAGAGCTAGAGAGACCATTGCTAAGGTTCGAGTTATTCTGGAAGCCAGTGAGTCTCGGTTAGGGGAATCCGTTAAGAAACGGGAAGAGCTGATTCTTCAAAAGAGACGGCTCGAACAGGAAGGCATAATGAGGAGCCGTACTATTGAAGAATCTCGTCAGCAGTTGGCCCAGCAACTGGCAATAAACGATGATGATTTACGCCGACAGGCCCAACGCTCCGTGGAGGAAACTCGTCGTCGAGTGATTGACGAGACGACAAATAAATTGAGGCTTCTAGGAGATCCATAACTTTCTTTCATTCTATTCTTTTATTCTTTTTGTAATAAGAACTTGTAATAGAAGAAAGACCTTTACTGATTCTCTGAATTTCTTTTGTAAATTTATTCTTTTTGAATAAAGATAACTCTTTTGATTCTTTTACCTGTTGGCTACAAAATTTGTTCGCACAACAGTTAACTTGTCATCAAAATGACTTAGTTGTTTAGGTAAAACAGTCCAAGACTCATTTGCGTAACTTAGACTGCTAATACCGAGATAATTGGGTAAGGATTACCAAATTTCGGCAGAGGCGCCTATTTGCGCATGCCTAGAATTTGATTGGAGGCGGTTCAAGGCTCTCATGCGTAACTTGAACTGCACATACCAAGATGATCGGGTCAGGATCACCAGATTTAGGCAGAGGCGCCTAATTGCGCATGCCTAGTTTTAAGCAAGAAGTTCAAGTGCTCATATGCATAATTTGAATAAGTGGAGGCGGTTCAAGGCTCTCATGCGTAACTTGAACTGCACATACTAAGATAATCGGGTCAGGATCATCAGATTTTGGCAGTAAATTGCACATGCCTAGTTTTTAAAGAAAGAAGTCCAAGTGCTCATCTGCATAACTTGAACAAGTGGAGGCGGTTCAAAACTCTCATGCGTAACTTGAACTGCACATACTAAGATGATCGGGTCAGGATCATCAGATTTTGGCAGAGGCGCCAATTGCGCATGCCTAGTTTTAAGGAGGAAGTTCAAGTGCTCATCTGCGTAACTTGAACTGCACATACGAAGATGATCGGGTCAGGATCATCAGATTTTGGCAGAAGCGCCAATTGCGCATGCCTAGTTTTAAGGAGGAAGTTCAAGTGCTCATCTGCGTAACTTGAACAAGTGAATGCGGTTCAAGACTCTTATGCGTAATTTGAACTGCACATACCAAGATGATTGGGTCAGGATCAACAGATTTCGGCAGAGGCGCCTAATTGTGCATGCCTAGTTTGAAAGAAGTTCAAGTGCCCATCTGCGTAACTTGAACAAGTGGATGGTTATACTCCTTGGGATCTGAACCAGATGTGACAGTTACTCTGTCATTAGTTTTAGGCATAGTATTTCTTCAGAAATTTGCCATTGATCGACATCATCATTCTATCGCCGTTCTGATTCATTAAGCAATAGGCTCCACTAGAGTATACCGTCTCCACAACGAACGGTCCTTCCCACTTGGGTTCAAATTTACCCTTAGTCTTGTGGGTTAGAATCATTGGCGTTTTAATAGCCAGAACCAAGTCTCCTTATTTAAAGGTCCTTGGTTTAACGTTTGCGAGATTCGGGCTTGATACAACTCAATTTGTTGCTGAGCCCTGAGATGTTTTTCTTCTAACACCTCTAGTTCTTGCAATCTTTGTTGATGCGCTCTTCTATTGTCATCCTTGTGGCTAAGGCCACTCTTAATGATGGTATCTGGATTTCTAGAGGCAAGACGACCTCACTTCCATAAACCAAAGAGAACGGGGTAGCTTTTGTTGGGGTGCGAACGGTGGTGCGATAAGCCCACAAACACTCTCCCATCTTTTCATCCCAGTCTCGTTTGTTGGAAAAGACAAACTTTCGAAGGAGTTTAATGATCGTCTTGTTAAAGGCTTCGGCTAACCCATTTGCCACGGGGTTATATGGCGTTGAAGCAATGTCTTTGATTCTGAACTTATCACAGAATCTTGGGCTGATGAATTGCGGTCCATTATCATGAATGATCTTTCGGGGGATGCTAAAACGGTAAATGACATGATGCTTGATGAATTTAATCATATCTGTCGTTTTCACCTCTCTCATGGGCACGGCTTCGGCCCATCTTGAAAAATAATCGGTTATTGCAAGAATAAACTGATGTCCTCTGGACGATGGGGGAGTTATTGGCCCCATAATATCCATTCTCCATGCCTCAAATGGCCAACTAGCAACGGTATTGTGTAAGTATTCTGGGGGTTGATGAATAAAATTGGCATGTACTTGGCATGCATGACACCGTTTAGCGTATGCCATTGCCTCTGTAATCATCTTCGACCAGTAGTATCCCAGCCTTCTTATGCGGTCTCCGAGTTTTGGACTGGGCTGATGAGCTCCACACACTCCATCATGTGTTTCCTTCAGCACTTCATCTACTTTTGCTTTTGATATGCAGCGTAGTAGCAGACCATCGTTTGACTTTCTTTATAAAGTTTGAAGTGTATGGTTAAAGTAAAATCTCGGGGCCTTCCTCTTTATCGAAGCGGCTTCCTTTGGATCCTCTGGTAGTATGCCATATAGGGCGTAATCTATAAATGGAAATCGCCAATCACGGGGTCCCAATATTAAACATGTCTGGCACAGCTCTTTGGTTTGGAATACCGTATCTGGGTGGAGAAGTTCTCTGCTACCAATAGTGATGCTTTTAGCTTCACCTGGCGGGATTGCCAATGTTGCAGCTAACGCAGCAAGAGCATCTGCATAGACGTTCTTATTCCGAGATATATGACATATATAAAATTATTCAAAATATCCTGCTAGCTCAATGGCTAGCTGATGATAGGGGATGAGGGCTTCATGTCTGACTTCATACTCACCCGTCATCTGATTGACGATGAGCTTAGAGTCTCCATATGCCTCTAGATAGTTCAACCCCAGTTGCAGAGCCATTTTCAGACCGATAATGAGCGCGTTGTATTCTGCCACATTATTCGTGCACGGTTCTGTTAATGAGTAACCGTTCGGCAGAATATGTTTATGTGGGGATATTAGCACAACCCCCACTCTAACAGCAGATCGTCTGGCAGCACCATCAAAGAATATTTGCCATGGTTGTTCTTTACTAACTGCGTTGACCTCTGTCGTCTGCTTGGAATTGGACCAGATTGGATGATCTGCTAGGAAATCGGCGATTGCCTGTCCCATCATGACTTTTTGAGGGACGAAGTGTATATCATATGGCGATAGTAGCAATGCCTATTTCGCCAATCGACCGTTTAAGGATCCTGGTTTTGTCATCAGGATTTTCAAGGGATTAACCCGTGATATGACATGTATCGTTTGCCCTGAAAGATACTGTCGCATTTTCTGAACAGCGAACACTAGGGCTAAACATTCTTTTTCGATCGGGGTATACCGACACTCGGCTCTGATCATTGTCCTGCTTAAGTAATAAAGAGAATGTTCATGGCCATGCTCATTATATTGAGCAAGTAACGCTCCTAAAGTATCATCCATGACCCTTACATATATAAGAAATGACTGTCCCGGGATTGGTGCTATAAGAACAGGAGGTTTAGTGAGATATTCTTTGAGATCCTCAAATGCCTATTGACATGCCTCATCCCATACGAAAAAAAACCCCCTTCTTCATGAGTCTAGAGAACGGCTGGCATCGCCCTGATAAATTGGAGATGAAGCGCCGGATATAGGCTAACTTTCCTTATAACCCCCTTAATTGCTTAAGATTGCAGGGCGGTGGCATTTCACTAATTGCTTTCATCTTTTCGGGGTCAAGGAAAATTCCTTTTGAGGTTATTATGAACCCAAGGAATTTCCCACTGGACACCCCCATAAAAGATTTTGTGGGATTCATCTTCAGATGGTGTTTTCGCATAAAATCGAAAACTGTTATTAAGTCATGCAGATGATCTTCTTTGTTTATGCTTTTGACCGCTAAGTCATCCACATAACACTCTACCGTTTTGCGCAAGTATTCTTTGAATATGACGCTCGTCGCTCGTTGGTAGGTGGCACCGGCGTTCTTCAATCCGAAAGGCATCACCGTATAACAGTATAACCCTAGCGGCGTTCTGAAAGCCGTGTGCTTTTCATTATCTGGGTGCATTTTAATCTGATTATATCCTGAGAAGCCGTCCATAAAAGATATCCTCTCATAACCACAAGTATTATCAATCATCACGTCGGTAATGGGGAGTGGAAATTCATCCTTTGGACATGCAGCGTTCAGATCTCGAAAATCGATGCATATCCGGATTTTGCCGTTCTTGTTATGAACCGGTACTATGTTAGCCACCCAATCAGGATGTTCTTCACGAATGAAACCAGATTTTATAAGCTTGTTGACCTCAGCAACTATTGCCTCCATTAATTCCGGTTGAAAACGTCTTTACTGTTGTTTAACTAGTTTGGCGTCTTCTGTAATATTTAACCGGTGCGTGGCAATTTGAGGGTCAAGCCCAGGCATGTCTTCGTAGTTCCATGCGAACACGTCTATATACTCTTTGATAAGAGATATAAGTTTCTCTTTTTCCAAGGGAGTTAGCGTGTCGCTTACGAAGATGGGCTTTGGATTTTCGTCCGTTCCCATATTGACTTATATTAGCTTATCTTCTGTGGGCGGGTCATGCTGCTCAAAGCGGACATCCCAGAGAGTGTCCATATGCTTAGCCCAGGAATTATCTTGAACATTAATTGGTTCTTCGTCGCTTTCTAGTGCGGCTGAAACCATATTAGCTGTCAAAGATTGAAACCAAGCGCCGGTACTTGGATCCGAGTCATGATCAAGTGGAGGTGATTCATCATAGACCGAAGAACTCTCTTCTTGTCCGGATGGTGATGAAGGAGTAGATACATAGCCCAACCCCCTGCGAGTCTTTTGATAATAATCTGGGCTCTTTCCTCTCGGTCTAAACGAGGGTATAAGATTCCGTCGCCCTTTTCCAAAGTTTAATCCCGGTTTCTGAGTAAAATTATAACCCATTTTCTCCATTATTTATCGAGATTTTTGTTCATATAAGTGAAATTGAGGTGATGTTTGTTCATCACTTTCACTGCTTTGTCTTTGTCGAGGTGACGTAATTACTCTACCGAACATAATCGGCTTTTGGGACCCTTGTCGAGGAGGCACTTCGAAGAAGTGACCTTTTCCCTTAATTATTTTTGATTGAGAGAGGAGGGATGACCTGAGTGGCAAATGGTATGCCGCCAGAACCTCAAGTTCAGACAGGCCATCTACTTCGGTAGAAGTACAAGACAGTTCAGATTCAGTAGCTATAACAGGCTCGTAGACTAACTTTATATTTTCATTGATAACCCACTCACTCTTTACTACATCAGCTACATTATTATCAAAATTCAAATTAAAATCCATGTGAGGATTGATTTCATAATCACCCCCATCATTATCTTCGGGAGACTCGTACTTCGTGTCGGCTTCATTGCCGCTGTCATCGTGCTTTTGAAGTTTGCTGCGATTGTCGCACGGGACCTCATGGACTGGTTTATAAAGCCTGGCGTCGGTGAAGTAATTCTCTAGTCGCTTGAATGGTTGGCCATCTGCAATTAGTGTCCGGATTTTTTCTTATTCATCACAGTACTTCATATACTGGTGGAGAGTCGACGGGACTATCATATATGCATATATCTAAGGTCGCCCCAGCAAGATGTTATAAGACGTATCTGCGTCTATAACATAGCATGTAACCTCCGTCCTTAAATCTCCAATTTGGCACCGCAGTCGGATTTTTCTAAGAGGACAGCTGTTGTTAGCATTGAACCCGTAAATAGTAGTGTTTGTAGGCGTCAAACGATGAGGGGATATTCCCAATAGTTGCATTAGCCTTCTGGGAGTAATGCTTAGTGCAGACCCCGGATCGATTTGAATGCGTTCCACCTTAGTGGATCCGACATATCCGATGAAATATAAAACCCTATTATGCTTTATATTCCTTACCTGCATATCCTCTGGAGAGAAGGTAATTTGTGGGACCTGCCTCCTTACTTGATAACAGCTGGGACAAGAGTCCTGTTCTTCATCGGCCGGCTCGACAATCTGAGCTAGGAATGACTCAGAGTCTGCCAGGGCTTCTTTCAACGCTTCGCGAGTCGATTTCGAAATCGTAACAACTCGTAAAGTGTGACTTGAGCTGGAATATTTGCCAGCTGAGCTATTATATTAAATTTGAAGGTAGTCTCCTTGACCTCTTCATTTCTAACAGAATTCTTCTGAAAACGAAGTCTCTTTTGTTTTGCAGGTTTTACGAGTTCCGCATATATGTCTTTCGAATCTACTCTGGTGTAGTCCTTGAGATATGTTTTTCCAGATCGAGTGCCGGAAGGGCCTGCCCCATTCTGATGAGTGGCCATTGTTTCGGGCTCTTCCTCAAAATCTGAGAAGGCTCCCGAAACTATATATTCTTCCTTTATCCTTGCGGAAATGGCATTAACAGTCCGTTTTTTCCTTTGACCCTCTGCGGCCGTCCACTGTTCATCCTGTAGTAAATTAGGATGGACCCACATGACTTTTCCATTTTGGGTTGTTACGGGGACAAGTTCTTCTTGAGCCTTATTGTGCGGGTCATGGTTTTTTGTAACCAGCTTTCCCTTTGGAATTGGGGTCACCCCTGCGGGGAACTCATGGATTCCAACCACTATGGTTGCCATATTGGCAGTGACCTTTTGTTCCTCTTTAAGCGTCAGAACTCCAGCCTCTATCAGTGCTTGGATTCTGTTCTTTAGAGGGTAACAATTCCTAGTAGGGTGCCCAACATTCCGGTGGTAGAGGCAATAATTGGGGTCGTTGGTTTTACCAGCGTCCTCTGGCTTCCTATTTTCCGGAAGTTTCAACATTCCCTTCCTCAGGAGCAGATGGAAGAGTGCAAGCGTCTGTTCTGCCTTAAAAATATAGGTCCTCTCCTGTTGAGGCCTATTTTGCCTTGTGCCCTTTTGATTTTGGGGCTTTGAGCTAGGAGGATTTGTCTTTTGTGGAGCTGCCTCTGATGCCATTGCTGCTTTACCTTTATTTTTATTGTTATTTTGAGCATATGGACTACTATTTCCAGTACTTCTTGATCCACGAGACTCTTCAACTCGACGAATCAAATTTTCGGCTTGCTCTCCTTACTTGAGCAAATCTCTCCACGTCTTAGACTCTACGGCCCCCATCTTTAGGAGCACGTTAGTTTAAGATTATGTTGACATGTCTCGACTAGAATTTTCTATACCATTCTGTGTTTGCAATGCACAGACTTCTCCAGGAACCTTTCTATGAGATCTTTTACTGTTTCTTGTTCCCCTTGTTTAGTTGCAAGGAGGGAATGAACCGTGATTTCGGTATCATCCTCAAATAAACGTGAGAGAAATAGTTTCTCAACATCAAACCAGATATTAATAGTACCTGAGGGCAGCTGCATAAACCAAGTAAAGGCAGGCCCTCGCAAGGTACTTGCGAATACCTTGGTCATTATTGGGTCATTGCTCATCAAATGTCCTGTTTGAGACAAGAAATAGTAAATATGTTGACTGGGAGACCTTTCCCGTCATATAGCTCCAGTTTGAGCGGTTTATATTTCTGAGGGTATGGTACCATATCCCATTCAGGTGGATATGGTCTTGAGACCCCCGAGTTTTTCAACTCTTTTTTATGCATTAGCGCTTCGAGTTGACTTTGCAATTTCTCAATTTTCTCTTCATGTGGATCATGAAAAGAATATTTGTCCTCGTCCTCATGTGTTGAGTGGGCTTTTTCTTCTTTATCTTCCTCGTTCAGTTTGTTGAACAAGGTTTCTTTTTCTTTCTTAGCGTTATCCTCAACAATCTTCTGGATATTTTCGACCACTTTCGAGAGCATCATTTTAAGATCTTCAATTGTCTTTTGTTGCTCTCGGATCATCTTTTCTTGGGCTTCAAATTTTTAATCGATGTCATCTGATTTCTCCGCCATGTGTGATGCTGATCTCTGTAGTCAAGATGATGCAGAGGAATGAGGTGAAGCTATAACCGAGTTATCGCTGTCGTCATCATAAAAACCTTTTGCAAGTTTCTTATAGTTTCGAGGCGGGACAGCTCCTGACTTAAGTCGGGTGTTGTGATGGGGTTCTTCATCACTTGATTCCGAATCATTATACATCTCTACAACCTTCTTCCCCTTTCCGACCATATTGGAGGTTACAATTCTCCATTCTTTTCGGGGAGTAGCCTTTGTTTTTTAGCAGGGTTTTTGTCCGACTCGGTTAATCGATCGAACACCGATACCCTGTTCTTATTGCAGCAACAATTATTTACTACAGCGGATACCGCTGTCATAACTTGTTGGCAATGACAAGAAGATTCAGATTGAACTTGTTTTATACTTCTTTTCTTGGTTAAGTACTCCCTGAGGTCGGTGACTTTAGTCATGGAGTTGTGGGGTCCACTCATCTGCTGAGAGGGTCGAGGGGCCCACTGAAACTTCTTGAGATTACTGGAGTTGAGTTCTGATCTATTAGTGTAACGATCAGCCCTGATTTGACATTCAGATTGATCTATGCGATGCTGAGAGACAGTTCCGCGTTCTGGAGCGCGGAGCTGAAAGTTAGCTTCATGTTTTGTGTCGCGGGCCTGAAGAGTAGCTCCGCATTTTGCTACGCTAACCTCGCGTTTTATGCTGGCTTGGCGTTTCTTCAGAAGTTTCTCTTCTGGAATCTTAGCCTCGCGTGGAGGAAAATCTCTCCACGCTGGCTTACTCTTGCGATTAACGCAAGTTAAGATTTCGCGTCTAGCACGATTTTTACGATTAACGACAATTTGCCAATCGTGTTCGCGATTTACGTTGAGCTGAGGCATCTTGCATTTCTCGCAAATACTACTGGCTTCGTGTTTCTCGCTAAACTTAGTATCAGCCTCGCGTGGAGAATCACACGCTGGCTGTAAGGAATTTTTATCCTCGCGTTTCTCGCGAGTATCAAAAATCTTGCGTTTCTCGCAAGTTGTACTGGCTTTGCATTTATCGCTAAGTCCAGTATTAGCCTTGCGGGAGTATCACACACTGGCCTTAAGGAATCTTTATCCTCGCGTTCCTCGTGAGTGTAAGAAATCTTGCGTTTATCGCAAGTATTACTGGCTTCGCGTTTCTCGCTAAGCCCAGTAGTAGCCACACGTGGAGAATCACACGCTGGCTTTAAGGAAATTTTATACTCGCGTTTCTCGCGAGTGTCAGAAATTTTGCGACTAACGCAAATCTTACTGGCTTCGCGTTTCTCGCTAAGCTCAGTAATAGCCTCGCATGGAATATCGCACGCTGGCTTTTCCTTGCGATCAATGCAAGTTGAGACTTCGCGTTTAACGCGATATCGACTGGTCTCGCGATTAGCGCGAGCCAGTTTGCGAGGGACCATAGCCTCGCGTTCTATGATGTTAGCTCCGCGTCCAAGGCGGGCTTTGAGGGCTTTCCACCTTGCTCTCCGATTTCTATTTCGGAATTGGGTTCTGGTCAATCCAGTTCCCAGGTCTTCTTCGACAGTAGGGAAGTCATCCTCTGCTGGAATTTCCTGTCCGAACACCGGCTCTATGGCCGCGGTCTCCAAAAATCCCCGTTCCTCGGTGAATACCTTTTTACCTGTTGCTCGGGTATTGGAGCGCACGCGACGATAGTGTCGTGTGTCATTTAGGTTACCTGATGATTCAGAAGAGAGATACTCCTCGTACTTCTGCTAGTCGATTTCAACAACAAGCATGTCTACGTCGGATCCGATCATATCGACGTCCGATTGCGCCACAATATTTTCTTTAGTGAAAGAGACGACTCCCACTGTGATCGCCAGTTTGTTCGCAGCGGAATTTCGCCTTCCTTCCATTGAATAAACTCGAATTACAACGGAAGAGAACAAGAGAAAAAGAACAAACGAGATGATTTTATATTTCAATCGCTCTCTTTTACAAAATAGTGTGGGATCTGTGGCGATGGGATCTGTCAAGCAGCTCTTTTGGACGATCGGACGTCGAACTCTTCTCTCTTGAAGATGGCAGCCGACTGTAGACGATCTTCTCTGGTCTTTCACGAACTCAAGACTCTATACGTAACTTGAATTCTCCAAGATGCCAAAAAAAGAAAAGAAGACCCCGTAGGGCTTCCCCAAGAGGGTATTTATAGTTTTAGGATGATTTGAGAGTTTCTATCTAAATAGAATTTGTTCTCATCAAGGATTCCAATCAAATATCTTAGTTTTGATTTAAATCTCTTGATTTACAGTTCTGATCGGACTTGATTTGAGTATTTGGATGAGCCCAAATCATAATCTCAATCAATTTGAGATTCTGGTTATCTGCTCATGCGGAGTTAAATTCATCAAAATGCGGAGTTAAGAACCAGAACGCGCAACTAACACGGAGCTATTGAACATCTCCGCGTTTTGTTCAAAGGCGAGGCTAATATAGCCAAACGCGGAGCTACTGAGTTAGCTCCGCATTCTGTTATGGAAAATCCTTTTAACTTAGAAATTTTCACTGCCAACAGGCTGAACGTATAAAAAAATGGAGAAAAATGAAAGCAAAATAAACCTTCACAGGGGAGAAAAAAAAGAAGAAGAAGAGTTATGCATCAAAACAGCCTACAACTTGTTTGAAGAACAAACAATCATCAATTAGAGATTAAAATAAATGCATGCACTTCAACAGTTAATACTAAGAGATGAGTCAGAAAGGAGATGAAGACTTACTTAGAACCAGGCTTGGCCACATTATTAAAGATTTTCCTCGCAGCAATCTTGGCCTCAAACTCACTCTTAATCTGCGTCGCCGACTCATCATCTCCATACTCATTTGCTAATTGCTCATCTAGAGTGGTCAACGTCCCATTCCGGACTATCTTCATCAGCCTTTTCATATTCCACGCCGAAACATTCTTCTGATTAAGCTTATGCAGGTGGTCTATCGAAATAGCATCTTGCTGCTTACCGCATTCCCTCTTGGAAACCCCCCTAGAAAGCCTTATGCTCTTCCTCGCCAAACCATGGCCACTGCCTCCAACTACCCTTCCGCTTCTAGTCCACATAGCAGCCGCCCTTAGATCATTCGGAATCTTGGCTCCCGCATTTTGAAACTTCTCAACCTCTGCAAAGAGTCTGTCCTCCTCCTCCATACAATGTTGAATTTCGATTAGAGGAGGGCCAGATAGTGTCTCGATCACATACTGATTAAACAGAGCCTCTTGGATTCGTTCAAAGTAAGTGCTAACATGGAACGACGAGGCCAAAACCTTAACAAGCACAGTCTTCACTAGCCACACAAGGGTCGTAAAAAGGAGGCATATCAGAATTTTGGTGATCTTAGGTAGAACTGCGCTCTGAGTCTTCCGCTCAACTTTCTTATCAAACATGTAATGCCAAGTTAGCAAGACAAGCCCAAGCCAGAGGCAGTTCTGCACAGCATTTCTAACTCCATACACGAAATACAGAACCCGTTTCCGGAGCAGAAAGTTTCGCTCGGTAAAGAACACCGCGACCCGAATGATCCAACCAGAAAGCAGACGGCCACAAATCAGAGCAAGCACCATCACCTCCCACTTCCACAAATGAAGATCCCATACAGTTTGTCGCTGAAGCGACGGAATCGACAGGCTACACACGAGAGCAGCAAGAATCAGTATCAAGCTCACAAGCTGCAAAATCACAAAAGTACCAAACTTGACAGTTTTCAAATCATCGGGGAGATCATCATCCAGAAAAGGGTCCTCATCATCCTCATCCACCTTTCCGAGGATCCCAGACTTCCCAAGAATTCCAGACTTTCCGAGGCGCCCGGACTTGAGATTGCCAGACTTGAGAATGCCGGACTTCCTCGACAACCCCGACTTTCTATCCTCATGAGAAGGAGGCGAGATTCCGCCGCCGGGAGGCGAAATCGTCGGCGGATCCATCAGCCTTGACCTTGTCTTCACGCGGAGGAGGCCGGACGCTTTCTGGAAATTCGAGTTCGACGTGCAGCGGAGGACCTCACCACCGCCGCCGCCTTCGCCCTCTTTCGTGGGGCTCGCCGGCGGTTTCCCACGGCGGTGCGCCGAGGTCCTCATCTCGTCGTCATCTGACGTATCGGACGAGTATTCAGGGACGAATGACACGCGGAGATCCCTCGACGTGGGTTTCTTGAGCTCGTCCATCTCGAGATCGACGTCGAGGGCCATCTCTGCGCCGGAGGCCCGCTGTTTGTGGAGGAAGTTACTGATCAACCTCGACGGCGGATCCTCGCTGATCTCTGCCATGGGCTCGTGGACCCGGGCCTGGCCCTGCTGGGCGTGGGCCTGGTTCGGAAAGCTGAACTCGCGGCTGACGCCTTTAACTTCTCCTTCTTCGCCGGCAAGACGGCCCTCTTTCCAAAAATCGCAGCTTGATTTTCTCCAGATTTTGCTACTATTGGCATTGCCCTCGGCGGTGCTGCCGTTAGCGTTGCCGTCAATCTTGACGACGAACTCACGGGCGTCGGAGTCCGCGTCGCCGGCGAGAATCGGGTGCTCCTCCGGCTCCGCCAAGGGCCAGGACGAGGAGTATTTGTAGGAGCCGTGGGATTTGAATGATTTTCTTATATTATCCATTGAGAGAGGTCAAAATTTTCGAATAATGCGGATTAAAATAATCGAAAACAAACCCTAAGAGAGAGAAAAAGAGATTTCTAGCAAAGGGGAAGGATAAAATTTGATTTAATTTAATTTAATTTCTGAGATCATAAAAATATATTCCTATTTTTCTTCCTTTCAGCAGCCACGTGTTGTGGGAATGCATCGGAAACAGAGGAGGCCATTAAAATGGGAACTCAGAGAGGTCGAAGGCCGGGACAGCTGTTGCAACTGATCGTAAATTTGAGGGCATCTATACATTCCCTCTAATTACGGATTTGCCACCAGGGATAATTTTGTTTACGGGGTCTGGTTAGGAGCGGAAACCATTATTACCAACTGCTGGCCTGCCCTGACTTTGAGCCGCGAATTGGGGGGGGCGGTCACGAGTGGAGGGCAGTTCCGTAGTTTTGTGTTACATGTGATGGCAAAGCTACGAGTCTTGATCTCTGTCTTGGATCAGGGTTCAGGGGTTTAAACTTTTAGAATTAGGTCTCCAAATCTTGGTATTGTATTATCAGTTTCTAACTGAAATCAAATTTAATAGTCATGTTATTTAATTGGAGTTCAGCACGTAGCAACGCGGTCGCGTTAGGTGGGGCCTGATCTGTACTCCTCCGGGTCTTGAGGTGCGTGATTGTCGTCTTGCCCGACAATTTAAAAAAAAAAAATCCAAAGAAATAGAATCTCAACAGTGCCAACAAAGGAATATCGCCGGTCAGTGCATTAAATGAGGGGTCAAAAGTCGTTACATGCACATGTTTGGTTTGGCTTTCCCGCATCAAAGCTTTGTCCCGATGTCCAATTGTCTAATTTATTTATTTATTTTTTTACTTTTTTTTCTCCTAATGCAGAGTTAATTATAGTTAGATCCTCTGTAGTATTAGGGTGTGTAACTTAACACCCATAAAGTTTGAAACTCTCAAAAAACCCCCTGAACTTAGTTATTTTCACTCTCATTTTTTTATTAAAGTGCACTCTTGTTTCTCAAATTGCTATTCTACCCCATCATTCTTTTTAACCAGCACACTCATTAAAGGGAGGGATGAGAGTAAAATAGAAATTTGATGGATAAGAGTGCATTTTAGTGAAAAAAGAGAGTGAAAATAACTAAATTCAGGAGATTTTTTGAGAGTTTCAAACTTCAAGGATGTTAAGTTATACACTCCTAATACTACAGGGGGTCTGACTGTAATTAATCCTCCTAATGCAGCGTTATGCCGCTGTAACAAAAATATGGGCACTTCTTTTTTTTATTTTCAAATACAAAGGGAAACTGGGCATTTTGTTTCCTGGTCCATCTTGAGGGATGTAATAGCATGGTTTTTTATAAGGATTTTTTACATATATGTTCCTTTAATATTTAAAAATTAGAATTTAGTCTATTAAATCTTCATATTTATAATTTAGTTTTCAAATTCTCTAAGTTACTTCACTTTAGTCTCCAATCATATTTTTGACCTGAAATTTCTATTATACCCTGAGTTATTTCACTTTAGTCCTCCCTTTCCTCTTCCTCGTCTTTCCTCTTCTAATTGGTTCCTCTCTCCATTCTTCTCCTCTCTTTTATCCCTTCCAGTTAATTTCTAAACTGAAGTAACTCAGTGGAACCCAATAAGAAGAGGGAAGAGAGAGAGGAGAAGAGTGGAGATGAGAACCCAATAAGAATAAGAAGAGGAAGAGATGAGAAATAGGGAAGTGAGAATTAAAGTGAACTAATTTAGGGGTATAACAGAAAATTCAGGCTAAAAATATGACTGAGAACTAAAGTGAGTTAACTTAAAGAATTTAGGAATTAAATTATAAATATGAAGATGTGTGGAACTAAATTCTAATTTTTAAAGATGTAAGGAATAGATATGTAAAAATCCCTTTTTGATATCAATATGCGATAAATGCCACGAATACTTGATCCTTTTTTTTTTTTTGAAAAAAAGAAAAGGATACAGTCGAAGCTCTCTTTCAAAGCTCAAAATATAACGGATGTGTTGAGTTTAATTCATTTTTTAATTTAGTTATTCCTTGCATGTTTTCAATTGCACAGAATTGGAAAAAAAAATTAACTAATGTATATAATTAGTAAAGATTAGAGTATTCTAATTAAACCTAACTTTCCTCGAAGTATATGATTGGTCAAAATACTACAATAACAACAACTAAACCTTTTATTTCAAATACTTGGGTATACTACATGAACCAAATAAGAATCACATCGAATTGATCACACTGATCATAATCCTTCTCCATTCATTTCTATCGAGTAATATATCATCATTTAAATCTCTATAATCAATATCTTTTTATATCACCTCCATTCATAATTTAATCGGTCTTTCCTATGCTCTTTTAAACCTTCATTCATATTTTAATTGGTCTTTCCTATACTCTTTTAATTTTTCTTACATTAATAAGATTTTCTCGTCGAACTGGTGCATTTGTAGACCTACGTTGCATATTAATTGGTCAAAGTATGACTAAAAAGGGTATGGAGGGAGCCGTTTGCAGTTTAGTGCTAAGTTCTTATACAGACAAACGGAGGGAGACTCCACTCTCAGGTGGCTTCTTTGCTGTTCTACGAACTGGATCTTCATTCGGAACTGTGGTAGCATTGGGCAGTAGGTCTTCTTAAAACCATCGAAAGGTAAGTGCTATGATGCCACCACAGTTATACAGATCAAACAAATGCAGGCTGCTAACATGCAAGCCACTCTCAGGCTGCATTGAGGCCAATGCCATGATTGAAGCATCCCCTATGTGCATGCAACATTAGAGGGGGTGGGGATGATAATAGATGCATATATCGGTTAATTTTTAATTATCTCTATATAAAATTTTGAATTAAAAAAAATTAAAAAATTAAAAAATTTATATAGTACGGATCAAAAATTGACTTATAGACGCGTCCATTACTATTCCTATTTGGACGTGGTGCTCAACATTGGCCATTGGGGCTCTACTTTTAGCTAGTAAGAAAATTCCATCTCTAATAAATTGGGAAGCCTAGAGAGGTCCGGAATTTGTATAGTTGACCCACAAGAGCCACTGAAGAAGTTGTGTCTGTAACTTAGAAAGAGAACTCAAGGAACTCAGCACAGTATCACTCAGTTTTCGGCCATCTCTCATGTCAAGGACACTGAGCTCCTTACTGAAAGACCAACTTCTCAATGCCACTGTTGGACAGGACATTGCATCCCCTCAAGCTTACATGAGTCAAAGAAAGTGGTAGCAGGTCTGTTAGTTGACTTCCATGGGAAATCCTTAGCTTTCGAAACCTGGGGCATCAATGTAGAATCCCTCTCAAACCGCTATCAGTAACTCGATCGGCTGAAACCACAAAGACTGATGCTCTCTAATGCAGCGCAAGTATTTAGCATTAAAAGTATGTCTTGATTATTTACTCGCGGCAAGTAGCTGAATAAGAAGTCCCAACTCTCGGTCAGGAAAATATGCTTTGAGTTTTGCATGTTGATTGATCTCCTGAAGGGATTGTTGACGAGATCTGTAGCTACTGTAGGCTCAGGCCGGTGAGACTCAGATGTTTGAGTGACCAGTAGTTTGGAAATGAATGGCAAGAGAGTTCAAGTGCTTTAGGAGTATTACGTGTATAATCGGGATCATAACCACAAGATTCTAGCACTGAACCAAACCTACTGCTAGACACTCAATTAAAGAGAAACACGGACTGTTAACAAGTCAACTATTGGGAAAAATAATAATATCCCGACTTATATGTAAACAATAAATTAGTTATAAAATAGCTAGTTGGAATAACAAGTCAACTGTTGGGAAAAATAATAATATTTCGATTTGTATGTAAACAATAAGTTAGCTACGTATAAGTAAATCAATATAATATTTACAAGGAAAATCCTTACGGAAAAAACTACGGAACAATCAAAAAGTGAATTCCACTATTCCAAATAAATAGTACAAACTTCCGAGTCTTGTCAGAGAACTCAGGAATATACAAAAAATAGAGAGTATTACAATATTATCTCCAACACGAAATAAACCTCCAACATTATTAGAGAACTGTAGTCTGTAGTAGAAACACCAAACTAACACCGTGATAGATACCACCTGAAGAGAGTATCCCGCAAAGCACATAGGGCTTTTTCTCTCCTCTCTTCCTTTCTCTATCTTCTTTTTACTCTTCTCTTTCTTGAATTGATGATAAATGGAATTATTTGAGAGCACCTATTTATAGACTTAAATTATAGTGTGAAAATATGATTATTTTTTAAATTTGGTGGATAGTATTTTTCATATATTTTACTATTTAACCAAATATTTAACCATGCCACCTAATTATACTTTACCTAATCATACTCATCTAATCATACTCTTAATTTCTCTCACCTAATCCTATGCATCGCAAAATTCTTATTTCCTTCCATTGAATAACTTAATTACAATGAAAAAGAACAATAGAAAAACAAACGAGAGAATTTATAAATTATCGCTCTCTTTTACAATGAATTGTGGGCTCTATGTGGCGATGGGATCTATCAAGTAGCTCATTTTGACGATCTGACGTGGAAATCTTCTCTATGAAGATGACGGCCAGCCCTGGATCTTCTCTGCTGGTCTTCGTGAATTCAAGACTCTCACGTGTAATTCGAACTCTCTAAAGATGCAAAAGAGATCCGAAAAAGATCTCCTGAGGCTTCCTCAAGAGGGTATTTATATCATTGAGTCAATATATGAGTTTCCAATCAAATAGAATTGGAAGGTAGTTGTATTCATCAAGAATTCTAATCAAATATCTTAGTTTTGATTTAAATCTCTTGAATATGAATTCTGATTGGACTCAATTCGGGTATTTGATAAGTCCAAATCTCAATCTCAATCAAATTAGAATTCTTCTCATGCGGAGTTAACGCGGAGCTAAAACACCAGAACGCCGAGCTATTGATTAGTTCCGCGTTTTAATTCAACACGAGGCTAAATCATAGCCAAACGTGGAGCTACGGAGTTAGCTCCGCGTTATGCGTGGTTATTTCCTTTTTTTACTGATTTTTAAAATTTTTTACCACCAACAGAACCCCCTTCAAAGTTTTTCAAAATGGTTTAAAACTCAGCAAATTTTGAAACACTTTGGATCTTCAATTTGGTGATCAAGTTAAGATCAAGAAATTTGGCAGAGGTGGCTAATCGCACATGCTTAGAGTTTTGATGAAGGCGGTTCAAGGCTCTCACACGTATCTTGAATTTGCATACCAAGATGGTAAGGTCTGGATCATCGAGTTTTGACAGAGATGCCTAATTGCACATGCCTGAAGTTTGGCGGAGGAGCTTAATTGCACACACCAAGATGATCGGGTCAGAATCATCGATCTTTGGTAGTAGCGCCCAATTGTATATGCCTAATAATTTGGTGGACATGGTTCAAAACTCTCTCGCATAACTTGAACTACATCTCACTGTCAGAGGTAGGAACTTAATATGACAGAGTTTATCATATCGAAATAATAAGAATAGTAATAATCCAAATCTTACTGTCAGAAATAAGAGCTTAACATGACAGGTTCACGGGATTTTTAGCAAACCCCCGGCTCTAAACGAATTTGGTGTACCTTTACCAATCGCCGTTTGCGTTGGGCTAGCCATGCTATTCGCCTCAGTATTGTGAGTTATCGAGGATTTTTTCTCTCTCCTCTTTACTTAGCTTTTTGGTTTCGGGTAATTTATCTCATAACTTCACCCCAGTATGATAGGGTTGGCGAAGAACTTGATCTCCTCTTCCCTCCATTTTAACAGCATTGGGCAAATTTTTTTTTGTTTATAGCACTCAATTAGCCATTCCAATGGCTAGTAAGAGTAGCAAAAATAATATGATATTTATCACCGTCAATGTTTTCGACACCCCCAGCCCAATCCGGCTGCTAGCCAATGAGGACTACTCGGTCGCAGCTGTGGTTCGGAACGTACCCAAGGGGCCAGTTTGCAAGTGCGGGCTGCCCGTACTTGTTGTCGATATTGGCTTCCCTACTGGTATAGGGTCGCTATGGCAGGAAACTCATTGATTCCTACCACCAAAGTTGTCATATTTGCAGAAACTTTCTTCTGTTCCTCTTTTAGTATTAGAACTCCGCATTCTATCAATGCCTGAATTCGATTCTTAAAAGGATAGCAATTTTTAGTTGGATGTCCGACGTTCCGATGGTACATGCAATAGTTAGGATCATTGGTTTTCCCAGCGTCTTCCGGTTTTCCATTTTTCGGAAGCTTCAACATACCCTTCCTGAGGAGGAGATAGAACATAGTAGGTGTCTGTTCAGTATTGAATGTATAAGTTCTATCTTGTCGGGGCCTATTTTGACATGCACCTCTTGGATTCTGAGGTCTTGGCTTCGGATCTGCAATTGACGCTATCACAACCTTTTCTTTATTTTTAGAATTCTGTGGATATGGCCTATTATTCGTAAAGTTTCTCGTACCATGAGATTTCTTAATCCGGCGAATTATATCTTTCGTCTGCTCTCCCTGCTTTAACAGGTCCTTCCAGTTCTTAGACTCTACAGCTTCCATTCTTATCAACACACTAGTCTTGAAATTATGCTTACATGTTTCCACCAGGGTTTCCTAGGTCATACAATGTCGACAATGCATGGATTTTTCCCTGAAGCGTTCAATGAAACTCTTAACTGTTTCTTCTTCTCCTTATTTCGTCGCAAGGAGGGAATGAACCGATATTTCGGTATCATCCTTAAAGAAATGTGTCAAGAACTATTTCTCGACATCATACCAAGTGTTTATGGTTCCTGGGGGCAACTGCATAAACCATGTAAAGGCAGGCCCTCGCAGAGTCTCGCAAATATCTTGGTCATTATGGGGTTATTTCCCATCAGATGACTGGCTTGTGATAAGAAGTAGTATATGTGCTGCCTTGGGGACTCCTTCCCGTCATATGACTCTAATTTGAGGGGTTTGTATTTTTCTGGATAGGCGGCAAAATCTCACTAAAGCGGGTATGGTCCTGAAACCCCTGATTCTTTCAATTCTTTCTTGTGCATTAGGGCATCCAGTTGGCTTTGCAATTTCTCGATCTTTTCTTCAAGAGGATCACGGAAAGAGTATTTGTCACCTTTCTCATGCGTCGAATAAGCCTTTTCTTCCTTATTGTCTTCATTCATTCTAAACGGTATCTCCTCGTTTTTGTTTGGTGGTGTTTCCGAGGAAGAAGTTTTAACTTTATCTTTGACTATTTTTTAGGTGTTCTCGACTACCTTTAAGAGCATCATTTTGATATCCTCGATCGTTTTTTGTTGATCTCGAATCATCTGTTCTTGGGCCTCCAATCTCTGATCAATGTCGTCAGATTTATCCACCATATGTGATGCTAATTTTTGTGGTCGGGAAGATACAGAAGAGCGAGGTGAGGCTATGGCCGAGTTGTTGCTATCGTCACCACAAGAACCTTTTACGAGTTTCTTGTAATTTCGAGGGATGTAATTTCGAGGGGTGACAGCACCTGATTTAAGCCGGGTGAAATGATGAGGCTCTTAATCACTTGATTCTGAACATCCTCTTTATCTATGACTTTTTTACCCTTTCTGACCATGTTGGAGGTCACTGCTTTCCATTCTTTTTCTTTAGTTTCTCGGAGAGCACCTTTTGTCCTCTTTGCAGGGGTTTGTCTGACTCGGTTAATCGGTCAAATACCGACACTCTTTTCTTATTGCAACAACAATTATTTAGTACAGCAGATACCATTGTCATAAGCTGCTCATGTTCGCCGCAAAACTTCCTTTGCTTCCTTCCATTGAATAAGCTTGAATTACAATGAAAGTGAACAAGAGATATAAAGAGAACAAACGAGAGGATTTTATAGTTCAATCTCTCTCTTTTACAATATATACGTGGGATCAGTGGCGGTGGGATCTGTCAAGCAGTTCCTGTTGACGATCGGTACGTCGAACTTCTTCTCTCTTGAAGAAATCGGCCGATTATAGACGATATTCTTGATCTCTGCTCTTCACGAATTTAAGGCTCTGTGCGTAACTTAAATTCTCTAAGAGGAAGATGCTCACAAAAAGGTTTCAAGGGGCTCTCGCGTACTTGAATTGCCAAAGGGATCAGGAAGAAGATTTGCCGAAGGAAGAAGAAGACCTTTGATCTCTGGTTTTGATTTGTTCAAGACTCTCACACGTAACTCGAACTTTACCAAAACTTCAAAAGATCCCCTAGGGTTTCACCAGGAAGGTATTTATAGCTCCAGGAAGATTTGAGAGTTTCTATCTGAATAGAATTTGCTCTCATCAAGGATTCCAATCAAATATCTTAATTTTGATTTAAATCTCTTGATTTGGAATTTTGATTGGACTTAATTTGGTATTTGAATAAACCCAAATCATAATTTTAATCAATTTGAGATTCTGGTTATCTGCTCACGCAGAGCTAACGCGGAGCTAAATAACCAAAGACGAGAAGCTAACGCGGATAAACAACTCTGCGTTTTACTCAAACGCGGGGCTAAAAATAGCCAGACGCGGAGCTATAGAATCAGCTCCTCGTTCTGTTGTGGAAAATCCTTTTTACTTAGAAATTTTCACTGCCAACAGAACCCCCTCCAAAGTTTTCGAAATGGCTTAGAATTTAGCAAATTTCGAAATACTTTGGATCTTTAAACCAAAAATGCGGAGTTAAAATACCAAGTTTATCTCCTGTTTTAGGTATCTTCGCGGAGCTTATAGTCTTCTCTTTATTTTCAGTGGAATGAGTAATTGCCTCATTAATCACCCTGAATTTCTACGCCGAATACCAAACGACGGAAATCCTGTTTAAATAGAGCTCCCGACTCATCTCCTTCGTCATTCGGAGATTTTGAAGAGTTCTCAACTCCTGCAACCGAGCGAGAAATGTCAACGAGCGATCTTCAATTGATCCCTGCTTAACTCTCCATGGATTTTCACCATTAGGATCTCGCTCCAGAAGAGTATGGCCTCGTGCACAGTGGCCGGCGTTCATGTCAGCGGCCATGGCAGTAAACGTGACAGTGAACCAGTCTATGCAGCGTCTTCCGAAGGTAAAAACCTCAACTCTTGGTCTTCTAAGAACCATTCTGAGATGTTTTGGCTTAGTTTAATCTAGCCAATTATTTATTTTATCGGCGAGACCACCGCTCTCCGGCCGTAAGGCTTGAAGAAGAAGGAGAAGGCAGAGAGGAACTCTGTTCTTTTTCTACGCGAAGTTATCACGTCATCCCTGCGCTTGAAACGTGGGCTATTTTAACTAGCGATCGTGATGAATTTGCGAGTCTATCTTTGATTAGCAGTTGCAATGAATCTGTGAGGCTATCTTTGATTAGCAGTCGTGATGAATCCGCGAGGCTATCTTTGATTAGCAGTCACTTTAGAAAGAGAAGGAAACAACATAGAGAAACTCTGTCCCTCCTTTACGCAAAGTTATCGCGTCATCCTCTGCGTTCGAAGCGCGGGGTTATTTCTTCAACTGCACGCGGAGTTAGTTTAGCTCCGCGTTTTCACACTTTTAGAAATTCTGTTCCTTTGGCAGTAAGTCCGATCCTTTTTGAAGAGGAGCGTATGCAGGTTCATCGATCTTTATCAGCAAAAGTAACTCTAAGGAAGCCAGAAGCATACACTTTTCAACATAGTTGCAGGTTTCAAGCTCTGGTTCCAAAAGATAAACCTTTGAAGGAGTTACAAGCTCAAGTATGGGCTTGCAACATCCTCTTCCCTCTCGTGCTTCATTTCAGATGACAGATCCAAGCTAATATTTGTAGAGGAGATCTTTTGCATGTGAACCAAGGAACTAAGCTTCAATACCCCATAGAAAAATCTCACCGTTAGATTATTGATGAGTTGATGATCATGTAGAAGCTTTTGGGAAAGCTATAACTCTTTCTTTGTAACCTTTTCATTTATGAATAAAGGCAAATTATTTTCCTCTCTATCTGTTGGCTTCAAGAATTTTGCTTGCTCAACAAACAGATGGTCAATAATTTTGGTAAAATAATCTAAGGTTCTTTTGCGTAACTTAGATCATTAATACCTAAAGTGATCGAGTAAGGATCATCTTAACTTGGCCGAAAATCCAAGTTCTTCATAAGAACGCGAAGCTAGAATATAGCAAGTTAGCCTCGCGCTTTGAATAGTTGCGTGGAGTTACGCGGAGTTAAGTAGCTTCGCGTTTTCCTCATCACCACGTGGGATTATCTGTTCCGCATTTTGGGGAGTAACTGACCAGTCACTTTCTCCGAAATTCGCGCCGAACTCCAAGAGGCGGTTTCCCTCATTTAAATGAAATCTCTATCTTTTCTTCTCACTTCACTTGAGAATTTTCTAGAAATCTCAGAGGTTTAGGCGATCAGAGCTCAGGGGACCTGAGCGTTCTCCGACTAATTTTCTCCAAATCTTCCGTCGATAATGGCGCCCAAGACTCGTGCTACGTCCCGCGCAGCTCCGTCATCGTCAATCGGCGCTAGCAGCGGTGGCAACGACCATGGCGGCGACGCGCCAGCCCACATTTCACCCATCGGGGGTAAGGATCTCTCTATCGAGACTCTTTAGAACATTTTTGAGTGATTTGGTTTGATTTTAACTGGTTAATCACCTCTTTCATCGGCGAGATCGCGTACTCCGGCTTTAAAGCTTGGAGAAGAAGAAAAGCCACTGGCTTTCTTCTCACGCGAAGTTATCGCATCATCCTCGCGTTTTAAAACGCGGGGCTATTTAAGTAGCAGTCGTGCTGAAACGCGAGGCTATTTTAAGTTCTGCACGGTCTAATCTTTAGCTTCGCGCGGCGCTATTTTTAGCTTCGCGCATTCTAATTTTTAGCTTCGCGCGTCCATACTTAGAAAAATTTTCTGTCTTGTAGAAATTTTCTAATACTAATTCTGGTTCTTGCAGTAGGGTATTCGGTGGAATCCTTCCCTCATAGGAACTACTTTGGCTTTGCTGGGGGTTCTGAACCCTCAGACCAATTTTGTTTCACCACCATCCTGGCCTCATATAAACCAGACCCGAAGGATCGCAAGGAGAAGTTGATCAAGTATCACCCACCACTACGCGAGAAATTATAACTGATGCTGCTTTTGAAAACGTGAACAGAGAGGCGATGGAGAAGCCTGCATTCCTCTTTGGAGACCAGATGGGTTAATCAGATGAGATCCTCTTTGAAGAAGAGCGCGAATGGCTCTATAATTCGAGCGAAGCTTTAATATTTCTGTCCAGAATGGATCGTGGATATCCCTTAGTTTATCTTCAGCGACTGGCGATGCCTCGAGAATTAAAGTGGGGACTAACTTAGGAGCAAGATGGCGTCCCAACAGGCAAATTTGGCGCATAAGGGCCCTATCAAGATGGTTCTCCCAAATGTATTACTGGTTTGCTTCCAGGCCGATTTGGCAAGGAGCTCCCAGTGGGAGAAGTCCCATCCCGCGCGCGAACTTTCCTAACTGAGTCTTGGCAAGAGATGGTCAGTACCCGGCTAGTGACTTCAGAATGCCTGGCTGGTTCTACTCCTCTAGCAATATGTGGTGGGCCCGTCTTGTTCAGTACATGTTGGATTCTCACGAGCCCATCTTAAAGGACATTGGCTTGTACAAAGCCATCAGAAATACCCAATTCGGGTTCCCCCAGAGTGCTTATCACTTCTACTACCTCTTGGAGATGTACAACTCTGAGACTTGCACTCTCTTTACACTAGTGGGTGAGCTAGGGTTCGCTCTCCATGAGATGTTCGAGATTTCCGGACTTTCCATGGGTAAAGTCCCCTATGAAGAATACATCCCTTGCACCGAGGAGTTAAACATATTGATGGCAAAGGATGAGCTCATCTATGCCACATACTGGGAGATGATGTGCCATTACCGTATTTGCACCGACCTGACAGGTGCGCGTAATAATGGTATTGGTCATAAGAAATGGGCCGAGTATCTCTTTGCCAATTTAAACTCTAAGGATAGCTCGTCAACTATCCATGGTCATCCTCCTGTCCCCATTTCAGAGATCGGCCAATGTGTAGCCAGGGGCCATTACCGTTTGTATTATACCACGGAATCCAATGAGAATGGATACGGTCCCGGCACTTCATTCAAGAGTTACCACTATCAAGCCCAGCCTCCGATCTCCAACAGAGGTCTCATTGCCGGGTTTTTAATGCTGTGGCTGAAGAGATGCGTCGTGCCGTCATTGCCCAAGGAAGCAATTGCAATGACCGTGGTATATCCAGCGGTTCTCCTTGCATATGGCCGACCTCTTGGACTCCTTTCTGCTATGGTGTGCAATCTGCAACATGGATTGCGGACACTCTGTTATGATTTCCTCCCCACTGATAAAGTCAAGGGGAAAGGAAAGGGCAAATCGAAAGAGACTGCCCAGCCGAAAACTCCGAACCCTAGGGTGGAGCTGCCCTACACCTATTTATTGGCGTGGCTCATCTTGCACTGTCCTTCTTTGATGAGCACACCAGAACACCGTTCGGGAGAGAAGTGCTTCTTTGTGGAGCTATATGAACGCTCTTCATGGACGCACAATTATATGTCCCAGATTCGGAAGACTCTTCGTAGCTTTCAGAATTACGAGATCTTCCGGTGTTTTCCTGACTTTCCCGGCGGAGGATATGGATTGAGACTGAAGGATGCTGCAGGAGCTGATAATTTTACTGCTTTATCTGCGGGAGCGTTCTGGTGGCTCCTCAACATCCGACCTGGGCACTTGGTATATCGCGAGATGTCAAGTGTCTGATTGAGCCGTATACTCCAAGTCGCTTTGCTCGCCAGTTTGGATATTCCCAACTTTATATGGGTAATCCAAATAAAAATCTTACCTACGAGGGGAATTTGTATGAAGGAGCCCGCGGATGGTTTCACTTTGCAGCTGGTGGAACTGAAGATGAATTCTTCCTTCCGCAGAAAATGCCAGAATTGGCCACAACACTCTGCTTTTGCACCTGGTTCCACATTGCGAATGCTGATGTATCCGGCTTCTCTTCCAACCGCAGTTGTTGCGAGGAGATCGAGGCCTTCTACATTAGCCGCCAGGGTGCTTCGAGGGTGAGAATAAAAGGCATGGAAGAATTCCTTGGCGCCGCGACCGAACCGTCAGACGTCAGTGAGTCTGACGATGATGACGCCGGTGATGACGATGACAATACTGGTGCTGGAGGAGCTCCCCAGCCTGTCGCCATTCGTTCCTAGAGTCCAACTCTCAAACGCCGTGGTACCTTAACGAAAAGGCCCGGTAAGAAGCAGAAGTTGGCTCAGGAAACTTTGATAGCCCCCCAAGAAGTGGCTGTCAAACTTGCTTCAGACTTATTGGCTTCAGCTCTACCCCCAAGGTCGGCAAGGGAGGATGAACCTGCTAAAGCTCCAAGTGTCGTTGAGGTTTCGGCTCCTTCGGCCATAGAGCCTGTTGCAGAACCTGCGGCGCAACCAACGGGTAGCGAGATGGGTACATTGTTGGAAACGACAATGGCTCCCCCTTCAAGTCCGACAACTGGACTTGTATCGCCTGGTATGGCTCTTAGCATTTTTTCTTTTGCCCGCTATTATTTTACCGTAACACCACTTTTCTTGTTTTTTGAAATGCAGGTGGTCAACTTCTCTCGCCGACGCACTCAACCACCCAGGTAGAGCTTGATGACAAGGTGGACCATTCTGGCTTAGTGGGCGGCTTGGATAGTTCTGCCAGCAATTTTGACGCTGATTACTTTACGCCGACTACATGTACAGTCTCCTCATCCATTCCTCCTATTGACGAACTTAGGAGTGATGAACGGACGGAGGTTATCATTGCGGCTGCAGCAAGAGAGGCCACTCCGTCTCCAAGTATGCCATCTCCAACACCACCAGTCTGCTCCACTGAGACTTTTCCAACGATTGTTGGTGTGCCTTCTGTTCCTCAGCCAGCGGTTTTAACGCCATCTATTGTCGTGGCTGCTGAAACTCCTGCAACTCCTTTGGTTCCAAGTATTTCAACAGGGGAGGAGGATAAGTTGAAGTTCTCATTTGAAGATGCTTCTCCCACCGGAGGAGTTTCAGGTGAAGATATACCATCTCCTTCTCCTGTTGATGGGGGCACCCAAGTGATCGGTACTGGCGATGCTTCTCCTGGAGTCCCCAGCTCTTCCAGGTCTGCACTGGCCTTATTGGTTCCCCATATCCTGAATTTGGTGCAGGGACGGACTTCTTCTTTTCCAGCTCCGGTAGCTACTGTTCCCTTGCCTGCGACATCTCCCTTGGCATTACCTGTTTTGCCTGCTGACACTGCAAGTCCTCTTGAAGAGCTTTTCAACTTCAGTGTCGTTGATTTTATGCGTTTACTAAGGAGATGTATCGAGATGGTCCTGGCAGGCCACGATTTCTTCAACTTCGCACGTCCAGTGTTATCTCACTATCTGGAAAATATTGAAGAAGTTGGGGGACGAGATCGAGCAGCTCCTTACCGGGCTCGCCTTGCAGTTTTAGAGGAGCAGGTGACCACACTACACATTCTCCGCCAGGCGGATGTGGAGGCGATCACTGAAATAGAACTGGCGTGGCTTCGGACGGAATCAACATCGCGTAGAAACGCTTTAAGGCAGCAGGAAGAGAGATGGTCTCAGGAGCTGACAGAGCTCGAAGCCAACCGGGAATCCATTCTTGGAGATCTGAGGAGGGTGGACTCTGAAATCGCGGAGAGTCAAGCTGCCATCTCTAGAGCCCAGGAGACGATCGCCAGAGCTCGGGTCATTTTGATAGATAATGAGCTCCGATTAGGGGAGTCTGTCAAGAAGTGGGAAATGTTGGTTTTCCAACAGGAACAGGTCCAGCAGGAGAAGGCAGCCAGGAATCATGCCATTGAAGAGTCTCGTCAACAACAACTCGCAATAAGTGATGATGAGTTACGTAGGCAAACTCAGCAAACCGTGGAGGCCTCTCATCGTAGAAATTTGGACGAGACAATAAACAAATTGAAACTCCTGGGAGACCAATAGTTTCCTCTCTTTATGCTTTTATCCTTTTTTTTTCTGTACTAAGATCTTCGAAACAGGAGAGAGAGAATTCTTTTGACCGTTCTTTGAGATTCTTTTTTGTATCTTCACCTTCTTAATAAAAATGATTCCTTTTGACTCTTTTATTTGTTGGCTTTAAAATAGATTTGCTTGCCCAACAAATAACTTGTCATCAAAATGATTTATCTCTCTGTATCGTTTATGCACAATTTTCCGAATCATACTTGTCAGAGGTAAGAATTTAACATGACAGGGTTTATGGGATTTTTAGCAAACCCCCAGCTATCAACGGATTTGATTAGCCTTTACCAACTACCGTTTGAGTTGGGCTAGCCATGTTATTCCCTTCAATATGGTGAGTTGTCGAGGATTTCGTTTGGGCTTAAATGCCAAACTTTTCCTCTCCCTTTTACCTTATCGGTGTTGGATAATTCATACTTTTTACCCCCAATATGAAGGGGTTGGCGAGAAACTGGTTCTCTTCTCATTACCTAGTTGGCGCCGGGTAATTTTATACCTTTTAGGTCAGAGGCGCTTAATTGCACATGCCTAAAAAAACGATTGGAGGCTGTTCAAACTTGAGAACTAAGCACACCAGGTCTGGGTCAGAGGCGCCAAACTGCGCATGCCCAAGAAAAGACTGATGGTGGTTCAAACTTGAGAACCAAACTTGAGGCGGTTCAAGGCTCTCTCGCGTAACTTGAACTGGGCACACCAAACACACCAGGTTTAGGTCAGAGGCGCCAAACTGCGCATGCATAAGAAAAGACTGATGGTGGTTCAAACTTGAGAACCAAACTCACCAGGTTTAGATCAGAGGCGCCAGACTACGCATGCCTAAGAAAAAGACTGATGGTGGTTCAAACTTGAGAACCAAACTCATCAGGTTTAGGTCAGAGGCGCCAAACTGCGCATGTCTAAGAAAAGACTGATGGTGGTTCAAACTTGAGAACCAAACACACCAGGTTTAGATCAGAGGTGCCAAACTGCGCATGCCTAAGAAAAGACTGATGGTGGTTCAAACTTGAGAACCAAACTCACCAGGTTTAGGTCAGAGGCGCCAAACTGCGCATGCCTAAGAAAGACAAATGGTGGTTCAAACTTGAGAACCAAACTCACCAGGTTTAGGTCAGAGGCGCCAAATTACGCATGCCTAAGAAAAGACTGATGGTGGTTCAAACTTGAGAACCAAACTCACCAGGTTTAGGTCAGAGGCGCCAAACTGCGCATGCCTAAGAAAAAGACTGATGATGGTTCAAACTTGAGAACCAAACTCACCAGGTTTAGGTCAGAGGCGCCAGACTGCGCATGCCTAAGAAAAAGACTGATGGTGGTTCAAACTTGAGAACAAACTCACCAGGTTTAGGCCAGAGGCACCAAACTGCGCATGCCTAAGAAAAGACTGATAGTGGTTCAAATTTGAGAACCAAACTCACCAGGTTTAGGTCACAGGCGCCAGACTGCGCATGCCTAAGAAAAAGACTGATGGTGGTTCAAACTTGAGAACCAAACTCACCAGGTTTAGGCCAGAGGCGCCAAACTGCGCATGCCTAAGAAAAGACTGATGGTGGTTCAAACTTGAGAACCAAACTCACCAGGTTTAGGTCAGAGGCGCCAAACTGCGCATGCCTAAGAAAAGACTGATGGTGGTTCAAACTTGAGAACCAAACTTACCAGGTTTATTGGTTTAAAATTACCAAAATAGAATAAATCCAAGTGCTCATCTGCGTAACTTGGATAAATTGGAGGTTTATACTTCCAGGGATATCAAGCATAGTATTTCTTCAGAAATTTGCCATTGATCGGCATCATCATCCTATCGCCGTTTTGATTCATCAAGCGATAAGCTCCACTGGAGTAGACTGTCTCCACAATGAATGGTCCTTCCCACTTGGGCTCAAATTTACCTTTTGTCTTGTGAGTTAGAACCATTGGCCTTTTAACGGCCAGAACCAAGTCTCCTTATTTAAAGGTCCTTGGTTTAACGTTCTTATTGAACGTTTGAGAAATTCGGGCTTGATACAACTCAATTTGTTGTTGAGCCCTAAGACGCTTTTCATTCAGCGCATCTAATTCTTTCAATCTTTGATGATGGCGTTCTTCTGTCGTCATCTTTGTGGCTAAAGCCACTCTTAATGAAGGAATCTGGACTTCGAGAGGTAAGACGGCCTCGCTCCCATAGACCAAAGAGAATGGAGTAGCTTTTGTAGGGGTGCGAACAGTGGTGCGATAAGCCCACAGGCATTCTCCTAGCTTTTCATCCCAATCCTGTTTATTAGAAGAGACAAACTTCCGAAGGAGTTTAATAATCGTCTTGTTGAAGGCTTCAGCCAACCCATTAGCCGTGGGGTTATATGGCGTTGAAGCAATATTTTTGATTCTGAACTTATTGCAGAATCTGAAGAATCCCTGACTGATGAATTGCGGACCATTATCATGAATAATCCGTCGAGGGATGCCGAAGCGGTAAATGACATGATGCTTGACGAACTTGATCACATCTGCCATCTTCACCTCTTTCATGGGCACAGCTTCGGCCCATTTTAAAAAATAATCGGTTATCGCAAGAATAAATCGATGTCCTCTGGATGACGGGGGAGTTATAGGCCCCACAATATCCATCCCCCATGCCTCAAATGGCCAACTTGCAACAGTATTGTGCAAGTATTCTTGGGGTTGTTGAATAAAATTAGCATGTATCTGGCATGCATGGCATCGTTTAGCGTATGCCATTGCTTCCGAGATCATGTTTGGCCAGTAATATCCCAGCCTTCTTATACGGTCTCCGAGTTTTGGACCGGGTTGATGAGCTCCACATACTCCATCGTGTGTTTCTCTCAGCACTTCATCTGCTTCTGTCTTTGATATGCAGCGTAGCAGTAGACCATTTCTTGACTTTCTATATAAAATCTGAAGCTTATGGTCATAATAAAATCTTTGGGCCTTCCTCTTTATCGAGGTGGCTTCCTTAGGATCTTCTGGTAATATTCCATGTAAAGCATAATCCACAAATGGAAACCGCCAATCATGGGGTTCCAAAGTTAAGCCTGCCTGGCACACTTCTTTGGTTTGGAAAACCATATCTGGGTGGAGGAGCTCTCTGCTTCCAATGGTGATGCTTTTAGCCTCTCCTGGCAGAATCGCCAATGTTGCTGCTAATGAGGCAAGAGCGTCGCCATACACATTCTCATTTCGAGATATATGAGAGATGTAGAATTGCTCAAAATAGCCAGCTAGTTCAATGGCTAGCTGATAATAGGGGATGAGGGTTTCATGTCTGACTTCATATTCAATCGTCATCTGATTGACGATGAGTTTAGAGTCTCCATATGCCTCTAAATAGTTCACCCCCAGTTGTAGAGCCATCTTCAGGCCAATAATGAGTGCGTTATATTCCGCCACATTATTTGTGCACGATTCTGTTAATGAGTAACCGCTAGGAAGTACATATTTTTGTGGGGAGATAAGCACAACCCCCACTCCAGCAGCAGATCGTCTAGCAGCACCATCAAAGAACATTTGCCATGGTTACTCTTTGCTAATTGTGTTGACCTCTGACGTCTGTTTGGAATTAGACCAGATTGGATGGTCTGTAAGAAAATCTGCAATTGCCTGTCCCTTCGTGGCTTTTTGAGGGACGAAATGTATATCATATAGCGACAGCAACAATGCCCATTTTGCCAACCGGCCATTTAAGGACCCTGGTTTTGTCATCAGAATTTTCAGGAGGTTAACCCGTGATATGACATGAATTGTGACCAGAAAGATAGTGTCGCATTTTCTGAATAGCGAACACTAGGGCTAAACATTCCTTTTCAATCGGGGTATACCGTTGTTCGGCCCCAATCATTGTCCTGCTTAGATAATAGAGGGCATGTTCATGGCCGTGCTCATTATATTGAGCCAGTAATGCTCCTAAAGCATTATCCATGGCCCGTACATATATAAGGAAGGGCTGCCCAGGGACCGGTGCCATAAGAATGGGAGGTTTGGTGAGATATTCTTTAAGGTCATCAAAGGTCCGTTGACATGCCTCATCCCATACAAAAGAAACCCCCTTCTTCATAAGTCGAGAAAATGGCTGGCAACGTCCCGATAGGTTGGAAATTAAGCGTCGAATATAAGCGAGCTTTCCTTGTAACCCCCTCAATTCTTTAAGATTGCGGGGAGGCGGCATCTCCCTAATTGCTTTTACCTTCTCAGGGTCGAGGAAAATTCCTTTCGAAGTTATTATAAATCCAAGGAACTTCCCACTCGATACCCCCATAAATGACTTAGTGGTATTCATCTTTAAATGATGTTTCCTCATAAGATTGAAGACCATTCTTAAGTCTTGAAGGTGGTCCTCTTTATCTTTATTTTTGACCGCCAAGTCATCTACGTAACACTCTACTGTCTTGCGCAGATGTTCTTTGAATATAGTGTTCATCGCGCACTGGTAGGTGGCACCGGCATTCTTCAGCCCAAATGGCATCACTGTATAGTAGTATACCCCCAGCGGTATTCTGAAAGCTGTGTGTTTTTCATCATCCGGGTGCATCTTGATCTGGTTATATCCTGAGAAGCTATCCATAAAAGACATCCTCTCATAACCACAAGTATTGTCTATCATCACGTCGGTGATGGAAAGTGGAAACTCATTCTTGGGACATGCAACGTTCAGATCACGAAAATCGATACAAATCCGGATCTTGCCGTTCTTTTTACGAACTGGCACTATATTCGCCACCCAGTCAGGATGCTGCTCTTCTCGGATAAACCCGGATTTTATAAGCTTATTGACCTCAGCAATTATTGCCTCCATCAACTCCGGTCGAAAATGCCTATGTTGCTGTTTAACAGGTTTGGCATCTTCTTTTATGTTTAACTGGTGTGTGGCAATTTGAGGGTCAAGACCGGGCATGTCTTCATAACTCCATGCGAACACGTCTATATACTCTTTAATGAGAGATATAAGTTCCTCCTTTTCTAATGGAGTTAGCGTGTTGCTTATAAAGATGGGCTTAGGATTTTCATCCGTCCCCATGTTGACTTGTACCAACTTGTCTTCGGTGGACGGATCACGCTGCTCAAAGCGGACATCCCAAAGAGTGTCCATATGCTTAGCCCAGGAATCGTCTTGAACATCAATTGGTTCCTCGTCGCTTTCTGGTGCGACTGAAACCATATTGGCTGTCAAGGATTGAAACCAGGCGCCGGTACTTATATCCGAGTCATGATTGGGTGAAGATGTATCTTTCTTGGCCGAAGAACTCTCTTCATCTTTGGGCAGCGATGAGGGTGGAGTAGATACATAACCCAACCCCCTGCGAGTCTTCTGATAATAATCAGGGCTTTTTCCTCTCGGTTTAAACGAGGATATAAGATTTCGTCGCCCTTTCCCAAAGTTCAATCCCGGCTTTTGAGCAAAATTATAGCCCATCCTCTCCATCATCTGCCGAGATTTTTGTTCGAACAGATGAAATTGGGGTGATGTCTGCTCGTCACTTTCGCTGCTTTGCTTTCGCCGGGGTGACGTAATTACCTTGCCGAACATAATCGGCTTTTGGGATTCTCTCCGAGGAGGCACTTCGAAGTAGTGACCTTTTTCCTCAGCTATTTTAGACTGGGAGAGGAGGGATGACCTAAGTGACAAATGATATGCCGTCAGAACTTCAAGTTCGGATAGGCCATCCACTTCAGTGGAAGTACAAGAGGGTTCAGACTCAGTAGCTACAGCATGCTCGTAGACTAACTTTATGTCTTCATTAATAACCCACTCACTTTCTATTACATCCACTATATTATCAAGACTTAAACTAAAATCTAGGTGAGGGTTGATTTCATAATCACCCCCATCATCTTCTCCAGGAAGCTCGTACTCAGTGTCGGCTTCGTTGCCACTGTCCTCGGGCTTTGGAGGCTTCCCATGATCGTCATTGGAGACTTCATGGGCTAGTTTATAGAGTGCAGTATCTGTGAAATAATTCTCCAATCCTTTGAATGGTTGCTTCGGCAATTAGCGTCCGGACCTCTCCTTCCTCATCGCAATATTTCATGCATTGGTGGAGGGTCGACGGGACTATCATGTGAGCATGGATCCATGGCTGCCCCAATAAAATATTGTAGGAGGTGTCTGCATTGATGACGTAGCATATAGCCTCTGTCCTCAAATCCCCGATTTGACATCGGAGTCGGATTTTCCCGAGGGGACGGCTATTATTGGCGTTGAACCCGTATATCATTGTGTTGGTTGGTGTCAGGCGATGGAGGGAGATTCCTAACAGCTGCATCAACCTTCTGGGCACGACACTTAGTGTAGAACCCGGATCAATCTGAATTCGGTCCACCTTCGTGGATCCGACATATCCGGTGAAATATAAAGGCTTGTTGTGCTTTATATTCCTCACCTGCATGTCTTCTGGAGAGAAGATAATCTGTGGGACCTGCCTCCTCACTTGATGACAATGGGGGCAAGAGTCCTGCCCTTCATTGGCCGACTCGACTATCTGAGCTAAGAATGACTCAGAGTCTGCCAAAGCCTCTCTTAACGCTTCACGTGTTGATTTTGACAATCTCAGCAATTCATAAAGCGTCACTCATGCTGGAATGTTGGCCAGCTGAGTGATTATGTCAAACTTGAAGGTAGACTCTTTATCTCCTTCATCTCTGACAGGTTTCTTTTGAAAACGAAGCCCTTTCTGGTTTGAGGGTTTCGCATGTTCCGCATAGACATCTTTTGGGTCCACTCTAGTGTAATCCCTAAGATATGTCTTCCCGGATCGGGTACCGGAAGGGCCTGCCCCATCTTGATGAGTGGCCATAGTCTCGGGCTCTTTTTCAGAATCTGTGAACGCTCCCGAAGCTATATATTCTTCTTTTATATCAACAGAAATGACATTAATAGTCCGACTTTTCCGTTGACTTCCCGTAGTAGTCCACTGTTCATCCTCTAATAAATCGGGATGAACCCACATGACTTCCCCCTTCTGGGTCGTCACCGGTACAAGTCCTTCTTGGGCTTTGTTATGAGGATCAAGGTTCTTTGTGACCACTTTTGGGATTGGGGTCACTCCTGCGGGGAACTCGTAGGTCCCAACCACTATGGTTGTCATATTGGCAGTGACCTTCTTCTGCTCTTCCTTAAGCGTCAGAACTCCAGCTTCTATTAGTGCTTGGATTCTGTTTTTAAGGAGAAAACAATCCCTAGTAGGATGCCCCACATTCCGATGATAGAGACCGTAGTTAGGATCTTTAGCCTTGCCAGCGTCTTCTGGCTTCTTGTTCTCCGGAAGTTTTAGCATTACCTTCTTTTGGAGCAAGTGAAAGAGGATGGGCGTCTGTTCTGCCTCGAAAGTATAATTTCTTTCCTGCTGCGGTCTATTTTGCCTTGAGCCTTGCTGACTTTGGGGCTTCGGCTTTGGTAGAGGGCTGGATTTCTGAGGAGCGGCTTCTGATGCCATTACTGCTTTCCCTTTATTCTTAGTGCTATTATTTTGGGTGTATGACTTGCTACCCCCAGCACTTCTCGATCCACGGGATTCTTCAACTCGACGAATCAAGTCTTCAGCTTGCTCACCTTATTTGAGCAGATCCCTCCATGTCTTAAACTCTACGGCCCCCATTTTTAGGAGCACGTTGGTCTTAAGATTTTGTCGACAAGTTTCGACAAGAGTTTCCTGGACCATTCCGTGTTTGCAATGCACGGACTTCTCCCGGAACCTTTCTATAAATTCTTTTACCGTTTCTTGTTCTCCTTGTCTAGTTGCAAGGAGGGAATGAACCGTAATCTCGGTATCATCCTCGAAGAAACGTGAGAGAAATAATTTCTCTACATCTAACCAGGTATTAATAGTACCTGGGGGCAGCTGCATGAACTAAGTAAAAGCAGGCCCTCGCAAGGTACTTGCGAATATCTTGGTCATGATGGGGTCATTACCCATCAAATGTCCAGTTTGGGACAAGAAGTAATAGATGTGCTGACTGGGTGATCCCTTCCCATCATATGACTCTAATTTGAGCGGTTTATACTTTGGAGGATAGGGCACCATGTCCCATTCTGGTGGATACGGTTTAGAGACTCCTGACTCCTTCAACTCCTTTTTATGCATGAGTGCTTCGAGTTGATTTTGTAGCTTTTCTATTTTCTCATCATTCGGATTATGAAAAGAGAACTTGTCCTCCTCATCATGCGCTGAGTGGGGTTTCTCCTCCTGTTCTTCCTCATTCGGAGTTTCCCTGCCCTTTTTGGCATTATCCTCAACAACTTTTAAAAGTAGGATCTTAAGGTCTTCAATCATTTTCTGTTGCTCTCGAATCATTCTTTCTTGAGCTTCAAATCTCTGATTGATATCATCAGATTTATCTGCCATGTGCGATGCTGACTTCTATAGTCGAGATGACGCGGAGGAACGAGGTGAGGCTATGGCTGAATTATCACTGTTTTCGTCGTAATGACCCTTTGCAAGCCTCTTATAATTTCGAGGCGGGATGGCTCCTGATTTAAGTCGAGTGTTATGAGGAGGTTCTTCATCATTCGATTCCAAATCATCATCCGTCTCCACCATTTTCTTCCCTTTTCCCACCATGTTGGAAATTACAGCTCTCCAGTGTCATAGGGAAGCAGTCTTTGGTTTCTTAGTAGGGTTCTTGTCTGACCAGTTAATCGGTCAAACACAGATACTCTGCTTTTGCTGCAGCCACAGTTGTCCATCATGGCAGACACCGCTGTCATAAGCTGCTGACAATGACAAACAAGTTTAGTTTGAAGTTGCTCTATGCCTCTCTTTTTGGAGAGATACTCCCTGAGATCAACATCTTTAGCTATGGAGTCATGAGGTCCATTTGACTTTTGAGAGGATCTGGAAACCCACTGAAGCTTCTTTGACTGATCAATCCTGATTCTGGAGTCGGATCGATCCTCGCGGGGCTTAGGCGTAGCCTCGCGTCTCATAGCGCGGGGCTGAAGAATAGCTCCGCATCTTGCCCCATTAGCCTCGCGTTTCTCGCTGGCTTGGCGCATAGCCTTGCGTGAAGGGAAGTTCTTGCATGCTGGCTTATCTTTGCGATTAACGCAGATCATAGCTTCGCGTCTAGCACGATTTTTACGACTGACGACTATTTGCCAATCGTTTTTGCGTTCCTCGAGGGTATCAGAAGTCTTGCGTTTATTGCAAGTACTACTGGCTTCGTGTTTCTCGCTCGGCTCAGTATCAGCCTCGCGTGGAAAATCACACGCTGGCCTTACAGAATATTTATACTCGCATCTCTCGCGAGTGTCAGAAGTCTTGCGTTTCTCACAAGTAGCCTCGCGTTTCTCGCTTGGCTCAATATCAGCCTCGCGTGAAAAATCACACGCTGGCTTCAGAGAATTTTTATACTCGCGTCCCTCGCAAGTGTCAGATATTTTGCGACTAGCGCAAACCTCGCTGGCTTCGCGTCTCTCGCTAAGCTCAGCGGTAGCCTCGTGCGGAATATCACGTGCTGACTTTTCCTTACTTTTAAGGCAAGTTGAAACTTCGTGTTTAACGCGGTAGAGTTCGTTCTCGCGGGTAGCGCGAGCCGGTTTGCGAGGGACCATAGCCCCGCGTCCTCTGGTATTAGCTCCGTGTCCAAGGCGGGCTTTGAGGGCTCTACGCATCGCTCTCCGGTTCCTGTTTCGGAGTTGAGTCCTGGTCAATCCAGTCCCTGGGTCTTCTTCGGCAGTCGGAAGCTCATCATCGGCTAGGATTTCTCGTGTGAACTCCGGCCCTATAGTCGCAGTCTCCAAGGATCCCCGTTTCTCGGTGGATTCCTTTCTACCCGTCACTCGGGCATTAGAGTACATGCGACGATAGTGTCGTGTCTCATCCAAGTCACCTGATCCGGAGGAGAGGAACTCCTCGTACTTCTGTTGGTCGATTTCAACGACCAGTGTGTCTACTTTGGATCTGATCATGTCGACGTCCGATTGCGCCACAATCTCTTCATCAGTGAAAGAGATGGCTCCCACTGTGGTCGCCAGTTTGTTCGCCGCAAAACTTCCTTTGCTTCCTTCCATTGAATAAGCTTGAATTACAATGAAAGTGAACAAGAGATATAAAGAGAACAAACGAGAGGATTTTATAGTTCAATCTCTCTCTTTTAAAATATATACGTGGGATCAGTGGCGGTGGGATCTGTCAAGCAGTTCCTGTTAACGATCGGTACATTGAACTTCTTCTCTCTTGAAAAAATCAGCCGATTATAGACGATCTTCTTGATCTCTGCTCTTCACGAATCCAAGGCTCTGTGCGTAACTTGAATTCTCTAAAAGGAAGATGATCACAAAAAAGCTTCAAGGCTCTCTCGCGTACTTGAATTACCAAAGGGATCAAGAAGAAGATTTGCCGAAGGAAGAAGAAGACCCTTGATCTCTGGTTTTGATTTGTTCAAGGCTCTCACGCGTAACTCGAACTTTACCAAAACATCCAAAAGATCCCCTAGGGTTTCACCAGGAAGGTATTTATAGCCCCAAGAAAATTTGAGAGTTTCTATCTGAATAGAATTTGCTCTCATCAAGGATTCAAATCAAATATCTTAATTTTGATTTAAATCTCTTGATTTAGAATTCTGATTGGACTTAATTTGGTATTTGGATAAACCCAAATTATAATCTTAATCAATTTGAGATTCTGGTTATCTGCTCACGCGGAGCTAACGCGGAGCTAAATAACCAAAGACGCTGAGCTATAAACAACTCTGCGTTTTACTCAAACGCGGGGCTAAAAATAGCCAGATGTGGAGCTATAGAATCAGCTCCGCATTCTGTTGTGGAAAATCCTTTTTACTTAGAAATTTTTACTGCCAACAGCTCACAGTGGCATATAGAGTCCGGTTAGACTTGATCTATACTTCTCTTCTTTGTTAAGTACTCTCTGAGGTCAGTGACCGTAGATACAAAATCGTGGGGCCCACCTGGTTGTTGAGAGAGTCCAGGGACCCACTGATGTTTCTCAGAGTCATTAATATCGAGTTTTTGTCCACTGATGCGACTATCAGCTCTGATTTTATATTTAGGCTGTTTTACACGGAGCTAAATGTTAGCTTCGCGTTTTGAAATATTCACGCGAAGCTGGGATATAGCTTCGCGTTTTACGCTGGCCTCGCGTTTTATGCTGTCTTAGCATTTATGCAGAAGTTTAACTTCTGATATCTTAGCCTCACGTGGAGAGTTATCATCACACGCTGACTTATTTTTGCGATTTATGCAAGTTATATCTTTGCGTTTAACGCGATTTTTGCGATTAACGCAAGTCTCATTAGCTTTGCGATTTACACTAAGCTTAGTATTATGTTTAATTTCGAGGTTGATAAGTGGGGAACCACACGCAGAGTTATTTTTGCGATTAACGTGATTCTGGTGACTAACCTTGCGATTTACGCGATGGTGAGAAGCTTTGCGATTAACGCAAATTTTACTAGCTTCGCGATTTACGCCAAGCTTAGTTTTAGCCTCGCATGGAGAGTCTCCGTCACACACTGGCTCTATCCTGGAGTTATCCTTGCGCTTTACGAGAGTTATGTTGTTTTTTCTGGTTTTAAATCCAGAATCAGTAGCCTCGCGTGGAAAATCACACGTGGCTTAGTCATAAGTTCGTGTTTAATGCGATATTGACTGGCCTTGTGATTAATGCAATCCAGTTTATGGGGTGCAGTAGCCTCGCGTTCTGCCACTTCATTAGCCTCGCATTTAACGCGGGCTTTGAAGGCTCTCATCCTTACTCTTCGATTTCGATTGCGGAGTTAGGTTCTAATCAAACCGGTTCTCAGACCTTCTTCGGCAGTTGAGAGGTCATCCTCTGTTAGGATTTTCTGCCCAAATGACGGCTTTATAGCCGCGGGCTCCAAGGGTCCCCATTTAACGATGCATTCCCGATTACCCGATTTACGAGTATTGGAGCTCACGCGGCGATAGCGCCGCGTTTCGGTCAAAGTACCTGATCCAGAGGAGAGATACTCCTCGTATTTCTGCTGGTCGATCTCCACGATAAGCATGTCAACAACGGATCCGATCTTTTCGACGTCAAATTGCGCCACGATCTCTTTTCAGTAAAAAAGACGTCTCCCAATGTGGTCGCCAGTTTGTTCGTCGCAAAATTCTTACTTCCTTCTATTGAATAACTTACTTACAATGAAAGAGAACAATAGAAAAACAAACGAGAGGATTTATAAATTATCGCTCTCTTTTATAATGAATTGTGGGCTCTATATGGCGATGGAATCTATCAAGTAGCTCTTTTTGACAATCTGACATGAAAATCTTCTTCTCGATGAAGATGACGGCCGGCTCTGGATCTTCTCTACTGGTCTTCGTGAATTCAAGACTCTAACGCGTAACTCGAACTCTCTAAATATGCCAAAAAGATCCGAAAAAGATCTCCTTAAGGCTTACTCAAGAGGGTATTTATAGTTTTGAGTCAATATAAGAGTTTCCAATTAAATAGAATTGGAAGGTAGTTGTATTCATCAAGGATTCTAATCAAATATCTTAGTTTTGATTTAAATCTCTTGAATATAAATTCTAATTGGACTCAATTCAGATATTGGATAAGCCTAAACTCAATCTCAATCAAAATAGAATTCTTCTCATGCGGAGTTAATGCGAAGCTAAACCACCAGAACGCGGAGATATGGATTAGCTCCGCGTTTTAATTCAATGCGATGCTAAATCATAGCCAAATGTGGAGCTACGGAGTTAGCTCCGCGCTCTTCATGGTTATTTCCTTTTTTTACTGATTTTTGAAATTTTTTTACCACCAACAAATCTATTTTTGGATTGGATTAACTCTAACATCAACAACAATATAGGACCGAAATAACAAATCAATATGCAAACTAAATAGCAGGTTAACAATATAACTGGAAAAACAAAGTGCGATAGGTCATCAGTACACCATTGACTTATTTAGTTGATTAACTAAGCAATCCGAGAACTCCCACAATACGATGCAATTCACCTTTCAGTTTCTTCAAATTTCGCAATACGATTTACTGACAAGCAAGCGTATATCATGTATCACTATTGTCAGTATATCATGTATCAATATTGTCAATACGTCAGGTGTATGTAGAAAAAGGCATACACTGGCTTGTTTTGCAAGATAAGTGCATACATTCAGATTGATACAAATGATACGTGATAAAAATGATACATGATATAAATGAGAAGATAAGGGATTTATGTTTAGGATCGTTACACAAGGTCATGCACAGCAGCATAGGCTTCAATGACCGGGGCATCAGGGGGGCTTTAGAGCAGCCGTCGTTGGTGTGTTTAGACAGAGCCATTGGGCATCCATATTCCATGCTCGTTTCCAGCTGAGTCAAATACTTCACGGTAGTAGAGAGTAAACGCAGCCTTGATGTCATGTTGGGGAGGTAGGAGTTGCTCATCCTTCTCAATAGCAGATACGAACTTGGTGCTTCGTTGCATATTCTTTTTTAGCATAAACGGTGAGTTAGTGCCTCTGCATTGCTTATTGGAAATTAACGAAACAAGTATTTTAGCTGCATCGCCACATATTCGCCACCTGACAGAAGTGGGTCTCAATGACAAAATGGAGGGCGAGGAAACAATCATATTTTGTTATTACAAATGGAGAGGAAAAAAGAAAGTATTCTGAATTCTAATTTGGAGAAAAGGCCAAAGCCCAACCATCCTAAATCACACGGCAAGTTAGCTCCTCTGTTTGAGTTTCTCTACTTGTTTACTCCTTTTTCTGTATAACATCTTATCGAAATACAGGTGAGGATATATTCCTTGCCAGTTAAAAGAGTACTTTGATATATGAAGAAACTACTCAAACTCGCATATCAACTCAACTATTGTAGAAATAGTAAACTGAACGCGGAACAGTAACCACTTGCGTACAAAGTGGCCTCCTTTATCATCCACCACTCATCACAGCCACAAGGCGTGGAAATATAAAAGCAAAGACACTTTTACCGTTCTTTTCTATTTTATGATACTAGTTGGTGTCGCCGAATCTGAAACCATCCTCTTGAAACGGTAAGGTATTACCAAAGTACTCTTTTAACTGAAGGGCCGCACTCACCAGTTTTCAGAGCCACTTTCCCTCTTTTTTTTTTTTTTTTTTCTCTTGTTTGAAAACAATAATGCGTAAATTGTGGGTATTCTATACTCTACCAATCCGTTATTGTCCTAATGACTGCATATGACAACAGAAGGGTGACAATCTTCAATATATACAGAATAAAAACGGGGCAATAAGCTTCTCTAATTAGATTACTTCGGGGCAAATGCGCGGCCTTGTTCAAAATGCATATCGACATGTCAGTAGGCTCTAGTGTTTGGTCACCTCTTCGAATGAAAGAAATAATAGAATATTCAACGGCAAATCACACGATATTGATGGCTGTGTACTTCAAACTTATCTTGACATAGCATATCAGCCCTCGAATAGGGAAAGGATATGCATTTCGGAAGATAAGAACAGCTACCTCCAGGGAGGCAACCGTGTGATGGAGGCTAGAGCCGACAGCGTCACGGGACAGGACTGGCTACGGGTGACTGTTCAGCGACCCCCAGTTTTTACCCTTTTTTTTTTTTTAGTATGGTTGTTGTATCATGAACTTTGTGGTATTGGCATAAGCCATGGATACTCTAGTTTCATTTTGTATACTTATTAGGAACTACTTTTCTACTGGCTGTTTGTTTATGTAATTGTTCTATTAATTATCGTGAACGCATATGACACTTCAAAAATTAAATTAGTGTAGTGATTCAAGTAACACAGATACTAAAACAAGAAGTTCAATTTCTTCTAAATGATGCCTTGTAGAAGCTACACCACCCTTAACCTACATTAATCAATATTTATTCACGAGACTTGTGAGCATTAAAAAAGACAAATTGAACATCCTAGTGAAAGAATTTATTCACAATAATTCAAGCCCTTGGAAGAACTCCAGAAACAGTGACTGGCAAATATAGAGTAGAGCAGTGCAGAGAAGAGCAGCTTTTTAAGATAAAGCCAAGAGAAAACAAAACAAACAACTTTTACACTAAGAGCTCTTAAAAGAGGCGTTTTCGATGTGAGTCTCAATCTAAAAGTTTAAAAAAGAATGGACTGACAGGGATGGACAATTTTTTTAGCATAAGCACAGGCACCGTACATTCTATTAATTGGAAATTAACAGAGCAAAGATAGTTAGTTCATATCTAAATCCCTCACTGAGGAGTGGACACAAATATAAACAAAAGGTATTAGAAATAATTAAAAAATATAGGCTAGAGTAGTTGCCCTGTATTGCCCATGGACCAGCAGACAGTAATTTTTAAATGAGCACACCACTGGTTTTAGTAAAACATCTTGAAGTTGTAAAAATTTATAAGTTTATCATTTATTTTTATGACATTGTCTATTTCCATGATAGGAAATTAGCTCCGAAACGATATTAAAATTATTCGGAGAAAGGTGTGCTCGTAAAGACCAGCAGTGTGCTCATTTAGAAATTCCCACACCGGGCTCCGGAAAACCCGCCTCGAATGGAGATTTACATAGAAACAGAAAACAAATAAACGTAAAGAAAGAAAATACCAGGGAACAGGATTTACTCACAGACTAACAAACATTACAAAGATAGGAAAAAGAAAAAAGTAACATTACATAGATTAATACTCTACTTAGTCCTTGAGCTGAAGTCCTAGCCAGAGAGAGAGAGGACCACTGTAGTCTATTCTTCATATTTGTGCCAGCAGAGGAGCATGACTACACATCTCCTCATGATGTAGAATCTCGACCGCTGCTCCTTCGCCATCGCCAGCCATCCCAGCTTTTCTGAAGACGATCCGTCGTGATCTTCCCCTCTTCCTTCTCTCTTCATCGCTCTTCTTCGTGTTGAAGCGCAGGCCAAGTGATCTGAAATTTGTTTTGGTTTTTGTTTGCTTTGTCGCTCTTCGCCTCTATTTGTACCGAATGGAAACGCAAACTGAATTTGGATTCTTCACCCCTCTTTTGTCTTGCTCACTGGCCCACTTCTGGCTGTAACTTTTTTTTGCATGAAACCAACGGCTCTGATGGAGCCCTGCGAAATGATATTCGTTGAAGGGCTGCGGGAGAGTTCACTTTGGGTGCGAGAGTTCGACGGTCAAGTACAATGTATTAATCACGTAGCGGTAAAACACGTACGGGTATTCAATTAAATTAGTTAATTGAATAATGGTGTGAATATATAGATGGAAGATGTATAGTTGTGTTGCCAGATTATCTGTATTTCCTATCTCCTTGAGGATTTAGATATAATGGAGCATAGTTAAGATGTGGAGGGTCACTCAATAAATTTGACTGAATCCATAAATATGTTCCCATTTGGCCCTGTTGTAGAGGTCAATGGCCGGATTATTACTTACAACGTAATGGTAGGACTCTAAATTTACACCAAGCTACACGTATTCCTCCTGAAGGTAATGGAGTTACGAATTTCCTAGCAAAAGAAGATTCAATGAACATTACTAAAGTTTTCCAAAGCACTTTTGAAAATTATGCTAGAAGATGTTGCAGGGATTAGTTACATGAGAAAAAATATGCAATGTCTCTTCTCTTCCATCTACTAAACGGTTCACCATCATTGAAAATTGATGGACTCAAACATTCCACCGGGGAAGTACTACGTCATGAGACCGTACCACATCGAAACTTCTTCGAATCTAACATCACCAACTAGTCAAAGAAACTACTGCATTTTTTTTTTTTTAGAAAGGGATGAGCTTTCTCAAATAAAATTTGATGTGATAATTAGCAACCACCAGCAAGTTATGAAATTCTACAGTAAAAGGTTGAAAATAGCAGTTGAAAAAATAGAAGCATAATATGAGAAATAGATGGAAATTTCAAACGGATAAAAACACAAATATACACAGGGAAAAACCTCTTCCAGCTCTTTATACTCTAAATACAAGTTCAAGATATGTACACAAATCCATATTCTGATGATAATTTTTTTCCAAGACCTTTGAATATCATCAATCATCTCATCTATGCAATGATCATCTTATACTCACAGAGATTGTAAAAGGAAATACAATGCCCCAACTATATCCGTATGGTGATCAGCTTAGGCTAGTGAGATCTAAATGGCTGATTGCATTAGGTGTCGATCTCCAAGAAAATCTAATCACCCCAGACAATTCCATTGTTTTGACATAACATTTGGTGTCTTCACTAAAAGATAACGAGTACATAAGTGTAGGTACCATGATGCAAAAGAAAAGGGCCCAACAATAGGTCTCCAGGACAAGCAGGTCTGATCACATCAGATGTAAACATTAAAGTTTCAATGGTGCTATTAACTGAAAGTTTTTTTTTTTTTTTGATTAAAAACGGTAGGCTAGTGCTCCCGTATTCCATTAATTTAGCTTAACAGAACAGATACACAGAGCATAAAAAAACAACAAAATACAAGGTACGAGAGTCATACTACATACTTTTTTTGAGCAAAAGAGTCACACTACATATTACATCATAAATCCATTACATACATTTGTAAGTAACACAACTAATATAGTCGTCAAATAAGAAGACCAATTTCGATGTTCCGGCCGATTACACTTGGGCATCCGCCTCCGGCATATGTGAGTCACTAAAAGCAGACAGTGAATCATCGTCTACATCTTCTTCCTCTAAAAAATCGTCCCGCCTATCTTCCTCAGAGAGAATACCTGTCTAAGCACTGATATCAGAGTGAATAATGGTCATGCAAGTCTCTACTGAATGTGATGTGTTCCTAAAAATTCTATCGTTGCGCTCCTTCCAAATGTTCCAACATATAGCAGCTATATATTAGTGTGCGACGGATCTTTCCCTCAAACTAGAAAATTCCGCATCCCACAGAGATTGCACTGTTTGTCCAACTGGTGCCATGTTTGTAAAGGCCGTCCAAATGGCACGTGTGTAATTACAAGACAATATGATATGCTGACCTGATTCCTCCCCCTGGCAACACAACACACAAAGATTAACTGAAAGTTGGAAAATGCATTCTCCAACACTTGGTGGATTAGGGAGATGCATGAAAAATTTGAACCAGATTGCATTAATGATTAAAATCTTGTTGCGATCCTAAAACTTTTTATATAGGAATAAGAATAGACAGGTCCATGGATCAATTTTTGGACCGCTATATTCAAAATTTTGAATTAGAAATGGATTTTTCATTTTTCTGATTCAAAATTTTAAGTAGGCCAGATCAAGAATTGGCCCATGGACTTGCTCATTCAGATCCCTAGTTTCATATCAGACCTGAGGCGTAATATTTTAAGAAATGCTACTCGCTTTCAATCTTCAAGTGCCTAGAGTTTCAAAGGAAGTGAGTTGCACTTTACCTTAAAAAATTCAGTGGCAACGGGTAACGGAATAAAGTCATAATCCTGCACAGTTCCAGTGATCTTCAAGGAACCGGCTTAGACAGTGGCAGACCTTTCAGTAACTTTATGAGCTTCACAAGTCCTCATATCACGAACAGAATCAAGGCTTAGATAAAGAGGTGTAAGTCCATCCTGAGACAACAAAGCCACAGTAACCAACAGTTTAAGAAACAGAAAAATATGTGATACAAGTTGAAGCTATAAGGAAAAGATTTAACATTGAATTCTTTTTAATGCTAATTGGATGACACAGTAACTATAGAATAGAGGCTAGTTTAAAATCTGCACAACAACCTGAATGGTAGTTTTTACACTCCAGGGGCTCTTTCAACTATAATATTCATGGAAATAAATAAATAAATAAATAAATATATATATATATATATATATATATATATATATATATATATATATATATATATATATATATAAAAGAGGAAACGGGAAAAACTATGTTCATAGGAAGGCCTCCCTCCTATGACGCTTAGGTGGACCAATAAGATGTTTGCATATGAAAGAGTTTTTTGAAAATAAACATTAGGTGGAGGGTTTTTTTTAAAAACAGCCTATGTGGTCAATCCACGTGCAAACATTCTAAGTCATAGGAGGAGACATAGTTTTTTCCGTTTCCTCTCTGTATATATGTTGAATAGAAGTAAGAGAATAATATTATAAAATTAAAAAAATAAATGTTGAATAGAAGTAAGAGAATTTCTACAATTGCCCACCACATCACAGTTGCATTAACTTGTAACGCTATCATGCACACTTGTAACGCCATAATGCACTGGAATGCATTAAGGAGCTCTCAACTTCAGGGATTCTTCGTTCTTTATATGGGGAGACACAAGTGGAAAGCTATATTCCCACAATTCCTTCGCTCACCATCCTAACTACAGGATGATAGGAATGGAATCAAAATTTCGGTGAATCATGAAGACAAGGTGTTTCTGATTTTTCTGAATATACCTCAAGGGTTAAAAATGGGTGGCTTGATGTGGAGTCCTCACGCATCACATTAACATATTCTACACTACCACCTTATATATTACCAAAGTTCATGGAAATTATTTTACTCGAACTGGCAGGATCTGTTATAGAATTTACGCCAAGTTGACAGGGCTAAACTTCGAATTGTCTTAGTTTGATATGTCACATTAGATTTCCCATCGTCACATTAGGTTTCCCACCATACACATCAGTCTCAATGTGGTGTCTTTGATAGATGGTTAGGCTACTTACCGGAATGTAATATTGCTATTTTAAGTATATATTCTGTTTTTGCATTATGAGACATACTATTGTAGACTACTATATGTAATATGTAATATATTCCCACCGTTTTAACTCAAGAAAAAAAAGGATAGATGACTTGTATTTAGTCATTTTCCTCAACCACGACAGAGCTCAGTGACCAACCAACACACAATATGAGAGGGATTTATCTCTATAGCTCCGAATATGATCAACTCAAGAAATTGTATCTACTGAAAGCCTCTACTTCACTTGTTCGGTTCCAAACTTTTCTCAGGACACCTCATAAGGACACCTCATAAGGATTTTAGACTAGCCAATTATGCATCGATTATTATTCACTTTGTCCGTTTGATGAGGTGGATGGCCCTAACTAGCCTAACATTCAGCACCAAATCTGTATGAACTCAAAATCAAGTTGTCAATCAATCACGAAAACTCAATCCATTCTTTCATGTAACTTTATCAACTTCGATTAGTGCTTCATAACCTAGTTTCATATCGATTACTAAAAGGCTTGTTTTGGTTGACAAGGCCAATCTGATGATAAGGAGTAACACAATAAGCAATGTTTTAAGAATAAGCTAGTAATAGCTACCAATTTACTTGGGCATACAATGTACTATGGTCTAGAAACAATGAAACAAATGAGCTCAAGAAGTTGACTCACCTTGTAGCTTCTTGGGGAAATTCTACATGCACCCCATCTTTTCCTTAGTTAGTTAGCCCCAATTTCTTGGTGAGCCCCATTCAAATTTGAAACTTGGGTAGTTTTTCTTAGTGAGCCCAGCCCTTTCTCGTAATTGCCCATGTATCCATCCAGTGCAAATTTGCATTGGGCTCACTAAGAAATTGGAGTGCCCATCCGAGACAGAAACCCCAGCCATTCAATTTATAGGATGGGGCTGGACTAGTGGAGGACTAGTCTGCGGTTACAACTCTGATAGTTTGACCCCAGCCAAATACAAACACTGGCGGGGTTCGTCGACCCGGTAAATTGTTGAACAGGTTGAGACGTGCTTCCTAACCAGTGTTTTCGTTCCGACATCCACACGAGACGCACGGCCACTGTAAATATAATTAAAATCTCTAAATTTGTTTCGAAGTATGTTTAAAGCATTTTTGGATTCAATATGAAGTATAATTTGACCGATCAAAAATGATGCAAGTAATTCACTTAGAGAATTCTTGGGGATTTAGGATTTTGACCGATTGATTTTTCCTTTTCTTGCAGATTTGGGACGCATTTATAATTTCCCATCTTCTTCTCACTGATAAGCATGATAATGACTAATTCTTCCCTTATCTCCATTTCTCAATTAATCTAATAATTCCCAAAAATATCCCAAAAACAAAATTTTTACCTAAAAAGTTTTTTTTTTTTTTAATTTATTCTTCTTATTGTGAAGATAAAATCCAACACACAAATAAATAAAAAAAAAAAAAACCAAACTCAGATCCCATTCTATCCCAGCACTCCAAAATCCACCATCAAAATCCAACATTTTCCCATATTCATCCCTCAAATCGCAATTATATAAGACGCATTTAGATGGGGGTTTAGGAAGGATCGGAGGAGGGAGAAGAGGGGGTAGAGAGGGAAATGGTGATGTTGGAAGGGCATGATGATGTTGGAGAATGGAGGGAATGGTGAAGAGGGGGCGGAGAGGGGGAGGGGAGTAGTGATGTTGTGGAATAGAGGGAATGGTTAAAGGGTTAAGGGCTATTTTATCCAAAACAAAAATATGGTAAACTTATAATTATTTGGTTTTTAAATCCTTATCACTCAGAAAAAGATGGAGTGCATTTAGAATTTCCTGATTTCTTGCTATCAAAAATCTCTCCACGCACATCACTTGGCTATTAAAGAACTCTGAACTATCCTACTACCCTTCTTTCCCTCTACAATTAGAGATGAGAATGGAGGGTTCAAATTCTATTTAAAATTTTAAATTAGAAAAATAAATTTTTTATTTTTTATTTAAATTTTTAAATAGGACACGCCCGTAAAATAGTCGTTGAAAAAGGCAGGCCAAGCTCATTGGAGTCATCAAGAACCACCGGCTTGGGCTTTGAAAATTTGAGCACCCTGAATGCCTGGCACTCGTCTGTGCTCCGCGTAATAGGAGATCTTCTTCTTCTCCTTCTTGGTCCAATTGACATCTGTCATTGCTTCCATCCATGTGTCCGGGACAAAGGCTCTCTCTGCTGACGTGGACGGGGTTGGGGCTGGAGTTGGGGATGGGGTGGGTTCTTCGAAGGCGCCATCCTCGTAGACGAGGCAGTCGCTGACGAGGTGGTTGTGGCCGTCATCGTACTCTAGGGGTTGGTGGCGGCTAGGGTTTTGGTAGGAGAGGATGAAGGGATGAGTTTGGGACAATTCTAAATGCGCATCATACTTTTCTCCGTGAGCACCGTGACCTGACAGAAGAATAATTACAAAATCGCCATGATTTTTTTTTAACAAAAAACCCTTACCTATTTTCTCAGTAAGCAGCGTTTCCCTCCCCTTCTTGTCTTTTTTTTCTTATTGAGCGCCATCCCCTTGCTGGTTGTCACCTAGGACTTCGCAGGTGGAGCGGCAATGGAAGTGGAACTTTGGCCAGAAGGAGGGATGTGAAGGGAGAAAGAGGTGGAGCGGGAGATTTTTTGAAAAGTTACAGGATAAAAAAGAGGTGGGTTTGCTGGATGGTTACGGGGGTAAAGATGGAAATGGGATAATGCTCACTAAAAAATAATGCTCACTAAAAAAAAAATGGTTATGTTTCAAAAATATGTAGTGCTCACTGAGAAATTGGGCTCACAAAGAAAAGTCTGGTGCGCATTTAGAATTTCCTATGAGTTTGGGGTTTGGGCTGGAAAGGGAAGAGAGAGAGGCAGCTAAGTGAGTTCACCTACTAAATACTTATGAAAAACTACAAGTTTGTCATTGCCCTTTTTGACATTTTTTTGGCAGGGGAACTACCCATCATCTGAACAAAGTGGTGTGCTCAAATAGAATTTCCCGGAGCTCAGTGAAAAAGGGAGAGTAAAATGTGCGCGTCTGGATGAGAGCATGTCAGTACATCAATTTCCAGTCGAACGGTTACAGTTTTTTAATGTAAGAATATATTCTCACTAATAAAATCTCTTAGTATACGTGAAAAGTATACTTCAAACTATAGTTGCCAACAGTAGACAAGAAAACGTCTCTCTTAATAAAACACAGTATTATATATAACATCTAAAAGAGAAGATACTTCTTTTATACTTAAAAGATACTATGACACCTTTTGTTTCATGAGCTTCGGTCTTGTTTTGATTGGTTTGAACTAGAAAACAGGAACCAAAACAAGTCCATTTTGTGTTTGCTTCGTTTGTTTTGGGGACATGCCTTGGGCCAAATCATTGTGATCCCCACCTCATTGTGATCCTGCAGACTCAGCTCGGTCACATCATTGTGATCCCCAGCTCTCCTCTATCCTCCTAAGCTGTTGTCTTTCCCCTCTTGAGTTGCTTCTCCTCCTTTGCTGTTCAAGGTTCTCCAAGACGGTTCCTTTTCCTTCCTGCTCTTTATAAACTCTATCAGCCATCCTTAATTTTTCAATATAATGGAAGATCAGATCGTGTTTTTGGTTGAAGATTGCAGATTGGCACTTGGTTGTGATAAAATTTGCCTCGGTCCAACTTGGACTATGTAGAGGACTCACACAAACAACCACCAACGAGTAACCTGCCGAGAGAACAATTTGTATGATATATAAGCAATATATAAGATGTAATGAGGTTAAGCTGAGATGTATCCCGGTCCTGCATCCTTGGTGCAAAATTAGTAGTTCGACTTGAGCTTTATTTATTTGAGAATAATAATTATAACTTCACAATGGATCTCTCTTTTATCTCCCAAGATTATTAGCTATTGATTCTTCTGGAGTGGAGTGAATCATCACTTTTAATTCTAGAGACAAGGGTATTTATAGGTGAGGATTCATGAAGTTGGAAGTTGATTCTAAATTTATTAATTTTCTTATTTTAGATAGAATTAATTTCATTGAAAGACTTAATTTCCTTATTCTTGATGATCTCGTAATATTTTGACTAGATCAGAGATTCTACATGTCTGTTGGAGATAAGTCATTTACACTTAAATCTATATGTGACCTTCCATAGACGGAAGATCTTGACAATTGTCGAATTGGGCTTCTTTTGAACTTGGCATGCCAATCCTTTTTTTTTTTTAAGATAAACGGTGGGATAATGCCCCCGTATTTCATTAATAAGTTATAATGAAATTAGGAGTTCTTTATAATATTACATACTAAACCCCCTATATAGAGAGTTGTTACTATTATTGTTCACCCTCTATGTATATAATAAGTTATACATAGATGTAAATTCATTAACGGGCACCATCCCCGTTTGTTTCTCTCGGTGGACCTGCTAATCTTATTGAGCTTTCATCGAGTTTTTACTGAAATGGATTGGTTAATTTATACATTAACAGTAGCTAACTGCCTGGTCTCAAAGTTCTAAAAGTAGGAATGTAAGAACTTCTTTCCCCACTTGGGTAGGCTTCTTTCACCTGTTATGGGGTTGTCTTGTTAAAACATCCCCTGTTCTTTAGATAAAAATAAAATAAAATAAACAACTTTATAATATTACATACTAAACCCCCCTATATATATGGAGAGTTGTTACTATTATTGTTCACCCTCTATGTATATACTAAGTTATACATAGATGTAAATTCATTAACGGGCACCATCCCCGTTTGTTTCTCCCTGTGGGCCTGCTAATCTTATTGAGCTTTCATCGAGTCTTTACCGAAATGGATTGGTTAATTTATACATTAACAGTAGCTAATTGTCTGGTCTCAAAGTTCTAAAAGTAGGAATATAAGAACTTCTTTCCCCAGTTGGGTAGGCTTCTTTCACCTGTTATGGGATTGTCTTGTTAAAACATCCCCTGTTCTTTAGATAAAAGTAAAATAAAATAAAACAAAATCCAGTAATATGGATAACTATACAATTATCCACAATTTTACTCCCACTTCCAGTGCATTCTCATGGTTTTTTATTTGAAATTTAATATGCACACTATGGCAGTTCAATCGAATATGGGTAACAAAAGAGTGTAATTAAAATACGATGATTCAGACAGTTCAGAAAGTCTAAATAAGAGTTTTAAATTTATGGATCATAAGTATCTTTTATCTCATAGAGGACGACCTTCTCTTAATAAAATTAAGTCTTCAAATCTCGCTTGTGCACCTCTATGATTTTCCTTTGAAGAGGAACAATTATTTTAGAGAGCTACTGCACTATTGGATAATGTTGGTCAATTTTGTCCTATAATTTAATTCAATAAACCACGATAGCATTCGACTTCAGAAAACTTATTAACTACAATTTTGATTGGCGTACTAAAACCGAGTCCGTAGCCTGAAGCCTAAGGCAACTACAATGAACAAGACTTTCATTGTCTAATATAAAATATCCTGAATCCTAAAAAAATTTTGTAAGTTTTGACTGGAATCTTGTGGGTGTCCAGAGATCGGAACTTCCAGAGCTAACTTAAGTAATAAGATGCAATGGGCTGTACACGAATTCAACAGTCAACCTCATGTCTGACGAAGCTTGCTCCAATTTAGAAGTCAGCTTCCCGCCTCAGAGAGAGCACCGCCCATAAATATTGATAATACCGCATGTCAGCTGTCGTCAACGATGAGTTGAAACGCCCGCAGACAAGCAACAAAACACCAGCGAGATGGAGATAAAATTTGTTTCTGTCTTCTTCCACGATGTCAACACCACCGTTCCTTGAGCTGACAACAACTGCGATCTTGTTTTAATCACTTCTGTTTGCTTCGTTTCTCTTTCAGGCATTTCATCGGGCAGCACGTGGGCACAAAGGAATGAAGCAGAGATCTTTCAAGAGGAAGAGGAGCTCTTGGCACAGAGTCGATGACATCCGTCAGCGGGAAGTCGGGGATTTTATGCCGAAAGCCTTCGAGCATCGCGTTGCCGCGTCTGAGGTACATATTTTGGAATTTCTGAGTGGTACATGGGATTGAATTCCCGTGTTTATGCTTATGCTTGAAATTATATTGAACATGTATATCTCTCTGGCCAATACCAGGGATATAAGCTGTGATTTTAAATCCAGAGGTTAATTATACTCTGACAGGTAAAGTTTGGTTTTTTAGGGTGATAGTAAAAAAGTTGACAGAACTTTCCACTCTATCTCAAATAACTATACATTTATGATCAAAGAAGGAAATTATTCTTTTTACGAAATATGAAATATGTGCTGATCAAATCATAATCTTCTAATATAATAAAATGAGGACTATATTAATTCCTTTGCAGAATTTTATTTTCTAACTTCCCCTATCATCTGTTGCTTTTCTGTCGGCTGTCGCATGATTTCCGTTAAAACAATTTTCATCATAGCAGTTTCTTTTCAAAGAAGACCTCGGGGTTGTTTTTTTTCTCCAAAAAAAAAAAAAAAAAAAAAATTATAGCAGTTTCTTTTGATTTCTTTTGATGTTCACGCTGTACTTTAACATTCTCACATGCAAGTGTAATTACTAGAGCTATGTTTTGTTATAGTTTCTGCAAGGGTTTTGATATGTTTTGTTTGGTTGAAATTTCTATTGACATTAGTCATCAAGACATGACTTTGTTTCAGGAATAAGTCATAAATAATTAATTACTTGGTCCATTATATAAAATATTAAGACATGCCGAGCGAATGGAAGCCATCATCCAAGCCATTCTCTGGGATGATAATTCTATATTTTATGCTTTGCGCATTAGCAAACTCCCATCACCATAATCACCTAACTTTTTTGAGTAAACAGTAGATATCGGTTCCGGCATTTCATTAAAGGATATTAATGAAACAACTTAATATATATTGAGTTATATACTGGAGTTTCTCACTAGAAAGATAACTATATACAATAGTAGACAAAAGATAAAACAAAAGAAAAATGGAAAAAATCATGGCCTTTGATATAGGTGGCTCCTCCATCCTGTCATGAACCCGTGCAGCAAAGCCGGTGTCTTCAGAGTCGAGAATTTGGCTCTCGACTGGCCAACTCTTTAATGAGAGTGTCGTCATCGGTTTCCTACTAGCTAAGCTCCAGACATCGTCGTAGTTCGCACTGCCTTGGCCGCTGGCTAACCGTATGATCATCCTCCTCTAGAACCGTGCCTGCAGTCCCTGCACAGACGGTGTCAATAGTTCTTAAATATGGACACATATAATATGCATTGTTATTGAATATTCTATTATTTCTTTTAAATCAATTATGACATAAAATTACTGTTAAGGAAATCCTCCCTCAACCATGTTGTGTACACTGAGACCCCACACCCAAAACTCAGTAAGAGCTCTAAACACCAGATCATCCTACTTGGTCTATCATGACCATAAAAGGATGCCCACTCCCTTCTATAAAGTGCACATTCTATGAAAATGTAATAACTGGACTCTTTTATTTTTTTAGTTGCAAACCATGAATATTGGATACTCTCCATGTTCCCTTAATAACCATAATAGAACTTACTACATAAATAGTGATTTCAAGATGAACCACCAACTATAGATTTAGTTACAAAACATAAGTAAGAACATATAAAAAAAAAAACGGACATGACCCTCCAAAAAGATAGCACTGTTATGAACCCCCCATATTACACACAAAGATACTACTAGTATTTATGCTCTTTGCGTTGCCAACTGCAGAGTCTTCCAGATGTATCTATCCCTCTGTTCCGTCCTCGAACTCGCTTGCTGCCTTCTGCTCCTTCATGGTGTCCAGAGAGTCCTTAGAAAAATTTCGTCGGTCCCCACCTGCTAGCAAGCCTATCCAAAATACAATACCACATAAAATAAAATCCAGACATATATGTACGAGACGAGATGAATTATTAAAAATTCTGTTTTTGCGTTCACATGCCAGCATATGACAGCGACAAGCAACAGTCTAATACCCTTGGTTCCCCTATCCACACAGACCCTATCCCATACATTTGTCGTTTACTGACATGTCTAGGCTAAAGTTGAATATGGAAGCACACTTAGCTCATAGTAAACTCGTATATTTGCAAGATAATAAGATATGATCTGTCGTTTCGGCATTGCATAGTGCACAAATACTAGGGGCAGACCACTCTCTAGTTTGAAACTTCGACCATATTAGTATCACTTTCTTAGAGATGAGTCACAGAAATATTCTAACCTTCTTCAGGCATTTTGTTTTCCAAATTGCCCCAGCATATTTCGAATGGATGGCTCTGTCAACAAAGTGACGATATGTGGACTGTACTGTGAATACTCTGCTACTCTCCCAACGCTGTATAGTCATATCCTCAATGTTGGTGATAGGTTTTTCCTCTCCCAGTGTGAGTCTCAATTGATCTCTTTTCCGGCCCCTACATGTGATTTATAGATTTTATCTGTTTTGATACCAGAAACTATCCAATGTGTCATCTTTGTCCTTTATCAATAAAAAAAGAGTAGGGAATATGATTTTAAATGGGGTATGTCAGTACCATCAATTATGCCAGAAGGCAACTTTGTCACCTCTTCCCAGCCTAAAAGATCGACTTGGCCATAATAGATCTCTCGATACCGAAACTCTTTTCCAAAATTTAAAAGTACTAGATGAGTTTCTTGGTCTGGCATGTCAAGTCCCCTGTTTTGGGCCGTACTTAGAAGCTAATAACTTTGCAATCGTGCCGTTTGGGTTCGTTATCAGCCTCCACCACCAATAACTGGACTCTTCAGAAGCGTAACATAGAGAGCATCTACTAAGGCCTCACCCACCCCCCTCTGCTAAAGTTTGTCCCAAGTGAGGATAGGGTCATGCAAATACCACATGAAAGCCCACGCTTTCATTTTGGCAAGCGAGAAGAGTACTCTGGTTAAGATCTCTGGTTCAGTACTGAATCTCATTCTCTGTGGACAGGATCTCGTTCTACGCCTTGGAATCCATCGAAAGCTAGAAAAGCACAGAGGCTGCGTGAATGCTTTAAGCTTCAATGCAGATGGTAACATTATTGTGACAGGCTCCGATGATAGAATGGTAATGCTGTGGGATTGGGATACTGGGCTCGTCAAATTAGAATTCCAATCAGGCCACTCTAGAAACGTTCTCCAAGCACGGATGATGCCATACACTGACGATAGGACACTTATCACCTGTGCTGCAGATGGCGAGGTATCTCTTATTAGCTCACCAGTACCGTGAATATTGTTCACTGTGAGTAAATGCTAGAGTTTTAAATTTCCGTAGGTGAGATGTGCCCAGATACTAGACGGTGGGCAAGTAGCTACAACGTTGTTCGGTAAACATGATGGTCGGGCACACAAGACCGCAGTTGAACCAGGAAGCCCGCACATTTTTTACAGCTGCGGTGAGGATGGTCTGCTCCAACGTGTGAGTTATCGACTTCTATATTCCACATCCCAGGTCTCCGATACTGTACATGATCCTAACTTATGCCTCCTTTTGACAGTTTGATTTGAGGACAAAATTCGCGACAAAGCTCTTTGTATGCAACTCTTTCGAAGATAAATCAGATTATATGCCCATCATTAGTCTCTATGCAATTGCAATAGACCCAACGAACCCAAATCTCTTTGCAATAGCAGGGTCAGACGAGTATGCCCGAGTTTATGACATTCGTAGGTACAGATGGAACGGGTCGGCCAATTTTGGCCATCCCACTGACTGCTTCTGTCCTGCTCATCTGATAGGTGATCGACAAGTTGGGATAACGGGGTTGGCCTTTTCTGACCAAAGTGAGCTGCTGGCCTCGTACAATGATGAGTTAATCTATCTCTTCTTGAAGGATCACGGGCTGGGTCCAAACCCGATTGACAGGTATCTGAGTTGTACCATGAGTGGTGCCGCCGAAGATTTATACACTAGGCCTGAACCTCAAGCATATAGAGGCCATCGTAATCGTGATACACTGAAAGGTGTAAGCTTTTATGGCCCCAGCTGTGATTATGTGGTGACTGGGTCGGACTGTGGCCGTATCTTTATGTGGAAGAAAAAAGGCGGGGAGTTGGTGCAGGTGTTAGTAGGAGATAAAAGCGTTGTGAATTGCATTGAGCCTCACCCCTATGCCACCGTGCTCGCAAGTAGCGGCATTGAGAGTGATGTAAAGATTTGGACTCCCAACTCTGTTGAACCAGCCCCACCAGTAAATATGGAGGAGGTAATGTATTCATATCGGTATTGCTTATATTCGGCCATTTTGTGGTCTTTTATATTTCTCATTATAGTAGATCAGTTATCTTTTAAACCAAATTAGGATTTAGCATGCATCAAATATAGTTAAAAGTCTTCTCTTTAACCCAATTTTGGCCCCTTGCACAGTTGCACTCAAAAAGAGTAACAAAAAGGGAAACAAACAATCATAACTTCTTCTTTTTTTCTCCTGAATTTTGAGTGCAGTTATATCCATAATTTACCATAGCAAGTTCTTATTTCACTTCTTTCTCCAAAGCAGTTCCTGATGCCTGCCCAACTCGACTACTGTGTAATTGCTCATTATGATGGTGAAGACGATGGCAAAGATGATGACATTGACTGTGATGATGATGGCAATGACTCTTATAATACTTGAGCGTTAAAATACATCTTGATGGAGACAATGCAGGGGGCCAATGAGCTCACTGTTTATGCTTAAGAAAAATACGTCCTATTGTTATGTTAACCAATAATGCACCCCAAGATAAGAATTGGGCTGGCATATTAAGGCAGTTTCAGGCAATGAGCTAATGAAGGCTTTTGCTAAAGAGTTGGTATCTGGTTTATACTGCGCTACACATGGTGATGGTTCTGTCTCCTGAATGAAATCAGAATATTGCATCAAGAACCATGAGATTTTGTAGTCAGTTAAAATTTCTCTTCACTGAAAAAAGAAAAAAGAAAAAGGAAATAGAAAACAATCTCGTGGTCAGAACTCATATTTGTCCAATTGGGGCTGCTAATTGCACTCGAGAAGGTTAGGCTTGGGTTCTAATTGTTCTCTTTTCTTATTCTGTACCGATTGTTGTCAGTGATGGGGGCCCACGTTCAAGTATATTCTGGAATTTGGCTATGTAAGCTACATGTAGTTTGATTGGATTTGGCTAATATGTTTCTCATTTGAAAGAATGATAATTATTTGTCAACAAAGTTATTAATAGCTCTCCATGCATTTTGCATCTTTTTAGCATAAACGGTGACCTAATACTCTTGTATTTCATTAATTAGGAATTAATGAACCAAGAGTTAATATAATTCATACACATCTGTGTACATCACTGATGAGAGGACTAATCACACAAATACAGGCATAAAAGAAAATACATATAGCTACGATAAGCACTCATCAGAAAATGTGAGAATCAGCCAATAATTGCTTTCAGTCGATCAGTTACACACTATGCACTTTACTTTGATTTGCCTAACTTTCATCTTCCTGTTCTCTAGGAGAGATCCTATTTGTCTATATTTTTATTCTACTACTATTTCTAATACCAACTATTGAAATCGTTGGTAACAATAATTTCTGTTTCTCGTATAGGAGATAGGTCGTCTACATGAGAAATGAAAATTCTTTGTGATTCGCATTGGAGAACTTGACTCACTAATTACTGGAACTCGTATCTTTTGTTTTAAAGAACTCATCATTGATTACTCCATCATATAACAAGGACAACATACACAATAACAATCGAGAACAACAAATTAAAGGGGACTTCTAAAAAGGAAAAAAAAAGAAAATCAGAACATCTATTTTGTCAAGTAATAAAGTACAAAAGAATTATAGAATGGGCGAACATTTATTTTTCGGGCTGTGTCAGATAAACAAAAGTAATACAAAATTTCGCCATATTTCTATTATTTGATTGTACGGCAACTATATTTTTAGACAACAGTTGCTCATAAGCAAACTAGATTATTTTTTTAATCATAGTTCAGTTGTTTCCTGCAAATTTGGTTCAAGAAATTATACCATAGAAAAGCTTTTGAGATGAGAGAGTTGTTATAATAATTTTGCACTAGAAGCCTAGAAGCGACATATTGGAGACATGGAATATAACAAATTGTCACTTTCAACCGCAATCGCTTGGCTATTGCAAGCGAACGTGAAACAAAACAGTTACCATCACTTGAATTTTTTGTCCGAGGATTATTGTAGTGTCTCAATATACCAAAATATTTTTACTCCAAACAATTGATGATTTTGAGGATCTATATATGAAAACAAAATGATAATTTGAAGCATAAATGTTCCGTTCTTTGAATGCCATACATTTGATGATATTGAGAGGATTAAGAAGTCTACATCCTCTATTAATGCTCAAGTTAATTTAGGTTCAGTTCCCCTATCAGTGATGAATATGGCAAATCTGTAATTAACAGCAATTTTAGTGGGAGGGTACCCATAGATATTTAGGGTGTGCCTTCGTAAGGGGACTGCGGCCCACAGTTTTAGCTATAAATTAAAAAATATAGCCCATCGGTTACGGGAGAATCAAAAGAACTTACGCTTAGTTACTGGGCTAAATTCCTCTCCGTCCCAAGATATTTCTTTCTCCAGAACATCTCTAGTTCTCTCATTGTTTGCTCCATTTTTTTTCGCAAACGCGAACGCAGAATTTTCCTCTTGCCTCGCCAGCGATCGCCATGGATTCGCTCTCGGTTTCTTCAGCGATCCCCTCTCCCTCCTCCTCTCCTCTCTCTATCTTCTCTCCCAAACGATCCTTCATCTCGAAACGCCCTTTCATGCTCCCAATTTCATCTAGAAGTATAATTTCCTCTCTTCCTTCAATATTTGATCAAAAATCGAAACCCTAACCCTACGTCCTCTTTCTTTGTTTTTATTTCAGATAAAGATAACGACCCCGATCTCGGCTCGGACTCCGACAGCACCCACCTCATCCCCTTCCTCAAGAACCCTAATTCCCTTTCCCCTCTCTCCAACGTACGAATCCGTCATAGTTTATTATTATTATTTTTTTAATTTCCGTGCCCTTAATTTGTAATTATAGGAATTTATTGTTGGTGTTTTGGCTGTTTAGGATTCGGCGATGGGCTTGGTGTTGAGCGCTGCGGTCGGGCGAGGCTGGACCACAGGCTCGGGCATGGAGGGTCCGCCCACACCCGAACTCGGATCCGATTCCGGCGACCTGCCGGTCTCGACCTTCCCCTGGTCTCTCTTCACCAAGTCCCCTCGCCGCCGGATGCGCGTGGCCTTCACGTGCAACGTCTGCGGCCAGCGCACCACTCGCGCCATCAATCCGCATGCCTACACGGATGGTACTGTATTCGTGCAGGTATTGTAAAACTTCGATCCTTTTAGTTTCATCTCGTTAAATATTTGATTTTTTAGTTTTTTATTTTTTATTTTTTTTTATTTTTTTTATAATTTTTGAATGGATTTTGATTTGGGGTTTTCGGGGATAGTGTTGTGGATGCAATGTGTTCCATAAGCTGGTGGACAACTTGAATCTGTTCCATGAGATGAAGTGCTATGTCAACCCGAGTTTTCGGTACAAAGGAGATGTGCGTTTCAATTTCTTCGATGGTGACGATGGTGAGGGTGATGGTGGAAACATATTTCCCATTTTGTGAATGCATAAAGGAGAAAAAATTGGTTAGTTCATCTGTTTATCTTAGTGTTTGTATATGATAATAATAAAGATTTGGTGGTTTGCTCTAATATTTGAGATTTCACTTGTTAATATGTAAATATTTGTTGACTTGTAACAACTTTGTAATTACAAGTAATATTGTAGACTTTATATGAACCTATTTAAGTATTTATATGCATGATCATTCATATTTCATTCAAGATGATTGTAGATTTCATCTTAAAGTTATAAGAGTCACTAGTTATGCGTTGTGTGAGATGGGGTTAACTGTAGTGTTTGATGGTTTGCAATAGGCTAGGCTTGGGAGTTTGTGGACTGACACTCTGTACTGAAATCCGACATACTTATTAGAATTTGTTGTGGGACTTATTTGTTGGCCAAGCTTGAAATCTCAACTAAACAGATCTTATAAGTTAGATCATACTAATATGCTGGTCCTTTGAGATGCAATAGATAGTAACCATGCCCATAACACTTTCATAGGTGATTCTTTACATATTCAGTAGTAGGTTCTTAATTTTTTTCTGAGGGGGTGTGGTCTTTTTTTGCCTGTCCTTTTCTGTTCATTTTTTTTTTTTTTGAACAAGGAAATATAAGCTATATAGCTTTTTGTTATTTTCTTAATGTTTCACAAATATTTTTTTTATTTGCTTGACTGTAGAGGAATGTGTGCCTTCTAATTTGAACTAAGTTGATTTGAAACCTGCATCAACTAGGGCCCATTTGAGGGGATCAGGTTTAACGAAGGGAAAATTCAGTCAAATACGTCTCCAATTATACATTTTACTCTTTGGTTGTATAATTAATGTGTTTTAGGTCACTTAAAGCTTGTACATATAACTTTTAGTCCTCATAATATGAGAATCTTGAAAGATCTAATTTATGCATGGAGGTAAAGATTTACTCAATCACATGCGTATAACATTCTGTCAAATGATGTATTTGAAATAAATGGTTAATTCAAAAGTATAAGTTTCTAAGAATGTCAAAGTAGACTCTTTGCAATACTTGTTTTCCAATCTTCTTGGTGGATTACTAGGATGATAACTTAAGTGTGTGGGTTCTGAATAGGAAAAGTATCATATTCTGGTTGTGTCATGGCCTCCTCTCTCTTTTCGTCACAAGATTCCTTCTTAATATTTGTTGGCACCATCAGTTTCCAGTTTCTGTATACTACAAAGTGTGGAAACGGACACGAGACACATATACAACATGGTATAGATATGGGGACACAACAAACTCTAAAAAAGTAGGATACAACGACATGAATGTATGCGTATTCTTGCATGTGATATATATATAATGCATATCAAAACTTATAATTGTTAAGACATGTTTTCAAAAGTAGAAAGTTAAAAATCTTAATCATTTAAAATATAAATTTTAATCAATTAACTATATTAAAGAAAATAATCAAAACTCAATTCAATAAACAAGTATCTTGAATAAAATATTAGAAAGTTCTATCTTTGCTAGGCATTTGGGGTCTATTAACTTAGTATCCTTTTATATTTAAGAATTTTTTGTCTTTTTAGACAATGAACATCTCTATAGTGCTCAACACAAATATCTATAACTTTTTAAAGGCGGACATAGCCTTGACACATAATTCATATTACTTTTGAAACTGGATAAGGTTTCAACACATAAGTTTTTAGGTTTTTGGAATTCAACATAGTGGTGTGTTTGATACGTGGTAAGTATCATATAAGTGCCGGTATCTGATATGTATTCGATATGGATACGACGCTCACTTGAAGTGTCCATGCTTCATAGTCTATGTAATCTAAAGCACAAAAGCTGCAATTTGTGCTTCCTTTCAAAGGATATAGCTAGGGAACTTTAGCTATAAACTTCACTTGTAATGTTTGATAATTTACTTTTAAGCATGATTTTGTGTAGTAGTACAGTACTAAATTCAAGTCATGTTTGGTAAGAACAAAATAAGAAAGCCAATTCATGTTTTGTAAGAGTGAAAATAAGAACATTAGATTAGGTGGATGAATTGCTTAGAGGATAAATTGGTATAACTTGCTTATGATGGCTTGACATGATAGCTAAGAACCAAATGATGTATGAGGGTGGATCGAATCAGTATGAAAAAGGTAGTCCAGGGATTTAAATATAAGCTAATAATGATTTTTATAGCTAATAATGATTTGTATTGGTTATATCAAATGTGGTCTTGAACTACCCAATACGATATCACTTGAAAATATCAATATCAACCATAAAACTTAAAACTTGAGAGTTATCCGATATGTTTTCTTCATGAGTTGATATTAGCTTTTATTGAGCGTTATGGTCAATGCAAATTGATTCAAAAGAAGGAAAAAGAAAAAAAAAAAAATAGTGAGAACAACGATCAAGCACATCATGTTGATCGTCTAGTTCAAATAAAACACAAAATATTAGGGAAAAATCTTAAATTAACCAAAAGTACCTATTTTTTGTTGAGAAAGAAAGTATTTTCTAGGTAAAAATTCTTTTTTGAAGACCTGCCTTCACTTGTGACAATCTATAACCTAGTCAAAACTATTGGACTCGATTGAAATCTTATTGAAGGTTGGGGGTGGTCGTCAGGTGGGAGTGGTCTTCGGGTGTTGGGTTTAGCTGTTGGGGTCGTCAAATTCATGACTTTTGTTGAATATGTAGTGGTGGAAGAGAATCGTAGCTAGTTGAGCACAAAAGAGAAGGTGGAGACAAATTGAAGGCATGATTTTCGAGAGTTCATGCTTGAATGTCAGAGTCGTTTAGGAAATTTTGCTCAAGAAAACTAGGGCTCAAGCAACGAATTTGTCCAAGAATTTTAAAAGGGGAGAAAATGTAATACCCTAGCTCAATAGTCCCACATTGGTTGTGAGGTAAGAACTAGAGTAGTTTATAATGATTTCTATGAAACCATAAAATTAATCTTAGCTAGCATTTTTGGGTGAGCAATCCGTGGCTAATTATAAACTATTTTAAGTCTTATTATTCTATCGGAGGCGTTAGCAAATTCAAACTTAATATGTTGTAAGTACCTATTGTGCGTGCTCGTATACTGTATATCGGTAGCGGGGTATGTCACAATTTAATGAATTTTTTTTGTTATAATGGACAAAAACGACAAAAAACAAGATTCATCATTTAACTACGTATGCATTCTAATACAGATGCATACATAACCATCTTTCTATTGGCCGGCATAATAACCAGATATGGATATTAGAATTTAGAATGCATATTCCATCAAGGAATCGATAGGATACAATTTTGACTTTCTTTTCGAACATGGATTGGAAGTAGATATATTTTCACAGAAGAAATTACGAGGGTATCTAATATTCTATATTTTTTAAGAAAAATATATGGTATTTAATATTAAATTTAATATAGAAACAGATGTTGATATGGATACGATTGGATATATTTAGCAATAAATTCAGATATAAATATCCTACAATATAGGACATGATCCTACAATATGATACACAAGAAAACCGATACATATCTTGTTTATGATACTATTGGCTTATGTATCTTAAGATACAATAAACATATGCTATGATATGTGATACTTGTGATATGGAATACATTACGATACAATGACTCGGCTTATAAATGAATTTCAAACTCATTTAAATAAACCTTTAAGTTTAAATATGAGATAAATTTTGTACAAGTATAATCATTGAACAATAAAGAATATCAAAGTTCAAGATACTTATTTTAGTTGATAAAAATATTTAAATAAATCATCAAAAGAGAAACATTATTAACTTAGAGTCAATTTATATTATTTAAGTACTAATTCTTAATTAAGTATCTAATGAGCTTATTTATGATAAGCTAAAATATTGATAAAAGGAAGAATTGGTATAGATTTGAGAAGAATGAAGATGAACAAATTAAAATATAAATTTTTAAGGATTATAATAGTGATTTATCTATGAGGTATGATTAATTGATATTATAATACTTGTTTTGTATTTTTTCGGGGGTATAACAAACTTATGCTCAGTGCTTTGGTTTGTTTGAAAATAGTATGCAATTGAAACTAAGGCTGTAAAAAAGGAAAGAGATTAGAGAAAAATATCATTTATTTGACTATTAGATATAAAATCTAATTATGAATGGATTGCTTGGATTGCTGAGAAACAAGAACTGTCCATATTGAAAGGTGCTGCTTTGATGAATTTCAATGCTTGTTTTAAGTTGCAGAAGGAACAATGGATCTACTAACATGAAAAGGAAGAGAAGATATAATGGTAAATTTTTTTATCAATTGGTTGTTTATTTCCTGACATTTAGTCTCAAGTAGATTATTTTATAATCATTGGTAGGACATTTTAACTTGAATGCAGTTGTAAACGATACAGAAAAGAAAATAAGAGTATGCTAAAGGAATGTAAACTTTCAACTTCAAGTGAACTTAGTAGTATATCATATTTGCTATCTCATGTTCATTGCACTTTGAATGTTAGTTACTTATTAATATATAGATAAAAAGAATATACTAAAGGAGTGTAAGTTTTCAACTTCAAGTGAATTTAGTGGTGTATTATATTTTCTATCTCATGGTCATTGTTTATGTATTTATATATATAGATCAAGCATATTAAAGGAATGTAAATTTTCAACTTGTGAATTTTGTGGTATATTATATTTGCTATCTCATTTTCATTGCACTTTGAATGTTAGTTATTTGTTTATATATAGGTATGACTTGTACTTAATATATTACCGATTTTAGCATTTGCTTCTGTTTATTTATTTATACTTTAAGTTTGCTCATATATTTGATATATTATATGTTGTTATAGTGTAATTTCTTACCTATTATGCATTGATCAATGTATCTTAAGATACAAATATGCGATACAATTTTCTATATGATACATAGGGATAATGATACATTATATGTATCCCAATTTATCAACTTTGTGCTGATTTGTATGGATAAAAGTACTTTAGTTTCAAATTTACTGGTCCTTTGTTAAGACTAGGAAAAGGACAATGTATCTCCTGTCTAATAAATTTAAAATTAGAATTAAATATTAAGTCAAAATGTATTGTATGTACCAACTGTTCTGCTATCTGGAAATTGGAATTTATAGTAATTCAAAATATTAGTATTACACCTAGTTTAAAATATTAATTAATAAATTATACCTGAGTGGAAAATGGTTGAAGTAATACTAATATTTTATAAATTATACCATGTGCCTAAGGCCACAGATGATATCAATGATGAGACTAGATCAGTGGTATGAGAAACTTTGGATTCCAAATTATGTGGAATTAGAGGGAAAGGATTGTAGATGACTATGAAGAAGTAAAGATGAAATAGGTTCATTAATGACTCGCAGATATTTATTGTGATTTGTCCATATTAGTTTCCTAGGATTATCATATATCCAAGCTTGATGAGGATGATGTTCATCGATGAGGGAACAAAAAAAAAAAAAACACAAGAAGAAGAGAGTAGTGTTTGAAGTTTTGCATTCAAACAAGCAACATTGACAACAAATGAGCATAGCAGTAATGGGAGTTCTAAGATGGATGAGCACATTTAGCAGCAATGAAAGAAAAGGAGTAAAGTGTGAGTGCCTTCTATTTCCATTGCTGTGAAATTTTGTTGCATATGCGCTAATTGATCTGGATAAGATTATCGAGACAAACAAATTATTGAGTTATTGTTTTACTGGCTAGTGGGTTAGCATGTCTTGTTTGCCTACTATTTTGTTGGGGAATTTTATTTTTTGATCTTGAGCTGGCCTTCCATGCTCATTGTTTATCCACTTTTGCTGGTAATGAATTACTTTACAAATGACCTACGGATAGTTGTGCATGTACTGATTCATATGAAGTACTTGAGTTTTCGCAAATGGTGTTGCAGTTATGAGAGGGTGAGGGAGTTTTCACAAATGGGAAGGGATAGGGAAGGAGGGACGGAGTTTTCCCAAATGCTGTTGCAATTAATGGTTGTACGCCCGAAAAAATGAATCTTCTTTCCATTGCTAATTTGATTTTGAATAGCAACAATAAAAGAAAAAATTACAATAGAAAATCGAGATTTCAAGAATAGAGAAAATTGATTTTATTTCTTTTTTAATTTGTGGGATCTGCTAGCGGTGGAGTCTCGCTAATGCACTCCGTTGACGGTTCAATCTAGATTGGGAAAAGACGATCTCTCTTTGGAACTCCTTCTCTGAAAATTGTGGAAGAAGATGCCCTCTCAGATTTTCTCTTTTATCTGGATTTTGCTCTATGGAAAAACCTTCCTGAAACTGGACTTTACTCTCTTTTTTATATATCGAGGGATAACTGTTTGGATAAAATTTGAGCCAAATTCACATAACAGAAACTTCGAGATCGGGCCAAATCTTGCGGCGGGTACACCCTTTTCCTCTTCTTCCTTTTTTTTTTAAATTTATTTTTTAATTTTTGTCTACATAACCCCCTCCAAACATCCTGCGGGTGCACTTTTTTCCTCTTCTTCTTTTCTACATAACCACCTCTAAAGTTTTCAAAATTTCATATTGATTTGTAATGAATTTTAAAACACTTTGGACTCTTTTTTATATTGGCTTTGCACCCTTCATTGTACTGCACGATTTTTTTTATGGTATACTTGTGAACTATCTTTTGAAATAGCTATCTTTCAGCTGGTTTGTTTTTAGAGGTGTATTGTTGAACCTCTCCGATGTATCAAAGATTACTTCTAGTGAATTTTCTTGACGCTGGCTATTGTACTTGTGCGGCCTAGTCAGACTTTCGCTTGTAGTTTTACTTCAGAAAATTTGTTGTTTGCATACAAAATTATTTTTTATGTCTTATTCTGAGGCTAAGGGTATGACAGACAACATATGATGAATTTGATAGATAGAGATAATTGTTAACGTGTCTTATGGAAGATGAGCAGAGCTATAATGTTAACGTGCTCTATAGATAATAAGCAGAGGTATGATATTAACGTGTTCATTAGACGATAAGCAGATGTATGATGTTAACGTGCTCATTAGATGACAAGCAGAGGTATGCTGTTAATGTGCTCATTAAATGACAAGCAGATGTATGATGTTAACGTGCTCATTAGAATCTTAACGTTCGGTGACATGTAGTATGACGGAATAGGAAAAGAGAGATGTGTCATTAAACATGTCTTATGGTTCATTCTATTCAGAGGTTCAGGACTTGATAGTAACGAATCAATTAAACAGAGGTAGGGTTTAACTTGATTAATCTATCCGTTCAGTAACAGGATTTGAGTGAGGACGGAGGTATCATTAAACATGCCTCAAAACTCGATCTATTCAAAGGATATGGTCATGATAGGAATGATCTGACTAAACAAAGATGACAGTTAACGTATTTAGTTTTTGAATTTGATTACCAGAGGTAACTGTTAATTTAATAGGGAGATGATTTTCGTCAGAGGTAATTTTTTAACCTGACGATATAAAAAACAAGTTCATTAGAGATTGTAATATTGGACTTGATGAAGTGTGAGTTTTCTTTTCTGTCAGAGGTAAAAGCTTAACGTGACAGGAGATTTGATCGGATTAGGGTTTTTAGCAAACTCTCAGCTATCAACGGATTTGGTTTGTCTTTACCAACTACCGTTTGATTTGGGCTAGCCATGTTATTTCGCTCAGTATGGTAAGCTGTTGAGAATTTTGTTTGGACTTATATGCCAAACCTTTTCTCTTTCCTTTACTTTAGCAGTTTCGGATAGTAGTATATCCTTATAATCGAATAAGGATACTGTTGTGGCAGATTTGTTATAAGTTTTTTAGCAAATTCCCAGCTCTCAGTGGATTTGATTTGCCTTTACCAATTACCTGTTGAGTTGGGTTAGCCATATTATTCTCCTCAGTATGAAAAGTTGTCGAGAATTTTGTTTAGGTTTAAATGCCAAACTTTTCCTCTTCCCTTTGCTTTAGTAGCTTCAGGTCTTGATATATCCTTATAATTGAATAAGAATACTATTGTGACATATTTGTTATGGAATTTTTAGCAAACCCCCAGTTTTAATGGATTTGATTTGTCTTTACCAACTACCGTTTGAGTTAGGCTAGCCATACAATTCCCCTCAGCATGGTAAGTTGTTGAGAATTTCGTTTGAGTTTAAATACCAAAATTTTCCTCTTCTCTTTACTTTAGTAGCTTTGGACAGTTCATACTTTTAATCCCCTACATGATGGGGTAGCGAGAAACTGGTTCTCTTCTCGTTATCTTGACGATGTTGGGCAATTCATACTTTTACCCCCTACATGATAGAATTGGCGAGAAATTTGTTCTCTTCCCGTGGCCTTGACGGCGTTGGGCGGTACCCCAGTATGATGGGTTGACAATAAATTTATTCTATTTCCGTTATCTTAACGGTGTTGGGTAATTCATTCTTTTACCCCCAGTATGATAGAGTTAACGAGGATCTCATTTGAGCTTACATGCCAAATCTCCCCTCTATCCTTAGCCGTAGAGATGTAGAATTCATTTTCATTTTGTACTCCCAGTTGTGGCGTGGAACTGTGCGCTAGCGGCGAGTCAGTTTTTCTTCATTTGCTGTAATGAAGAAGAGGTCGAATGACTCTATTCACTTAAAAATAATATTTCTTCATGAGTTTTTCTTTAATTGGCATCATCATCCGATTACTGTATTGATTGATTAACCGGTATGCTCAATTTGAATAGACTGTCTCTACTACAAATGGACCCTCCCACTTTGGCTGAAATTTGCGTTTAGTCTTATGTGTCAGGATCATTGGTCATCTGATTGTTAAGACCAAATCGCCCACTTTGAAAGTCCATTTCTTCACTTTCTTGTTGAAGGCTCGGGGTACTCGCGCTTGATAGAGCTCTATTTGTTGTTGAGTTTTTAAGTGCTTCTCATCCAACGCTTCTAATTTCGGAAGTCATTGATCATTTTTTTCTTTGGTGGTCATTTTCGTTGCTAATGCCACCCGAAGAGAAGGAATTTGAATTTCCAGATGTAGTACGGACTCGCAACCATACACCAAAGAAAATGTTGTGGCTTTTGTCAGTGTTCTTACCATTGTACAATAAGCCCATAGATAAACTCCTAACTTCTCATCCTAGTCACGCGGACTTGTGGTGACAAATTTCTACAAAAACTTTACAATGATTTTGTTGAACGCTTCTGCATGACCATTTGCAGACGGGTTGTATGGGGATGAAAGTACATTCTGTATTTTGAACTTGTTACAGAATTTAGTATAGGCCTTGCTAGTAAATTGAGGACCATTGTCGCTGATGATTCGTCTAGGAACACCAAAGCAATATATGACGTGGTGCTTGATAAAGTTGACCACATCATTCATTTTAACTTCTCTTAAAAAGATAGTTTCTGCCCATTTCGAGAAGTAATCGGTTATAAGTAGTATGAACCGATGTCCATGAGAAGATGTTGGAGTGATGGGACCAATGATATTCATTCTCCACATCTCGAATGGCCACGTAATCATAGTTGAATATAGGTGCTCTACGGCCTGATATATGCAGTTTGCATGCACCTGGCAAACATGACATTTCTTTGCACATGTCATGGCATCTGACATCATTGTTGGTCAATAGAAACCTATTCTTTTTATTTGGTCTTCTAATTTAGATCCCGGCTGGTGAGCACCACAGGCTCTGTGCTTATTTGAGCACTTCTTATGACTCTTGTTGTGATAAGTACCGAAGTAAAACTCCACCTGACACCTTTTGATACAGGGTACCAAGCTCAGGATTATAATAGAACTTCTCCGCATCTTTCTTGACTTTGGCGGCTTCTTTGGGATCTTCGGGTAATATCTCGTAGAGTGCGAAGTCAACGAAGACAAATCGCCAATCTCTAGGTCAAAGTTTATCGCTGATGTATGGACTTTCATTTGCCTCAAGTATCTCTTTAGGACACAGAAGCTCGCGACTTCCAATCTCAATGCTTTTACGCGATTTAGTAGGGAGTGCTAATGTGCCTGTAAGGGAAGCCAACGTATCAGCGTATACATTCTCGTGCCGTGGTACGTAGTCAATATGAAACTCCTTGAATGAGTTGGCAAGTTTGATTGCTGCTTCGTAGTAAGGTACGAGATGTTCATACTTGACCTCGTATTCTCCTCTTGATTTACTATGAGTTTGGAGTCCCCATAGGTTTCTAAACACTGAATTCTCAGCTGTCGGGCAATTTGTAGTCCCGTTAACAATGTATTGTACTCAGACACATTGTTAGAACATGACTGAGTGAGTATCCTGGGAGGATTACATGATTCTGCGAGGATATTAAAACTAACCCCACTCCGACAGAGTTTTTTCAAGCCGCTCCATCAAAGAATAGCAACCAAACCGATTTTTTGGAAATTATGTTGGCTTCTACTATTTCATATGGAGTATCCTCATAAAATTTAGAGGATTCCGAGATAGGATGTTCTGCTAAGAAATCAGCAATTGTTTGTCCCTTGATCACCTTTTGCGGTATGAATCGCATATCATACTGTGATAGTAGGATCGACCAATTGGCTAACCTGCAATTGAGTGACCTAGGCTTGGTCATGAGCACTCTCATGGGATTTACCCGAGAAATTACATGAATTATTTGGCCTACTAAATAGTATCGCATTTTCTGAATTGCGAATATCAGGGTCTAACACTCTTTCTCTACTGGAGTGTACCGATACTCGACGCCTACCATGGTTCTACTAAGGTAGTAAATGGCTTGTTTGTGGCCTGAGTCATTGGTTTGGGCCAAGTAACGTATATCAAGAATGGTTTTCCTGATACATGGTCTACCAACATCGGAGGTTTTGTGAGATACTTTTTGAGGTCCTCAAAAGCTTGTTGACAAGTTTCATCCCAAACGAATGACATCCCTTTCTTTGTTAATTTGGTGAAGGGTTGACATCGCCCTGAAAAATTAGCAATAAATCTCCGGATGTATGCTAGCCTCCCTTGTAATCGCCGAAGTTCTTTGAGATTCTTTGGTGGCTGCATCTTTTGAATTTGTTTTACCTTTTTGGATCTAAATGGATACCCTTGGATGTAACAACGAAAGCAAGGAATTTGCTACGAGAGACACTAAGAAAAGATTTAGTCAGATTCATTTTTAGTTGGTGTTTTTTTATAATATCAAACACCATTTTCAAATCTCGGAGATGATCATCTTTATTACGACTCTTGATGGCAAAGTCGTCCACATAGTATTCTACCATTTTACGGAGATGCTCGCAGAAAATTGTGCTCATAATACGTTAATATGTTGCACCTGCGTTCTTTACCCAATCAGGATGTTTTTCTCGGATGGAACCAGATTGTATAAGCTTCTTAACTTCATTTTCGATCGATTCCGTTAACTCTGGATGGAATCTTCTTTGTTGTTGCTTTATTGGTTTTGCATCTGGCTTAATATTAAGTCGATATATAGTAACTTGAGTATCCAAGTCTGGCATGTCTTCATATTTCTAGGTAAAGACGTCTACGTATTCTCAAACAAGAGTTATAAGGTTTTCTCTTTCATGAGGAGACAAACTCTCGCATATAAATATGGGCTTAGGATTAGCTTCATCACCCATATATACATGAATCACCTTATCTTCGATAGGTGGTTCACGCTGTTTGAAGCGCATGTTCTATTGGGTATCGAGATGCTTAACTAACGCTTCATCTTGGAGAATAGTCAGTTCATCATTTTCATCTGGAATTGGACTGACATACGCCATGTTCGCAGTCAGCTGCTTAGATAATATTCTCAGACTGATATCTGAATCCCAATTGGAATCTTCTGTATTTTGGTAGATCATCTTTTTGATATCTGAATGATCAGGTGTTATGATATATTCCAACTCCCTGCAGGTTTTGTGATAATAATCCAGCTCTTTTCCTTTGGGCACGAACGAGGGAAGTAAATTTCGACGTCCTTTGTCGAAGTTTAACCCGGATCTATGTATGAAGTCATATCCCATTTTCTCCATCATTCGGAATGACTTTGGTCCTAATGATAGAATTGAGGGGCTTCTTGAGCTTCATCTTCACTATCATCAGATCTGGCCATATGTGGTTGAACCCTTTCAAAAAGAATAGGTTTTGGATCGGCTCGACGGGCAGGCACCTTGAACATCGCCCCATTTGCATTCTCGATGCTTGATCGTAGCATTATTGATGATCAAATTGGCAAGTGCATGGTTGCTAAAGTCTCGAATTCTGAGAGACTATCTGCATCCGTACTAGTAGCTGATGGTAGAGATCAGTAGCAACACCAGACAAATAAGCAATTCTAGATTTTCATTGATTTCCCACACGCCTGCATTACTGGCGGTGTCATTTACATCTAAGTCTTCAAGACTGATTACAAGCGGTTCATAATTTTTGGCAATGATCGCCTCAGACTCAGTGTCAGCTTCATTCCCACTATCATACCCATCATGCAGTGGTGGATCGATCTCAGCACTCTCAATATGTAAAATGACATTTACAAAGTAGTTTTCAACCCCCTTAAATGGTTGCTTGCCAGCAATTAGATTATGCACTTCTCCATCTTCATCCACGTACTTCATGTATTAATGTAGAGTGGACATAACAATCATGTTAGTATGAATCTATGGTTGCCCTAGAAGAAGGTTGTAAGAAGTGTCTGTTTCAATCAGATAGTAAGTCACATCACTTTTGAGATCCCTAATTTGACATCTGACTCTGATCTTTCCTAGAGGATGACTACCGTTGGCGTTGAAACCAAAAATGGTAGTATTTGTTGAAGTCAATTTGTGGGGAGGGATACTGAGCTGCATAAGCCTTCACGGCATATTGTTTTGGGCAGACCCTAGATCAATCTGAATCCGATCTACTTCTGTTGAGCCAATGTACCCTGTATAGTACAAAGGCTTATTGTGCTTGGTGTTTTTCAACTGCATGTACTCTGGCGTGAAAGTAATGTAAGGGGCACGTCTCGATACTGAGTTGCAGTGCGGGCATGCATTCTCAATCTCTTTCGGGAGATTGGTTAGGAAAACTTCAGAATCTACTAAAGCTTCCCTCAGAGCATCTCTTATAGACTTGGATAAGCGCAATAACTCGTATAACATTATTCTTTCTAGTATATTTGCCAGCTGCGTTATAACATCAAATTGAAAAGAAGAGCTCTTCAGGAGTATCTTTCCGCAGAGCCTGGTTATATTTGAGCTCCTTCTCTTTTCTTTTGTCCGAAGTCTACTTGGTGGTTTTCTTATTAGCCTCCTTTGTTGATTTAGATGGGTCAACTTCTGCATTTGCATAGTCCTTCAGATGTTATCTTCCAGACCTAGTGCTTGAAAGGGGCGTGGGTTCATACTCTATTGCTAGAGCGGTTGTCTATGTTTTAGAGTTTGTTAACAGAGGCGCGTCGTCTGAGTCCTTCTCAATTATTGCCGAGACAGCATTGCACAGGTGCTGTCTTTTTTTGCTTTAGCCTTCTTTTTGGACGTCACTGTTGTCCATTGTTCATCTTTGAGAATGTCCGGATGGACCCAAAGAATCTCATGCTTCTCAGTCGTAAAAGGGTTTAGCCATTTCTTCTGCTGGTTGTGGGAGTAAATTAACCACCATGACCTCACCTTTCGGAATAGGCGTGAGCCCAAGTGGAACTTCTAGACCACTCACATTAAAGGTCGAGTTAGCTGTAACCTTTTTTTGTTCATTTTTGAGTTTAACCAGTCCAACATCGATCAATGTCTGAATCTTGTCTTTTAGAATGAAGCAGTTTTTAGTAGGATGATCTACAATCTGATAATATAAACAGTAGTTTAGATTGTTAGTCTTCCCAACTTCTTTAGGCCTCTTGCTCTTCGGCAACTAAAGCATGCTGTGCTTGATGAGCAAATTAAACAAGTTAGCTATATATTCATCTTTAAATGAATACAGCTTCTAAGGTTTGGGTGGCCTCGCAGCCTTTTAGCTGGCACTTCCTTTGGATTTGGCGTATTTTCCATCGCCATTATATCTTTCCCTTTGGAGCAGGAGTGGTATGGAGCTTTATTTGTAGGGCATTTTCTCACGGTTCTCTACTCTTCGAGGCGTTGAAATATGTCTTCGGCTTGTTTACCTTGCTTGAGCAAGTCCTTCCAAGACTTGGATTCAACCGAATCCATTTTGATCAAAACATCGGTCAGTAAATTGTTCCTGCAAGTCTCTACAAGATTTTCATGTATCATGCTATATTGACATCGCACAGAAAGTTCTCGGAATCGCTCGATGAAGGCTTTTGTTGTTTTGCCTTCTCGTTACTTTGCTGCTAGCAAGAATGACACAGAGATTTCAGTATCATCTTCAAAAAATTAGGCTAAGAACTCACGTTCTACATCAGCCCATGATTTAATTGTCTCTTTGAGTAGTTGCATGAACCAAGTAAATGCGGGTCCTTATAGGGTACTCGCAAATATCTTAGTCAAAATTAGATCATTTCTCATTAGGTATCCTATTTGCGACAGAAAGTAGAAGATATATTATTGTGGTGAGCCTTTTCTGTCGAACGACTGAAGGTTCAACGGTTTATAATTCGCAGGATATGGCATAGTTTTCTATTTTATGGGATAGGGACGTACTGTCCCAACTTCTTGTAGCTCTTTGCGATGAAGAAGTGCTTGCAACTGGCTCTCCATCTTTTCCATTTTCTCAACATAAGAGTTGATAATAACCTTCACCTTTCCATTCTCTTCTGAGTGAGGAGGTGGTTCTTCATACTGATCTTCGTTGTGTTCATCTACATTGACATGTTGTTTTTCTTCCCACTGATTGGACGAGGACGACGAGGATTGGCTCTTCTTTGTTTGAACCAATAACTCGATTAGCAGTTGTCTCATTTTCCCCCTAGTCTCCTCTTGCTATTTGAGATGTTCCTGTCTCTCAAGCCTCTTGGAGACTTCTTTTAGAAGGTTGGTCATGTTCACTGTAGCCGCGAACTCTTTATTTGAATCTGAAGAGGATGAAGACACAATGACAGAATGTCTGTATTCTTCTTCATCGGATCCTCCAGCCAACCATTTATAGTAACAACTCCTCTCCTGGTCCGAGTGTGCTGATATATACCCTCTGGCTCAATATACACTCCTTTTAATCTTGAAATGAATTCTTTATCTGAAGAGTTGCTTGCGGCAACTTATTTGCCCTTGCTAACCATATGGGATTAGACAACGGGCAAATTAGTTCTGGAGTACATCCTTTTTATTGTCTATCTTTTTTTCGGTTTGGTAATCCGATAAAAAACAGATGGCTTTGATTTGCAATTATAGTTTAATAAAACGGCTGAAATCAACCGTTCACATTGACATTGAGAAGTGGGAAGTGGGTTGAAGGCGCTATTCTTCTGAGTGATTCTTTTAAGTCTTGAGACTTGTTCTCATTCATATTTACAATTTGACGCCTATTGCGTCGCAAGTTTTGTTCATAATACTGATTAGTCTGTAGAATCTCATAGTTAGGCAATTTTTCAGTATTAGAATAATCTCTAGCTCTTTTGTGGAGTTTTCTGGAGTGCGTGCTAGCTTGTGCAATTGTGCAGGCTCCGCGCGCCTCTAAATTATGCTTCAGAAGATTTTGATGATTTTTATTCTAAGTATATTCATCATCTAAAGAAAATTTTTAAAATGTGCATAAGCACATCTTTACATGTATCTGCCAGTAGAGTGCATAAGCACATCTTTACATGTATCTGCAGAGGAACAAGAAGGAACGCCTGACAGCATGACCAAAAAAATAGGTGCGCGCTGCGCGCTCCCTGCATGTGTGCCTAAAGGCGCACGGGGAAGCGTAGGCGGGCGCTGTACCATGGAGTTAGGTGCGCACAAGGGGAGGCGCGTGTCTGCAGGTGTGCGATGCCCATATGCACCCTCGGGGTACCATCCGCAGATTCCACTCGTGGGGTGCAACCCGCGGGTTGAACCCGTGGGGTGTCACTCACAGGGTGCTTCCCAGGGTTGCATCCGTGGGGTGCAACCCGCGGGGTGCACCTGCGGGTGACACTCGCAGGATGCCACTCGCGGGGTTGCATCCGCAGGGTGCACTCGTGGGGTTGCACCGCTGCTTGCTTACAGGTTGTCTCCGTGTCGCCATCGTCTGTATCTGTCGAGCGTAGGGATGTGCACAGTTTGTTGTTTGTGCGGATTTTCTCCAACTGTGGTTTTTCATAAATCGCTTCTTTTGTAATGTTGAGACGTGTCCGTTGGGCCTTGTTTCTTCTCCGACGGTCTTGATTTCTCTTTTGCGACCGTATTAATGTCAATTTGACTTTGGAATAGACGATGATGTCGTATCTTTTTAGAGGCGATAATGCCTTATTCTTATTGACAGACGATGATGTCTTTAAGTTTTCATGGGCGATGACGCCTCATAAGTTTTGACAGGCGATGATGTCTTGTCAGTTTTTGTGGTGATGATGCCTCACTTGTTTTGAAAGGCGATGTTGCCTTGTCAGTTTCTATGGGTGATGACGCCTCACTTGTTTTAATAGGCGATTATGCATTGTAAATTTTGGTGGGCGATGACACCTCACATTTCTTGATCGTTACCCGGCGATAATGTCTAGGCTCCGAATCAGAGGAGTTTGAAAAGATGAATCTTTGTACTTTTGTTGGTCGATTTCGACGACTAATGTTTCAACCACCGATCCGATGCATCTCCGGTCAGACTGTGCCACCAAGTTCTCTGTTGTGAATAGAGAGGCTCTCACTTTGGTCGTCAATTCTTATATGTCCGAAAAAGTGAGTCTTCCTTCCATTACTAATTTAATTTTGAATTACAACAACAACAAAAAATTACAGTAAAAAATCGAGATTAGAAGAGTAAGAAAAATTATTTTAATTTCCTTTTTAATTTGTGAGATCTGGTAATGGTGGAGCTCGTTGATGCACTCCATTGACAGTCCGATCTGAATTGAAAAAAAGACGATCGCTCTCTCGAACTCCTTCTCTAAAAATTCTGGAAGAATATGCCCTCTCAGATTTTCTCCTTTATCTGGATTTCGCTCTTTGGAAAAATCCCGCTGAAGCTAGACTCCACCCATTTTTTTATATATCGAGGGATAACTGTATGGATAAAATCCAAGCCAAATTCACGTAATAGAAACTCCAAGATCGGGGGGGGGGGGGGGGGGGGGGGGGGGGGGGGGTAACAGTTCTCTTAAAATTCAAGTAAGCGAAACACTGAGGCGGCACAACTCCACGGGTGCATCCCGCAGGGTGGCACCCGCGGGTGCACCCTTTTCCCCTTCTTCCTTCCTTTTTATTTATTTATTTATTTTTGTCTACAATGGTGTATGGTAAATGTTGTGGCAAATCATCTTTTGTTATGGTAAATGGTGTTTGGGTAAATGGTCTTTCGGCAAACGGCGAAGGTTAATGGTGTTGCAGTAAATTGTGTTGTGATAAATGGTTTTGTGATAAATGACATTGCATGCTTGTGAATCTAAGGCTATATTATTGTACCTGTTCAAAACCGTCCCTATTCTTATTATCACCGGTTTGCTACCATAACTGGAGTATATAAAATTTTTTATTGTATTTGTCTTAAAAAATTGATTGCTCGAGAGTTGTGCGCATAATTCTGTGGTACGTTATATAAGCTTAATTGAGGTAAGTGCTGGATTCCATTCTCTCATAGGAAAAGTATAAATGTCTACCAGTTGTCGTTAACTGTTCGTTGACTTTGTCGGTGCCGACGATCTCAGTCAACAGTAAGCATGGGCAATCATCCTTATTGTTGAGTGTCCCTAGTAATAGTTGCAGACTATCGTCGCCCCATAACCTCAATCCGTAGAAGGCATGGGTGATCATTCCCATTAACCTCTACCTCCGTAGAAGGCATGGGTGATCAGTCCCATTAACCTCTACCAATCATCAGTAACCTTTAGCCTCGACAATATCAGTCAGCAAGATCAACAATCTCAGCCAGTTATGGATGTGGATGATCGTCCTCACTGTCGATTGTCTCCAGTAGTCACCACAGACTATTGAAACCGAAGACCTTTGACTGTAGCAGGCATAGTCTGTGATACCTATGACTAGCAGGCATTGTGATCGTCCTCATTTTGGCCACCACCACCGCAAGCCACGCCAAGGATCAGTCACCGCCAACTGTCATCCCTAGCCCTAGGGATAGAACGATTTGCATCGATCACCGCCATCATTGGTCATGTTGGCTGCTAACTTCTTGTTCAATAAGTTCCAGTTTTGACAAATGTTTTATCTTCCTGAGAATGTTTAAGCTATTACCAAATATGGTAAACAGTTTCTTAGGAATCTATTGCTTGAAAATCCGAATGTCTGGTACTTGACGGAAATGCTGCTTTTGCATACGAAATGCACCCCAAATGTTCAAGTGATCAGATTGAGTTGTCATAACTTTTCCACCACCTGGAGGAATATGAAATGTATTGAAATAATATATGAATAGTCCTGTTGGGATTTTATTAATTAGATTAAATATTGAATCTTGCTAACCGAAAAGTCCATGTTATATAATTGAAATTATCTGTTGAATTGTATAAGTTGTGATCTATTACATGTAAACAATCCAAACATCATGCACATAGACAAGGCCGCTGTCTTTGTATTTTCTCTATAGGGATTACCATGGGTGAGCCGCTAGCTCCGAGAAAGTTATGTGAGTTAGCAGAAAAATTATAATGATCCAATAATTTTTTTAAATTTTTTTTAACAATTACTATAGCTACCTCCTTAACTTTTTCCGGATTAAATTTTATAAATTTTGGAGTTCATTTACAATTTCATCAAATGCATACAAAATGTTGTATTTATTTAAAACTGTTAATTTTGTGTTAATTTGATGGAGAACCAAATCAAAATTAATATCCAAGAAATTGGGTATGAGTGAATTTTAAAGGGTTGAGATCATAATTCAAAAGAAATATTTTAAAAAAGATTATTAAAAATATTGGAAATGAACTACAGCTCAGATAAGTTGCATAAACTGATAGCTCATTTTCATTTTTTTTTTCATATATATATATATATATATATAATCATAAGCTCGGGGAGTAGCAATTAAAAAGGCCAGATAATGCCATTTCATTGTGTGCATCATGGGTTCCAAAGAACTTTGTATTATTATGGGGCCTACTAGATTTTTATCAATTTATTGTAATGGAAGTTCAGGTGTTGATATTTTCAGATGTTTAAGTTATTGTTATTTATGGTTGATATTCCCTCAATAGAAGATAACCATAGTTAATATTGGATTAACCATAGTTAAGAATAGAAGATAACCATTGTTCTGGGGTTACTTAGCTAGGAAAATGCCATGTTTAATATCATATATTAGGCAAGACTTAAGGTGCCATATTTGGTGATAAATATATATGATCTAAATATTATGTCGAGAATATAATTTGTTTATAAATCATATAAACTAACATAAAACATGTATATTTATAAGTTTACAAGGAAAAGCCTGTTCTTTCACTTGATTGAGTATTGACGGACGTCTTTACATGTCGCCTCAAACAAGTCATTCTTTTTTAAAGAAAAAGAACTGGATAATAGACAGTATAGGTTTTAATTCTTAAGCCAATATAGAGCCCGCAAGTATTACTATTATCTTTAATATCTATATTAATAGAGTTAATAACCCAGGCTTACTGGTAATATATTTTGTAAAGGAAATGGAATTGATAATAGACATTGTAGATTGCAATTTTTGAGCCATCATATTGATTGATATATCATCTTAGTATTGGGTAATAAATTGGCCGTAAGCAGATAGATATATTGGTAAATGTTGACAAAAAATGAGGTCCGATAAAATTAATTAATATCGTTGGCCAAGGTTAAAAGAATGATAAATTGGCTGATACATCATATAGTCAGTTGATAATTAAAAACATTGGTTAATGGTGATAACAATATTTAAATTAATTGATAAGCATATTCTATAGTTAGAGATGGTAATTGACATGTCCATAGGTAAAACTTTGGTCTATCCTATATAAAATTTTAAATTGAAAATAAAATTTTTTGTTTTTCTAATTTAAAATTTTATATAGAATCGGTCAAAAATTAATCTATGAATGTGTCTATTACTATTCCTACCAACATTGGCTCTAAATCTGACATATGTATATGTTTAGGCACACCCTGTAGCTTATTGGATGGGCCATGTACCCGACGGTTCCAATCCTTGTGGTAGAAACTAAGAAGCGTATTTACTTGCAAGATATATAAATATGAAGGAAACAATCAAGAAGTGATCTCCATAATAGAAATCGGGTTCTAAATGGATATTGATACAAATGGTTAGAAGTATTGGATTATAACCATATTTAATTCAAATCTTAGATTATTAGATTTGGATTGTTAGGCATCTTTTATTATTTTCTCACTACTATTAGTTAGGGATGAGAATCACCAGGTCTGAGAGACTGTCAATTTGTTCACCTCCAAAATGATTCCATAGATAGATAGATCGGCTTGGCGAAGTCAGTAGATGACATCCTCACCAGCCAATAAGAAACAATCCACGAGATAAGTGCCCATCCTCTCTCTGCCACTCGTTCACCCAATCTCTCCCTCACAAATTCCATACCACACACCCCTCATCCCCTCCCATTTATATAAATTCCCATCCTTACACTCCTTCTTCTCGCTAAACCAGGAAGACAAGGAACCAAGTGAGAATGGCCAGCCTCACCTCCGCTGCAGTCACCGTCCCTTCCTTCACCGGCCTCAGGGCCGCCGCCACTGCCCGGCCCGCCGCCACTGCCGCCTCGGCAAAGCTCACTCCGATGGCATTCTCCGTGAAGGCCTCCCTCAAGGAGGCCGGCGTCGCCGCTGTCGCGGTGGCCGCAACCGCCATGCTGGCGAGCAACGCGCTCGCGGTCGAGGTGCTGCTCGGAGCGGACGACGGGTCCCTCGAGTTCGTTCCCACCGAGATCAGCGTCTCCTCGGGGGACGAGATCGTGTTCAAGAACAACGCCGGGTTCCCGCACAACGTCGTGTTTAATGAAGAGGAGGTGCCGTCGGGCGTGGATGTGTCGGCGATATCGATGAACGAGGAGGACCTTCTGAATGCAAAGGGTGAGATTTACAAGGTGACCTTGAAGGAGAAGGGAACCTACAGCTTCTACTGCGCTCCTCACCAGTCGGCTGGCATGGTTGGAAAAGTGACCGTTAACTAGATCATTTGTTTTAACTCTTTCTTCTAAAGCTCCAAAAAAAAAAAAAAAAGTTTTGAATTTGACGTATTTGTTTTGATGGATTGTGGTTGAATCATCAATGGATGATGCATGTAATAATATTTAGGGAATTTCTAGATGTTGTTCATGTTTTTCTTAGTGAGTCCCATACTCCCATAGCTAAAATAATAAATAATTACAAATTTATTTTTATAATTTTTTGTTGGACGAACAAACTCTCAACCTCTCTTCTTCCCATTGGGCTACAGCTGCCCCTGTAGCAACAACAGTAGTCAATGGCGGCTGCTGTGGTTGCCGCTGTGACAGTAGCTATCTGCTGCAGCCGTCGTCACCGCTGCTACTAGAGGAGAAAAGAAGAGAGAGGACAATTTCGGAAAAAGAGAAGGAAAAAATACTTATGTTTTAATTTCTCATGGAGCTCATTAGGAAATTAGAGCTCACTAAGAAAAACATGAGGCATATATAAAAATTTTCTAATATTTATCTATTGGATTGGGAGGAGGTGGAGGTGGTCATTGGGTTTTTTAAGCAATTCGAACTCAGAAAACAAAAGATCTCTTCAAGTAGGAATCGAATCGACAACCAGTCAATTAACAGACGATTGTTCGGTGGAAGAACTTCCTTAAGGAAGCGGTCTATGGTCTATGTCTATCGTTCTTTGCACCAACCAATTATTAAGATGTAACATTGAAAAATCTAGGGCCTCTCTTACCATGAAAATTCTTTCAGTCAATATTAAAGATTAGAGATCAAAATGTGCGGGTTTTAAGTTCAATCCTTTTGCCTTATTAAAATAATTTGAATTAAAAAAAAAAACTTTGTTATGTAATTTAAAATTTTGAATAGGCCTCCTCTTGGACCAAAGGTTTGATTTTGGACTGTCTATTGTACATTCTCATTCCTGCGTAGCCTGTGAGGATACCGATGAAAGGCAAAGAGAAATTTAAGTGAAAGTGGAAAAATTGGAAGAAAGAGATTATTAAAATTAATGTTTTATTAATTTCTAATCCCATACTATTTTTACAGCCATTTAGTTAGTTTAAGGAAGGATATTTGAGTACATTTTTATGCAGATTAGATGGGGCGAGACCTTACAGGTTTTATGGGCTACACATCGTATCAGAAATCCCTGCCCTTATGCAGGGCATTTTGTGCCTTTCATCCTCTTATCCACACTATGTCCTCTATTAAGGTATTCATCATTAGTGTTTAAGGTATTCATAATGTCTTTTTGTTTAATTCATTATTATCTGTATCTAATCTAACTTTTATTTTCTATATCATTAGTGCTTGAGATATTCACTATTCATTCTACAAGCATTACATAGTAATTATACATATAGCTATGCCCATATATGGAGTATGCCAATATATGGAGGATGCTACAACACAACCAAGAGACAGAGTATGATTAGTGTTGAGGTGGCAACGAGTTAGTGCACGTGTTGATCTTTCATTGTATTGGGATGATACTAATTGTTTTTGTTTGTTTTAACTTATGTTATTTTCTACATGTATTTCTATCTACTCGATCCTTAGTGAGGGACTAGTATATGTAAACTCTATATAATTTATTTATTAATTTTCTTACTAGTATAACATTGGAGATCCTAGCCCACTGCTTTGCTAATTAAAAAAAGATTTAATTTGGTTTTTTTATCTCCATACTGTATGTCTTGGAAACAAAAATAGTAGAAATGCATTGAAAATGACAAGGTTTATGTTTTAAAATTAGTTTAATTTTGATATTCTACCATTTATTCCTTTATAGTTTTAGTTATAACTATTTATCGTGTTGTATCTACGAATAGCTACTAAGAAGTGATGAACTCAGAAAAGTTTACTGAACTTATCGATCTCTTTGCAGTCGTTAAACCCAACACAACAAAAGAACTCTAGTGGAGTTTTAAATAGAAATAAAAATTTAGTAGGGAAAATATCTAGCCTGTGTTTGGATTCTTGACAAGAAAAACTTAATTTTCAACATACAACATATTAGAAAGTTGCTGGATTTTCAAGACTTTTAATATTAATTGATTGTTTGATTTTAAATATTATAGAGCTAAAGTTGGATAAACTAAATAATGTAAACTGAAAATTGTGATTGTGAGTTGGATAAACTAAATAATGTAAACTGGACGTCTAGATATTCTTAATCCTTTGAGTTCAAAAACCATTAGCTTATAAATTGTGAATTTGAGTTAACACTAACACAAAAAAAAATTCGTGTGACTTCATACCTAGCGATTCCTCGCAAATCTGTTGGAGAGCGGCCGAACCTAGATAGTTGCTCCTTGCGGATCGAGGGGGCACGGGCGCTGTTCCTTGCAGATATGAGGGAGAGAGGGCGCTGCTCTTCGTGAGGGAGATCGTGTGCTGCTTCGAAGAGGGCGCGCGGGTGCAGATTGGATGCAGATCAGCGGGCGCTCGTGTGCTGCTTCGAAGAGTGGGTGCGCTCGTGTGCTTGCAGATCGGAGGGACTGCGGAGATCGAGCAGTTGCTTGCGGATCGGATGGAGGGCAGAGGGACTGCGGCGCGCAGGCGAGCGGGCGACTGCGATCCGGGCGACAGCGCTGTTGATGTCCGGTGAGCGGGCGAGCGGACGAGCGGACGACAGCGCTGTGGATCTCCGGTGAGCGGGCGAGCGGACGACAGCGCTGTTGATCTCCGGTGAGCGGGCGAGCGGACGAGCGGACGACAACGCTGTTGATCTCCGGTGAGCGGGAGAGTGGGCGAGCGGGAGAGCGGACGACAGCACTGTTGATCTCCGGTGAGTGGGCGAGCGGACGACAGCGAACGCGGGCGAGCGGGCGAGATGCAGCGCTCGTGAGAGAGGGGCCGAATGGGGGTTTATAGGATAGATAAGCGGCCGAACGTGGGAGTTAGGTTTTATATATTCTTAATAAGCAGATTTGTATTATAATTAGAATTCTATTTGTATTATAAATATAATTAGATTAAGGGTTTATTTTATCATAGAATCTGGATAGACGGCTAAGATAGGGTTTAGGTTAAATAAATAGATTAGGTTAAGAATTATAATTCTATTTGTATTCCAATTACAATAGATTGAAGAGTTATTTTATCATATAGTATTTGGATAGACGGTTGAGATAAAGTTAGGTTAAATATATATATATATATATATATATATATATATATATATATATATATATATATATATATATATATATTAGGTTAAACATTATAATTCTATTTGTATTATTTTTCTAATAGTTCAAGGAGTTATTGTATCATAAGATATGGATAGACGTTCGAGATTAGATGTAAAAAAATAAATAAATAATTGAAGTTTCATGATTGTTATAAGTTGATAATTTTATAGAAGTATTTTAAAATAAAAAAAATTGTAACTTATAATTTCTCACAAAAAAAAATGTTTGTGACCATTAAAAATAGTTGTAATTGATTTTCATGTTTGAGTTGAAAATTTTATTCGTTGTAACTCAAAATTTTGTGTTTTAGTAACAATATTTAATTTTCGTCACTGAAAACCTAATTTTAGTGACTAGTTTATTACTTGCTACTAAAACAATTTAAACTTTAATGACAATATTTAGTTTTCATTACTGAACAATTAGTTTTAGTGACATGTTTGTAATTTGTCACAAAAATAATTTATGTTTTAGTGATTGTATTTAGTTTTCTTCACTGAAAACTTTGTTTTAGTGACAATTATTCAATTTGTCACATGAAAAATTATGTTTTAGTAACGAACTATATTTTTCTTCACTGAATATTAAGTTTTAGTGATGCGTTATTTCATTGTCACAAAAGATATTTATGTTTTAGTGACGGCATAAAGTTTCTGTTACTGATTACTCAGTTTTAGTCACATTTTTTTTAGTTGTCACAGAAAAAATTTACTTTTCAGTAACGATTTGTAGCCTTCGTTACTGAAAATTAATTGTAGTGACTTTTTTTCTTTGTTGTCACTGAAATATTTAAGTTTTAGCAACAAGTTTTTGTTAGCGTCATTGAAAACTATTTTTTAGTGACAAATTTTAGTCGTCGTTACTAAAAACCTTATATTTTAGTAGCGATATTTCTTTCGCGTCACTGTAAACTGTGTTTTTGTGACAAGTTTTTATCTGTTGTCACAAAAAATTATGTTTTTGTGACAATTATTTATCTCCGTCACTAAAAACATAATATTTGTGACAACATTTAATTTTTGTCACAAATAATCAATTTCAGTGACAATTTTAATACTTGTCACTAAGATATCGTCACTATAAACCCATTTTCTTGTAGTGCGATGGCTACTCCTAAAAAACTAGGGTATCAGTGTGTTATTAATACTATGATTCTACGGTATGAGAAGGCCAGAGCACATGTAATGCAAAATGAGCATCATTTGTGCAGTCAAGAATCAGGGCATTGGAGTCAAGGGACCATGTAGATGAGATCATCAATGATCCAAACTACAAAATTTGAATTCCCAACCCCAAATGACAGGCCAAGATTAGCCTCAAGCACACCGAGCACATGCCTGCGCTCTCCTCTCCTTATTCCAAAAAAAAAGAACTAGTTCTCAGATCTCAAGAGTCATGCGCGATGTCGCAAAACTCTTGCGGATAAGGCGATTCTATGCCTACGTTAGGTTCGGCCTGGGTCCCAAAACTCCTCTTTGTAGAGAGAGTGATGGCGACGTAGAAGAAAGCTGAGATATTTGAGCTCACAAACGGGACGATCACAACGAAGATTAGCAACTGGGGAGCAACTATCACCTCTCTTCTCGTTTCCGATCCCAATGGTGGATGTGGTTCTTGGGTTTAGTTCTATCGAGCCATACATCCAAGGTGCTGCACCATATTGTCGGTGCATTGTTGGTCGAGTGGCAAACCGAATCAAAGATGGGATATTTACTCTCAACATAGTGGAATATTCTCTACCCATCAACAAACCCCCTAACAGCCTTCATGGTGGTCGCAAAGGATTTGACAAAGTAATTTGGGATGTTGCTGAATTTAACTATGGTAAAACCCCATCAATCACCTTCAAGTATTACTGTAAAGATGGAGAGGAAGGTTACCCTGGAAACGTCAGCATCACTACGACTTACTCCCTCCTTTCCGCCACTTCAAGCAAATAGATTTGGATCAAGATGAGAGGATCATTAGCACTAAAGCCATTGTGTTCTTCCAATTTGGCCGAACCAATAATCGCTCAGATATGGAAAATGCTAGGCTAAAACTCACATACAATGTAAGGCTAAACTCGAAGCCATGACCAAAGGTAAAGCCAACATAAAATCATCAAATGCCAGGCCATGTGGCAGCCTTGTGCAGATTGCCAAAATGCGGGTTTACATGTAAACTTTGTGCAGAATTGCCAGAATGTGTCAGCCTTGGACAGAATCACCAGAACGCGAGGCTAAACTCCGCGTACTATGCGAGTCCAAATCAGTGTAAAGTTATTTTAGACGCGAGACTGATTCAAAACCAAGCCAGCATAAAATCATTTAAATGCGAGGCTAAGTCGAGACCAAACCAATGTAAATTGATCCTGAATGCAAGGTTATGCCCATACCTGAAGACCAAAGCTAAGTTTCAGCCGTGTGCGAGCCAAATGGGATCCACACAGGGTTAGGACCCACATCTAGAGTGCAAAGCTAAACCCCACATAAAATGTGGGGCCTAGCCAGCTTAAAGCCAGCCAGATGTGAGGCTATATCTGCAAGCGAAGCGCGAGACTTATTCAGTGCGCGAGGCTAAACTAGTGCACGAGTCTAACTTAGTGCGAGAGGCTAAGCCAGCGCACAAGTCTAACCCGGTGTATAGGCGAGGTTAAATCATAATCCAAAGTCGAGCTAAGCTCGCTAAAGTCAACCAAAATGCGAAGCCAAGACTCATCCCCATATCCCCATGTAGAAGTATCAGAATGCAAGGCTAAGACTCAGCTTTGCCTTATATTAGAGATTTGAAGCATCAGACTAACCGTAAGCCTGATGGAGATGGAAGTAATATATACCCTATGATGGACTCCTTGATCAGCCTAATGGGGTCTACACAGGGGATGAGATCCACAACCAGAGAACCTCGCATATAACGCGAGCTAAGCCCAAAGCAAGAATGCGAGGCTATGCCCGCGTACAACGTGAGCCTAAACCAACGTAAAATCATTTTGTGCATGAAGCTAATTCGAGACTAAGCCAGCGTGAAGTCATCAGACGCGAGACTAACTCGAAACTAAATCAGCGTGCATGGTTATACTAGTGCACGAGGCTAAGCCAGCGCACAAAACTCATCCAGAGTACAAAAGTGAACTGAAATGCGAGGCTAAGATTCAACCCCGCATAGCCCACTACGAAAAAAAAGAAGAGTAATCTATTGCTGCATGATGAACTCAATGGATAGTCAAACGAGTTCTATGCAGGGAGTGGGACCCACATCCAGCCAAATAGGGATACGTATGAAGCCAGAACATAAAGTTATGATTGCGTACAATATGAGGCAAAGCCAGCATAAAGAACGCGAGGCTAATACCTGCGAACAATGCAAGATTATGCAAAGAAAAGTTAGCAAAAGTGCAAAAGCTCCAAAACGCGAGGCTAATTTGCAACTCCGCGTAAAATAGTTGAAACCTAAGGATAATGTATACGCGAGGCTATCTGGCAGCCCGCATGATTTCCATTATCGGAAGAAGATGCTAACACAAGGCTAACTTGTAGCCTGGCATGAAACCTACGATACACAAAACCAAGCCAGCATGCATGATTAATACAGCGCGCGAGGCTAATCCCGAGTTTGAAGATGAATCAGAATGTGAGGCTAAGTTCCAACCTTCATAGAAAAAACCAAAAAAAAAAAAATGCAAAACTAAGTTTTAGCCTAGCATGAAAGTGCTATAATGCAAGGACAAGTCTCAACCTTGCACAGAATCATCAGAATGAAAGGCTAAGACCCAGTCCCGTATAAGCTGCCACAAAGATAGAAGTGATTTGTTCCTATATGATGAACTCTATGAAGAGCCAAATGAGGTTAACACAAGGGGTGGGATCTACAACCAGACAAACTTGCGTATAATGCGAGGCTAAGCTCGAAGCAAAAATGCGAGTCTAAACCCGACGTACAGTACGAGGCCAAGTCAGCGTAAAGTTATTTAAACGTGAGACTATGCTCACGACTAAAATGAGAAACTAACTCTCAGCCTCGCGTAAACTTCAAAGAATAAGAAAGCGGTCAATTGAATTACAACAACCATTCAAATGTGGCCCAGACAAGGGGTGGACCCCATACCAATAAATCTTGTATGCAATGCAGAACAAACTCTGCACACAATACAATGCCAAGCTAGTGTAAAGTCATCTAAATGCGAGGCTATGCTCACGGCCAAAATGTGAAACTAACTCCCAGCCCCGCATAGACTTTAAGAAATAGAAGGTCAAATTCTGCGTCAGAGACTTAAGGCGTCAAGCCAATCAGCAGCCTTGCTTAACATCCGATGAAGAATAAGGAGACCCGTCGACTTACAATGGGCTCGTAACCAGTCAAATATGGCCCACGCAGGAGGTGAGACCCACAACTATTAAATATTGCATACAAAACTAACTTCCGCATACAATGCGACGCTAAGCCAGCGTAAAGTCATCTAAACGCGAGGCTATGCCCGTGTGGAGTGCTAAGTTATGCCTGCAACTAAAATGCGAAGCTAACTCAGTGTGTGAGGCTAAACCTGCACACAAGTCCAACCCGCGTATAATGCTAAGTCATACTAGCACAGTCGCGAGGCTTTGCCAGCTTAAAATATGAGGCTAAGCCCGCGGATATAGGGCTAAACTTGTATCTTGAACGTGCAGTAACAAATCAAGTTATACCAAGCGCACATCTCGAGAGCGCCTTCAACAAAAAAGTGTAAGAAAGAACTTTCAAAGTGGACGACTTGATCCTAATAGTCAGGCGACCAATGATTCTGACGCATAAGACTAAAGGCAAATTTCAGCCAAAATTGGAGAGCCCATTTGTAGTAAAGACAGTCTACTCAAATGGAGCATACCGATTGATCAATCAACACGGTGACTTGATGGTGATGCCGATCAACGGAAAATTCCTGAAGAAATATTACTCTTAAGGAAATAAAGTCATTCGACCTTCTTTTCAACACAGCAAATAAAGAAATGCTAGCCGCTACTAAGGTGTAGCTTCGCACCCTCAACTTGGGGTATAAAATGAAAATGGATTCTACGTCTCTACGACTATGGATAGAGAAAACATTTGGCCTATAAGTCCAAACGAAATCCTCGCTAACCCTATCATGCTAGGGTACAAGCATAAAATGTCCAACGCCATCAAGGCAACGGAAAGAGAATAAATTTCTGGCCAACTCCATCTTGCTGGGGGGGTAAAAGCATGAACTGCCTAATGTCGTCAAGGTAACAGAAAGAGAACAAGTTTCTCACCAACCCCATCATGTTGGAGGTAAAATCATGAACTGTCCAATACAGTCAAGGTAACGAGAAGAGAATAAATTTCTCGTCAACTCCATCATGCTGGGGGATAAAAATTATGAATTGTCCAACACCATGAAGGCAACGGGAAGAGAACAAGTTTCTCGCCAATCCCATCATGCTGGGTGTAAAAAGTATTAATTGCCCAAAGCTACGAAGGCAACGGGAAGAGAACAAGTTTCTCGCCAACTCCATCATGTTGGGGGTAAGTGCATGAATTGCCCAACACCGTCAAGGTAACAGAAAGAGAACCAGTTTCTCGCCAACCCATCATGCTGGGGAGTAAAAGTATGAATTGTCCAAAGCTGCTAAGGCTAAGGGAAGAAAAAACGTTTAGCATCTAAGCCCAAACAAATTCTTCGACAACTCACCATGCTGAGGGGAATAGCATGGCTAGCCCAACTCAAACGGTAGTTGGTAAAGGCAAATCAAATCCGTTAATAGCTGGAGATTTGCTAAAAATTCTATGACAAATCTGTCACAACAGTATTTTTATCCGAATATAAGGATACATCATTGCCCTAAGCTGCTATGGCAAAGGGAAGAGGAATAGTTTGGCAGGTAAGCCCAAACGAAATTCTCGAAAACTCACCATGCTGAGGGAAATAGCATGGTTAGCCCAACTCAAATGGTAGTTGGTAAAGGCTAATCAAATCTGTTGATAGCTGGAGGTTTGCTAAAATTCCTAATCAGATCGATCCCCTGTCAAGTTAAGATTTCACCTCTGACAGTAAAACTTTCCTCATTAATTTTCTCTGGCAGAACCAGTAAGTCTCTAAAATATTTGTCACGTTAAAATCATACATCTAACATTTGAGTACAAAATCAAATCATTTTTCTCCATGAGATCAAGTTCAATGAAATCTCTTGTCACGATAAGATTTCATCTCTGACAGTAAAACTTTTCTCATTAATTTTCTTTGCCAGAGCCAGTAAGTCTGTAAAATATTTATCACGTTAAAATCATATCTCTGACACCTGAGTACAAAATTGTATCATTTTCCCCCATGATTCACTAGAGTCAATCTCTGATGCAAAAGTCTGGCTGGGCCGCACAAGTACAATAACCCGCATTAAGAAATTCACTAGAATCAATCTCTGATGCATCAGAGAGGTTCAACAGTATACCTCCAACAACAAAACAGCTGGAAGATAGCGACTTCAGAATATGGTTCACACTATACCATAAAAAATCGCACCAAACAATGAAGACTCTAGAGCCAAATTAAAAGAGTCCAAAGTGTTTCGAATTCGTTATAAATCAAGACGAAATTTCGAAAACTTTGGAGTGGTGTTATGTAGACACAGTAAAAAAATTTTTGGGAATTATCCGGCAGGGGCCACCCACGGGAACAATTCCTGCAGGTTATTCCCACGGATTGCCACCCGCGGGAATAATTCTCTCGGGTGCCAACCCTCGGGAGTCCTCCCGCGGGTGCCAACCCACGGGAGCGCTCCCGTGGGTCCCACCTGCGGGTTGCTCCTGTAGGTTTGCCCGCTCTCATGCTTTGATTACTCGGTTTGACCCGGATTTTGAGCGATTAATTACGCAGATTTGATCGGAATTTGAATGAAAGATTTTATCCGGATTTGAAGCGAACAATTATTACCCCATCTTTAAAAAGGAGGACAGAGTTCAGAAAATGGGATTTTTCCAGAGACCGGAGTCCAGAAATCCAGAGGAGGAGAATTCTCAATATCATTTTCTTCCCAATCCAGATCGGATCGTCAATGGAGTACAGAAGCAAAACTCCACCGTTGCCAGACCCACGAAAATTTTAAAGGGGAATCAAATTAATTTTTCCTATTCTTGTAATCTCATATTTTATTTTGTAATTTTTCTTTTATCGCTGTATTCAAAATCAAATTAGTAATGTAAGGAAAATCTACAATTTTTTTTGGGCGTACAGCAGACCCTAAGGCGGGTTCGGGTGGGGATATGCATGGGTTATCATTACCCGTTGAACCAAAACAACAATTGTTAATAGATGATAGTGGGCTGCCACTTGAATCACAGAAAATAGAAAGAAACACAGGGGGAGGGACTGCAAAAAAAAAGGATGGTCCCTGAAGGAGGGGAGACATGTTCTCCTTCCAGGCGGGCAGATTATACAGGACTAATATCAACAATGAAGACCATTGACAAAGACTTTGCTTGGGATACGATCGCCAAGTTGTTGGAGAACGTGATGCAAAGAGAGAATACGAAGGCCGGTAAACGCCCAAGGAGAAGCCAAGCCTCACGTTTGCCTAAATGGATCAGGGACAGGAGACGGTCTCTCAAAGTTGTGAATACAAGTATTCAGGAAGAGCCACACTTGCTACAATCAGTCCCTGAAGTTGAAGGTCAATGACAACGGATGGAGGGTATCTCGACGACTGTACAGGAGAAAGTCACTTTGAAGAATATGTCTGAGGAGCAAGAAATTAATCCAGTGGAGGGAATTTTGAGGGCGGATGTGGAGACTGTAGAGAAGGAGGTATTCAACAGAGTTGCACCAGCAATCACTCCAACTAGGAGAAGTATGAGGCTAGAAGAAAGAGGGGCGAACAGCTCTATCAAAGTGGGCTAGTCGCAGATTCAACCTCCAAGAGGAAGACATTACATACGGAGCTCGATATAGGTATTTCTAATTCTGCTATAAGTATCTTTAACATTATACCTGGTGATATGCTCTTATCCTTAGCTAATGCTTGTGACATTAACATTGGATTAGCTGCTAATGAACACACACACAATTTAGCACAATTGCGGGTATTAGATTCATCTAGAGTTGATGATTCAGGAAGGGGGAGGAATCTGTAGAGATTCCGCACTTCATTTGGAGAGGTCCTCATTTGTAAACATGAATTGTATGTTTTGGAATATGAGAGGTATGAGTCACCTGGCTAAGCGACGTATGATTGCAGAGGTGATTCACAATAATAAAGTGGATATCATGTGTTTAGAAGAAACAAAACTCACGGATCCTAATAACATAGTTTTAAAGACCATTCCTCCAATGAATAATTTTGTTTTTATAATTAAAAATGCGAGGGGGCCCTTGGGTGGGATTTTATTTGCTATCAGTAAGAAGTTCGAGGTGGTAGATACATGGAGGGGCGACTACTCCCTCACGGTTAAAATGAGGAGGCAGGTTGATGGTTAGTTAGAAATGGTGACAGCGGTATATGGCTCTAATGAGAGCCAACTACGACCTACTTTCTGGGAGGAGATAAGGAGGATTAGAAACTGGTGTGCTGAACCATGAATTATAGGTGGTGATTTTAACTTCACCCGTTTCGCAAATGAAAGAAGGAGAGGGAATAGAAACCACAGAGATCGGGAGGATTTCAATGATTTGGTCAGTCAGGCACAACTTATTGACCTACCCATTAATGACTGCCTCTTTGCTTGGTCTTGTAGGATGAAGAAAAAAGGACTCGCAAATGCAAGGCTGGGAATCCAGCCTCACAAATGACCGCTGCTTCACTTGGTCTTGTAGGATGAAAAAAAGGACTCGCAAATGCGAGGCTGGGAATCCAGTCTCTCGAGCGCGAGGTTGGATGCCCGGCCTCACGCGCAGCGAGGCCGGCCATCCGGCCTCACGTGGAGTGAGGTCTGGTCTCTGGTCTCGTTCACAATAATTTGGCCCCTGTCCCATGTCCTTGAGGGGCTATTTTGCATATTCTATAAATTCTAATCAGATTCTAATTAATTTTTGGTACAGAATTAGAACCAGATATAACGAATCTCTGGAGAAAATCTTATCAAAAGGAAACTCAAATACTTGATTGGGATTACAAGAAGATCTATCTGTATCTATATGCAAACTCACTAAACCAACTAGAGCCTATAAATACCCCTTCAGAGGGACTCAAAAATGATATTTAGCAATTCAAGTTAAGCGTGAGAGTCTTGAAACCTTTAGATTAGCGCAGAGAGAGAGAGAGAGAGAGAGTTAGGACCAACCATCATCTTCTTTAAAAGAGAGAGATCTTCATATCGGATCGTCAACATGTTCTACTAGTTAGATCCCATCGTCACATCAAAACCCACTTTTTATTGTAAAAGAGAGCGATGATTTATAAGTCCTCTTGTTTGTTTTTCTTTTATTCTTCTTTCATTGAAAATTTTAAAATCATTGTAATCAATGGAAGAAAGTAATAATTTTGCAGAGAATAGGTCTAATATGCGTGAAGACCTACACATGGCCAAACTAGATAGGATCTTCATGTCGGATACATGGGATTCTAAGTTCCCCTTGGCAAAAGTAATCTCACCGTAGAAACCAACTTCAGATCACATCCCAACATGCCTTAACTCAAAAGAGGGAATATGTTATATGCATAAATGCTTCCGTTTTGAGAAAAGGTGGTTAGAACATAAGGAAATGCATGATATTGTCAAGGAAAGCTGGTCTTAGAATACAGGTGCCCAAGGTGCAGCAGACAACATCATTAGGAAATTGCATAGATTGTGCAAAGCTCTAGGAAGATGGGAGAGACGATTTTTTGAGCAAATAAGAGCCCAAAAAAGTCAATTTCTAGGGGAAATAGACTCCCTGGAGAAGCAGGAGGAAACTAGAAGTCTTATCCATGATGAAAACTCAAGACTCACAGAGCTTAGAAGAATGATTAATAACATATATAAAAGAGAGTAGGTCAAATGGAGGCAACGGGCACATAATAAATGGCTGAAGGAAGGCGATGTAAACACTATTTTTTTTCATAGATGTGCCAGTATGCGTCATAAATTAAACAAGATGCACTCCATGAAAACAGAGGCAGGTTTTGTTCAGGGTAAAGAAATGCATGGGCTTGTTTTCTAGCATTTTAGAAGGCTCTTCGGATGGAAAGAGAATTTCAGGCTTAGGCTCAAAGAAAATGCTTGGGAATGGTCCTTTGATATGACTAATCTGGAGGTGGAGTTTCATGAGGAAGAGATCAAAAGAGCGGTCTGGGATCTGGGACAAGATAAGACACCAGGTTCGGACGGCTTTCCGCTCTTCTTTTTCTGAGCTTTCTGGACATTGGCCAAAGGAGGCTTGATTTGGCTTCTACATGAGATCTTCAGAGGGATGGCAAGACTAGATATGATAAACTACTCCCTCATCACATTAATACGCAAAAAGAATGGATCAGAAAGCATTGAGGAATTCCGTCCTATTATATTACTGAATAGCTCACTAAAGATCGTGTCAAAAATACTAGCCAATAGGCTGGCACCTAAGCTACATGACGTGGTCGAAGATTATCAAACAGCTTTTATTGCAGGGATAAATATCTTGGAGGGGGTGGCAACTACACATGAAATTATCCATCGATTCAAGGAATCCAGGAGGATTGGATACATATTAAAACTAGACTTCGAAAAGGCTTACAATATGGTGAATTGGGAATGTTTATTAGAAGTACTATGTTTGAGGGGCTTTGGCCCAGATGGCTGTCGTGAATTGTTAATTGGCTTACTTTAGCAAAACACAGATAAGGATCAATGGGGAAGTGAGAAAAGAGATCGTCTTGAGACGGGGGCTCAGACAGGGTAACCCACTATCCCCTTTTTTATTTGTCCTTTGTTGGCAGTGAAAATTTCCAAGAAAAATGGAGTTTTCCACAATAGAACGCGGAGCTAATAAGTTAGCTCCGTGCCTGGCTATTTTAGCCCCGCGTATGAGTAAAACGCGGAGCTAATCAATAGCTCCGCATTTTGGTTTTCTAGCTCCGCGTTAACTCCGCGTGAGCAGATAAATCAGAATCTTAAATTGATTGAGATTAAGATTTGGGCTTATCCAAATACGCAAATTAAGTCCAATCAGAATTCTAAATCAAGAGATTTAAATCAAAACTAAGATATTTGGTTGGAATCCTTGATGAATACAAATTCTATTTATATAGAAACTCTCATATGGACCTAAGACTATAAATACCCCTTTGAGGAAGCCCTAGGGGATCTTTTTGAAGTTTTTGTGAAGTTCGAGTTACGCGTGAGAGCCTTGAACGAATCAAGACCAGAAAAGATCATCCGAAGTCGGCCGACATCTTCTTCATCAAGAGCAAGAAGACCATCGTCGTCAGATCGTCCAAAGGAGCTACTAGTTAGATCCCATCGCCACATAGATCCCACGATTCATTGTAAAAGGGAGCGATAAATTATAAATCCTCTCGTTTGTTCTTTTCTTGTTCTCTTTCATTGTAATCTAAGCTGAATTCAATAGAAGGAAAGCAACAAATTTCTGCTGCGAACAAACTGGCGACCACAATGGGGGACGTCTCTTTCACCAAAGAAGAGATCGTGGCGCAATCTGACATCGAGAGGATCGGATCCAACGTAAACATACTAGTTGTTGAAATCGACCAGCAGAAGTATGAGGAGTATCTCTCCTCTGAGTCAGGTAACCTGACCGAAACGCGGTACTATCGTCGCGTGCGCTCCAATACCCGTAAATCGGGTAATCGGGCATCCACCGTTAATCGGGAACCCTTGGAGACCGCAGCCATAGAGCCGTTGTTTGGGCAGTAAACCCTAGCAGAGGATGATCTCTCTATGGCCGAAGAAGGCCCGGGAACTGGATTAACCAGAACCCAGCTCCGGAGCAGAAATCGGAGGGCTAGGCGAAAAGCACTTAGAGCCCGCATTAAATGCGAGGCTATTATGGAAACAGAACGCGAGGCTACTGTACCCCACGAACTGGCTTGCGTTAATCGCACGACCAGTCAATGTCGCGTTAAACGCGAAGCTGCAACTTGCGTTAATCACAAGGACAAGCCAGCGTGTGATCCTCCACGCGAGGCTATTTTATCTGGACTTAAAATCAGAGAAGCTCGCGTTAATCGCGAGGATAAAATTTTCTTAAAACCAGTGTGTGATTCTCCACGCGAGGCTAACACTGAGCTTAGCGTAAAACGCAAAGCCAGTGAAACTTGCGTTAATCACAAGATTTGTTATGACCGCATTAATTGCAAAGATAAATCCAAATGTGATCTCTCACATGAGGTTATCAACCTTAAACTTGAGCCAAGCGTTAATCGCAAAGCCAAGGATTTTTGCGTAAATCGCAAGACAAAGCCAGCGTGTGATTTTCCACGTGAGGCTAAGCATAAAGAAGAAGATGAATTTATTCAGAAACGCCAAGCCAGCATAAAACGCGAGGCTAGCGTAAAACGCAAAGCTATAGCCTAGCTTCGCGTAAATGCTTCAGAACGCGAAGCTAACATCCAGCTCCGCGTAAAACGGACTGGATATAGAATCAAGGCTGATAATCGGGTTATTGGACAACATGTCGATACCAATGACCTGAAAAACTTCAGTGGGCCCCTGGACCCTCTCAACAACTAGGTGGCCCCCACGATTCTTCGTCATCCAAGGTCACCAATCTCAGAGATTACTTGACAAAAAAGAGAAATATAACTCAAGCTCAGCCACACTCAACATGTCATTGTAAGCAGCTCATAACAGCCATATCTACTGTATTAGATAATTACTGTTGTATCAAGAAGAGAGTGTCTGTATTTAACAGAATAACTGAGTCTCGTCAAGATACTCCAAAGAGGAGAAAGAATGATCTGAGATATAAAATTAAAGAAAAAGAATTAAACGCAATGACCTCAAATATGGTCGGCAAAGGCAAAAAGATTATGGAGAAATAATATGAGTCAGATGCAGACGATGAAGAACCTCATCATTTTATCCAGCTCAAATCAGGCATGGTCGCTCCTCGGAATTACAAGAAACTTGTAAAAGGTTCTTATTATGATGACAGCGATAATTTAGCTATAGCTTCCCCACAATCTTGTGCATCTTCCCGACCACGAAAATCAGTGATGCACGCAATGGACAGGTCTGATGATATTGACCAGAGGATAGAAGCCCAAGAGCAGATGATTCGAGATCAGCAAAAGGCCATTGATGATCTCAAACTAATGCTTCTAAAAGTGGTCGAAAATACCAAGAAGATAGCCGACGATAAGGCTAAAACTTCTTCGAAACTGCCACCTAAGACAAATGAAGAAGCTAAAGAAGAAAATGCTTATTCGGTGCATGAGGAGGATGACAAATATTCCTTCCATGATCTTCATGAAGAGAAGATGGAAAACCTACAGAAGCAACTGAATGCGTTAATGCAAAAGAAAGAACTAAAGGAATCAGGGGTTTCAAGGCCATATCCGCTTGAGTGGGACTTCGCCCCTTATCCAGAAAAATATAAACCCCTCAAATTGGAGTCATATGATGGGAAGGGGTCCCCAAGCCAGTACTTATATTACTTTTTATCGCAGGTAGGTCATCTAATGGGAAATGATCCTGTAATGACCAAAGTATTTGCGAGCACCCTACGAGGGCCTGCCTTTACATGGTTTATGCAGTTACCCCCGGGAACCATAAATGCTTGGTATGATGTCGAGAAGCAGTTCTTGGCACGTTTCTTTGAGGATGATACCGAAATATCGGTTCATTCCCTCCTTGCGACGAAACAAGGAGAAGAAGAAACAATTAAAAGCTTCATTGAACGCTTTAGGGAAAAATCCGTGCACTGCAAACACGGAATAATCCAGGAAACCATGGTCGAAACCTGTAAGTATAATTTCAGGACCGGCGTGCTAATAAGAATGGGAGTTGTAGAGTCCAAAACTTGGAAAGATCTACTGAAGCAGGGAGAGCAGGCGGAAGATATAATTAGCCGGATTGAGGAATCTCGTAACACGAGAAATGCTATGAATAACAGGCAATATCCACAGAATCCTAAAAATAAAAGGAAGGCTGAAGGCGTCAGCTGTAGATCCAAAGCCAAGACTGCAGAATCCGAGAGGTGCAGGTCAAAATAGGCCCCGACAAGATAGAATTTATACATTCAAGACGGAGCAGACAGGTACTATTCCATCTCCTCCTTAAGAAGGGCATGTTGAAACTTCCGGAAAATGAAAAACCGGAAGACGCTGGTAAAACCAACGACCCCAACTATTGCCTGTACCATCGGAATGTCGGGCACCCAACTAAGGATTGCTATCCTCTTAAGAACCGAATTCAGGCATTGATAGAAGCCGGGATTCTCATACTTAAAGAGGAACAAAAGAAAGTTTCTGCAAATATGGCAACTTTAGTAGTAGGACCAATGAGTTCCTTGCTAGAGCGATCCCTGTACCAGTAGGGAAGCCAATATCGACACCAAGCACGGGCAGCCGGCACTTGCAAGCTAGCCCCTTGGGTACGCTCCGAACCACAGCTGTGACAAAGTCATTCTCATTGGCTAGTAGCCGGATTTGGCTGGGGGTGCCGAAAATATTGACAATGATAAATATCATGTTGCTTCCGCTACTTTTACTAGCCATTAGAATGGCTAATTGAGTGCTATAAAAAAAATGCCCAATGCTGTTAAAGCGACGGGAAGAGGAGATCAAGTTCCTCGCTAACCCTATCATACTAGGGGTAAAAGTATAAAATTAACTACATGTTAAAGCGGTGGGAAGAGGAGATCAAGTTCCTCACCAAATCCATTTATAGTTGGGGGTTTGCTAAAAATTCCGTGGACCTGTCATGTTAAGCTCTTACCTCTGACAATATGATTTGGATTATTCCCATCTCCATTCAAGTTACGCATGAGAGCACTTGGACTAGGCATGTGCAATTAGGCGCCTCTGTCGAAATCTGATGATCATGACTCGATCATTTTGGCATGTGCAAGTTCAAGTTACGCATAAGAGTTTTGAACTGCCTCCATTAAACTCTAAGGCATGTGCAATTAGGCGCCTCTGTCTAAGTTAAATGATCCTTACCCGATCATCCTGCTGTAAGTAGCTAAACACTTTCAACAAATTATCATTTAGCTCTGTTTAAAGGGCTTTACCAAGGTTAATAATTTAACCCGATCGGTATTAACAATCTAAGTTACGCAAATGAGCCTTGGATTGTTTTACCAAAACGATGAACTATTTATTTGTTGTGCAAGCAAATTTTGTAGCCAACAGATAAAAGAAAAAGAATTGTCTTTATTCATAAAGCAAAAAGTTACAAAAGTAGAGGGAGCTATAGCTCTCCCAAAAGCTTTAAACCTATTGATCGACTCATCAATAACTCGACGACGAGTCTCCTCCACGGAGTGTTGAGCTTGCCGGCGCAAGTCATCGTCATTTAATGCGAATTGCTGGGTCAACTGCTGATGAGATTCTCCAAAAGTACGGCTCCTTATTATGCCCTCCTATTTTAATTTGTCCTGTTGATTGTACTGTGCCATACGAGGTGCTTTTCCAGCTCAATTTCCTGGTTCACATGCAAAAGATCTCCTCTACAAATGTCAACTATGATCTGTTTAAAGTTCCTAGTGGATCATCTGAAGATACTGCTACAAGAATCCTAATGAAGATGCACAAGTTGAATTCAACATGCTACAAGCCCTTATACTTCTTTTCTATCACTTTGGAAAGCGACAGAGATTGTCATCTAACAGAAATGATCCTCAAGAAAACTTAATAAGCTGCCGCAGAGTTCTTATAACTCCTTCAAAAGTTTACTTTTTGGAGCCAGAGCTTGAAACTTGCAACTATAATATACTTCTGGCTTCCTTAGAGTTATTTTTGCTGATGAAGATTGGTGCATGGCTAGCCTTTGAAGAGAGACCAGGGGATAGCTACGCTCCATGCTGGGCAGAAATATCAGCCAGATTGGTAGAGCCACATGCACTCCTCTTCAAAGAGGATCTGGTCTGAATGCCCCATTGCATCTCCAAAGAGAAAAGCAGGCTTCTCCAACACTTCTCGGTTGGTGGCCTCGAAAAATGTATCGGTGATAATCTCCCGTGCAGTAGCAGGGTGGTACATGATTAATTTCTCCCTGCGCTCCCTCAGGCTCGGCTTGTATGCAGCTAGAACAGTGGTGAAATGGAATTGAGCCGTCAGATCCGTTCCCCAAGCGAAGTCGAAGTGATGCCCTTGGGAGTGGATCCGCTGAGTAGTCAACTGCAAAAGAAGAATCAAGAGTTAGAAAAGTTATTACAAGATCAGAAAATTTTCTAAGTATGGAGACGCGGAGTTAAATATAACTCCGCGCGAAGTTAAGGAAATAGCCTCGCGTTTTGACAAAACGCGAGAATGATAACTTCGTGCGTAAAAACGCGACAGTTAACAAAAGTAACTTCGCATTTCAAAACGCGAAGATAACACGATAGCTTCGCGTAGAAGGAGACCAGAAGTCTCTTCTTCTCCAAGCTATTCGGCCGGAGTACGGCGATTTCGCCGGTGAAAGAAGTGATTGGCCGGTCAAAACCGAGCCAAATCACTCTAGAACAGTTCTAAAGAACCCAAAAATTGGGGTCTTGGGCCGGATCGCCACTGCGGCCGCTGCTACGGCTGTTGCCGCCGCTGCTTGCGCCAGCCGCCGACGGCGAGGAAGCGCGAGAGGAAGCGCAAGTCTTGGGTGCCATTATTACAGGGGAAATCGAAGAAAAAGATAGGAAAATCGGTCGATTGGGTCGTCAAGGTCGCCTGGATCGCCTAAGAACTCTGATTCTGGGTTCTTGAAATCTCTTCGAATGAAGTGAGGAAGAAGAGAACACTCTATTTAAATGAGAAAACCCGCCCCTTGGTATTCAACGCGAGAATCGAAGCAATTACTAAGCAGTTACCCATTGAAACGCGAAGCTATTAACTCCGCGCAAGTATACAAAACGCGAAGATAACTTGGTATTCTAACTCCGCGTTTCAATTTGAAGATCCAAAGTATTTCAAAATTTGCTAAGTTCTAAGTCATTTTGAAAACTTTGGAGGGGGTTCTATTGGCAGTGAAAATTTTCAAGAAAAATGGAGTTTTCCACAATAGAACGCGGAGCTAATAAGTTAGCTCTGCGCCTGTTGGCAGTGAAAATTTCTAAGTTAAAAGGATTTTCCACAACAGAACGCGGAGCTAATTCAATAGCCCCGCGTTTGGTTATATTAACCCTGCGTTTGAATAAAACGCGGAGATGTTTAATAGCTCCGCGTTGATTCCGCAGTTTGGCTTGTATTAGCCTCGCGTTTGAGTAAAACGCGGAGATGATCAATAGCTCCGTGTTAGCTCCGCGTTTTGGTTATTTAGCGTCGCGTTTTGATGCGATTAAAGCTCCGCGTAAGCAGATAACCAGAATCTCAAATTGATTGAGATTATAATTTTGGGCTTATCCAAATACCCGAATCAAGTCTAATCAGAATTCCATCAAAACTAAGATATTTGATTGGAATCCTTGATGAATGCGAGTTCTATTTAGATAGAAACTCTTGCATTAACCTAGGGTTATAAATACCTTCCTAGTGAAACCCTAGGGGTCTTCTTTTTTTTTGGCATCGGAAGCCTCCTATCGATCCTTTGGCAATTCAAGTACGCGAGAGAGCCTTGAAGCCTTTGCTGATCATCTTCTGAAATTTTAGAGAATTCAAGTTACGCACAGAGCCTTGAGTTCGTGAAGATCAGAGAAAATCACCATCTTCTTTCTGGAGTTCTTGAGAAGTTCGAGTTACGTGAGAGAGCCTTGAACAAATCAAAGCCAGAGAAGATCGTCTATATTCGGCCGATATCTTCCAGAGAGAAGATTTCAACGTACCGATCGTCCAAAGGAACTGCTTGACAGATCCCATCGCCACAGATCCGACAATATTGTAAAAGAGAGAGATTGAAGTATAAAATCCTCTCGTTTGTTCTTTTTATCTCTTGTTTACTTTCATTGTAATTTAAGTTAATTCATTGGGAGGAGCGAAGAAACTTTTGCGACGAACAAACTGGCGACCACAGTGGGAGCCATCTCTTTCACTGATGAAGAGATTGTGGCGCAATTGGACGTTGACTTGATCGGATCCGAAGTAGACACGCTGGTCGTTGAAATCGACCAGCAGAAGTACGAGGAGTTCCTCTCCTCCGGATCAGGTGACTTGGATGAGACACGGCACTATCGCCGTATGTACTCCAATGCCCGAGTGACGGGTAGAAAGGTATCCACCGAGAGACGGGGATCCTTGGAGACTACGGTTATAACGCCGGAGTTCACACAAGAAATCCTAACCGAGGAAGAGCTTCCGATTGGCAAAGAAGACATGGGAACTGGACTGACCAGGACCCAACTCCGGAACAAGAACCGGAGGGCGAGGCGTAGAGCCCTCAAAGCCCGCCTTGGACGCGGAGCTAACCCTAGAGGACACGAGGCTATGGTCCCTCGCAAATTGGCTCGCGCTACCCGCGAGACCAATCTCTACCGCGCTAAACGCGAAGATACAACTTGCCTTAAAAGCAAGGAAAAGCCAGCGTGTGATTTTCCACGCGAGGCTGGTAATACTGGCGAGTTACGCAAAATTCCTGACACTCGCGAGTTACGCGAGTATAAAAATTATTCAAAGCTAGCGTGTGATTCTCCACGCGAGGCTATTACTGTGCCTAGCGAGAGACGCGAAGCCAGTAAGGGTTGCACTAGTCGCAGAATACCCAACACTCGCGAGTTACGCGAGTATAAAGATTATTCAAAGCCAGCGTGTGATTCTCCACGCGAGGCTATTACTGTGCCTAGCGAGAGACGTGAAGCCAGTGATACTTGCAATAAACGCAAGACTTCTGACACCCACAAGGAACGTGAGGATGATTGGCAGATAGTTGTCAGTCGTAAAAACCGCGCTAAGCGCGAAGCTATGATCTGCGTTAATCGCAAAGATAAGCCAGCGTGCAAGAACTTCCCTTCACGCGGGGCTATTATTCCAGAAGCTAAACTTCCAAGGACACACCAAGCCAGCGAGAAATGCGAGGCTAGTGTGGATAAGCGCGGAGCTATTCTTCAGGCCCGCAATGTGAAACGCGAGGCTATTCCTAAGCCACGCGAGGATCGGTCTGACCCCAGAGTCAGGGTTGATCAATCAAAGAAGCTCCAGTGGATTCCTAAACACTCTCAAGAGTTGAATGGAGCTCTTGATTCCATGGCTAGAGGCACTGACCTCAGGGAGCATCTTTCTAAAAAGAGAGGCATAGACCAACTTCAAGTTGAACATAGTTGCCATTGCCAGCAACTTATGACAGCAGTATCAGCCATGATGAATAACTGTGGCTGCAGCAAGAACATGATATCTGTGTTCGACCGATTAAATGAGTCAAACCAGAATCCTGCTAAGAAGACAAGAACCACTCTCCTGAAACAAGGGAGAGCTGTAACTTCCAACATGGTAGGAAAAGGGAAGAAAATTGCAGAGACGGATGATGATTCAGAATCGAGCGATGATGAACTTCATCGTATTACTCGACTAAGATCAGGAGCCGTCCCGCCCCGAAATTATAAGAAGCTCGCAGGGGGTTCTTACAACGAGAACAGCGATAATTCCGCTATAGCCTCGCCCCCATCCTCTATATCGTCTCGGCTACAGAAGTCAGCATCGCACATGGCAGATAAATCTGGTGATATCAATCAGAGATTTGAGGCTCAAGAAAGAATGATTCGAGAGCAACAGAAAACGATTGAAGACCTTAAGATGCTACTTTTAAAAGTTGTTGAAGATAATGCTAAACAGGGTAAGAAGAATCCAAATGAAGAAGAACAGGAGGAGAAAGCCCACTCGATGCATGAGGAAGAGGATAGATTTTCTTTCCATGATCCGCATGGGGAAAAGCTTGAAAAGTTACAGAATCAACTTGAAGCCTTGATGCGTAAAAAAGAGTTGAAGGAGTCAGGAGTCTCTAGACCATATCCAGCAGAATGGGATGTGGTACCCTATCCTCCAAAGTATAAGCCGCTCAAGTTGGAGCCCTATGACGGGAAGGGATCGCCCAGTCAGCACATCTATTATTTCTTGTCCCAAGCAGGACACTTAATGGGTAATGATCCCATCATGACCAAAGTATTTGCAAGTACTTTGCGAGGGCCTGCCTTTACTTGGTTCATGCAGCTGCCTCCAGGTACTATTAATACCTGGTTAGATGTTGAGAAATTATTTCTCTCACGTTTCTTCGAGGATGACACCGAGATTACGGTTCATTCCCTCCTTGCAACTAGGCAGGGGGAACAAGAAGCGGTTAAAGATTTCATAGAAAGGTTCCGGGAGAAGTCCGTACATTATAAATACGGAATGATCCAGGAAACTCTAGTCGAAACCTGTCGACACAACCTTAAGACCAATGTGCTCCTCAAAATGGGGGCCGTAGAGTCTAAGACGTGGAGGGACCTGCTCAAACAAGGAGAGCAAGCTGAAGACTTGATTCGCCGAGTTGAAGAGTCCCGCGGGCCAAGAAGTGCTGGGGGTAGTAAATCATATACCCAAAACAACAGCAACAAGAATAAAGGGAAAGCAGTAATGTCATCAGAAACTGCTCCTCAGAAAACCAGTCCTCCGCCAGAGCCGAAATCTCAAGGTCAGAGAGGGTCAAGGCAAATTAGACCGCAGCAAGAAAGGAATTACACTTTCAAAGCTGAACAGACACCAGTCCTCTTTCACCTGCTCCAAAAGAAGGGAATGCTAAAACTTCCGGAGAATAAGAAGCCAGAAGACGTTGGTAAGATAAAAGATCCCAACTACTGTCTCTATCACCGGAATGTTGGACACCCTACCCGGGATTGTTTTCCCCTTAAGAACAGGATCCAAGCACTAATAGAAGCTGGGGTTCTGACGCTTAAGGAAAAGCAGAAGAAGGTCACTGCCAATATGGCAACCATAGTGGTTGGAACCCACGAGTTCCCCGCAGGAATGACCCCAATCCCAAAGGGTGAGGCAGTTACAAAGAATCTTGATCCTTACAACAAAGTCCAAGAAGGACTTGTCCCCATAACAACCCAAAGAGGGGAAGTTATGTGGGTTCACCCTGATTTGCTGGAAGATGAACAATGGACTACTTCAAGAGGTTCAGAGAAGAAACGGGCTGTCAATGCCATCTCTGCAAATATAAAGGAAGAATATATAGCTTCAGGAGCCTTCACAAGTTCTGAAGAAGAACCCGAAACTATGGCCACCCATCAAGATGGGGCAGGCCCTTCCAGTACTCGATCTGGAAAGACATATCTTAAGGACTACACTAGAGTGGATCCAAAAGATATCTATGCAGAACTCGCAAACCCTGCGAAGCAGAAAGGACTTCGTTTCCAGAAGAATCCTACCAGAGATGAAGGAGCCAAAGAAACTCCCTTCGAATTTGACATAATTGCGCAGTTGGCTAACATCCCAGCGCAAGTAACGCTTTACGAATTGTTGAGATTATCAAAATCAACACGTGAAGCTCTAAGAGAAGCCTTGGCAGACTCTGAGTCGTTCCTAGCTCAGATTGTCGAGCCGGCCATCGAAGAGCGGGACTCATGTCCCCACTGTCATCAAGTGAGGAGGCAAGTCCCACAAATCATCTTCTCTCCAGAAGACATGCAGGTGAGAAATATAAAGCATAATAGGCCTTTATATTTCACTGGATATGTCGGCTCCACAAAAGTGGACCGAATTCAGATTGATCCAGGTTCTGCACTCAGCGTCGTGCCCAGTAGATTGATGCAGCTGTTGGGGATTTTCCTTCATCGCTTGACACCTACACACACTACCATCTATGGATTCAACGCTAATAATAGCCATCCTCTTGGTAAGATCCGATTGCGGTGTCAAATTGGAGACTTGAAAACGGAGGTTACATGCTATGTAATTGACGCTGATACCTCCTACAATATTTTATTGGGGTGACCTTGGATCCACTTTCATATGATAGTTCCGTCGACTCTTCACCAGTGCATGAAATATTGCGATGAGGAAGGAGAGGTCCGGACACTAATTGCTGACAAGCAGCCATTCAAAGGGTTGGAAAATTACTTCACAGATGCTGCACTCTACAAACCAGCACATGAAGCCTCCAGTGACAGTCTTAGCAAGTCTCCAAAGCCCGACGACAGTGGCAATGAAGCCGACACTGAGTACGAGCTCCTTGGAGAAGATGACGGGGGTGATTACGAAATCAACCCTCACCTAGATCTTAGCTTAGGTCTTGATAATATAGTGGATGTAACAGAAAGTGAATGGGTTATTAATGAAAATGTAAAGTTAGTCTACGAGCATGCTGTAGCTACTGAGTCTGAGCCCTCTTGTACCTCCACCGAAGCGGATGGCCTGACCGAACTTGAAGTTCTGGCGGCATACCATTTGCCCCTCAGGCCTTCCCTCCTCTCTCAATTAAAAATAACCGAGGATCAAGGGCACTTTTTTGAAGTGCCTCCCCGACAGAAGTCCCAAAGGCCGATCATGTTCGGCAAAGTGGCCACGTCGCCTCGACAGAGACAAAGTAGTGAAAGTGATGAACAAACATCACCTCAATTTCACTTATATGAGCAAAGGTCCCGATAGATGATGGAGAAAATGGGATATAATTTTACCCAGAAGCCGGGATTAAACTTTGAAAAAGGGCGGCGGAATCTTATACCCTCGTTTAGACCGAGAGGAAAGAGCCCTGATTATTATCAGAAGACCCGCAGGGGGTTAGGCTATGTGTCTACTCCACCCTCATCGCCATCCAAGGATGAAGAGAGTTCTTCGGATAAAGAAGAAATATCTTCACCAGATTATGATTCAGATATAAGCACCGGTGCTTGGTTTCAATCTTTGACGATCAATATGGTTTCAGCTGCGCCAGAAAGCGATGAGGAACCAATTGACGTCCAAGATGATGCTTGGGCCAGGCATATGGACACTCTCTGGGATGTCCGCTTTGAACAGCGTGATCCGCCTACAGAAGACAAATTAATACAGGTTAACATGGGAACGGAAGAAAATCCGAAACCCATCTTCATAAGCGACACACTAACTCCTTTAGAAAAAGAGGAACTTATATCCCTTATCAAAGAGTATATAGATGTGTTCGCATGGAGTTATGAAGATATGCCTGGGCTTGACCCTCAAATTGCCACACACCGGTTAAATATAAAAGAAGATGTTAAACCTGTTAAACAGCAACAGAGGCGTTTTCGACCGGAATTGATGGAGGCAATAGTTGCTGAGGTCAACAAGCTTATACAATCCGGGTTCATCCATGAAGAACAACACCCAGACTGGGTGGCAAACATAGTGCCAGTTCGCAAAAAAAATGGCAAAATCCGGATATGCATTGACTTTCGAGATCTGAACGCTGCATGTCCCAAGGATGAATTTCCACTCCCCATCACCGACGTGATGATCGATAATACTTGCGGTTATGAGAGGATGTCCTTTATGGATGGCTTCTCAGGTTATAACCAAATCAAGATGCACCCGGATGATGAAAAGCATACAGCTTTCAGAACGCCACAGGGGTATACTGTTATACGGTGATGCCATTCGGATTAAAGAATGCAGGTGCCACCTACCAACGCGCAATGGGCGCCATATTCAAAAAGCACCTGCGCAGAACAGTAGAGTGCTATGTGGATGACTTAGCAGTTAAAAGCAAAGACAAAGAAGATCATCTTCACGATTTAAGAGTGGTCTTCGATCTTATGCGGAAACATCACTTGAAGATGAATCCTACCAAGTCGTTCATGGGGGTATCCAGCGGGAAGTTTCTAGGGTTCGTAATAACTTCAAAAGGAATTTTCCTCGACCCGGAAAAGGTAAAAGCGATTAGCGAAATGCCGCCTCCCCGCAATCTTAAGGAATTAAGGGGATTACAAGGAAAGCTCGCTTATATTCGACGCTTCATATTTAACTTATCTGGACGATGCCAACCATTCTCCAAACTTATGAAAAAGGGAGTGTCCTTCATATGGGATGAGGCATGTCAGCAGGCATTTGATGACCTCAAGGAGTACCTTACTAAGCCTCCTGTACTAATGGCACCAGCCCCTGGGCAGCCCTTCCTTATATATGTAAGGGTCATGGATAATGCTTTAGGAGCATTACTTGCTCAATATAATGAGCACGGCCATGAACATGCCCTCTACTATTTAAGTAGAACAATGATTGGGGCCGAACAGCGATATACCCCGATTGAAAAAGAATGTTTAGCCCTAGTGTTTGCTGTTCAGAAAATGCGACACTACCTTTCAGGGCAAACAATTCATGTCATATCACGGGTTAATCCCCTGAAGATTCTGATGATCAAACCAGGATCCTTAAATGGCCAATTGGCAAAATGGGCGCTCTTACTATCGCCCTATGACATACACTTTGTCCCTCAAAAGGCCATGAAGGGACAGGCAATCGCCGATTTCCTCGCAGATCATCCAATTTGGTCCAAATTAAAGCAGACATCAGAAGTCAACACAGTTACCGGAGAACAACCTTGGCAAATGTTCTTTGATGGTGCCGCGAGACGATCTGCTGCTGGAGTGGGGGTTGTACTAATATCCCCACATAAACATATATTGCCTAACGGATACTCATTAACAGAACCGTGCACTAATAATGCGGAGTACAATGCGCTTATTATCGGCTTAAAAATAGCTCTGCAACTGGGGGTGAACCATCTAGAGGCATACGGAGATTCTAAACTCATTGTCAATCAGATGACAGGTGAGTATGAAGTCAGACATGAAGCCCTCATCCCCTATCATAAGCTAGCTATTGAGCTAGCAGGATATTTTGAACAATTCTACATATATCACGTATCTCGAAACGAGAACATTTATGCAGATGCTCTTGCCGCATTAGCCGCAATGCTGGCAATCCCGCCAGGTGAAGCTAAAAGCATCACCATTGGTAGTAGAGAACTCCTCCACCCAGATGTGGTATCTCAAACCGAAGAGGTATGCCAGATTGGCTTAAACTTAGAGCCCCGTGATTGGCGATTTCCGTTTGTAGATTATGCTTTGCATGGGATATTACCAGAAGATCCTAAGGAAGCCACCTCAATAAGGAGGAAGGCCCAAAGATTTTATTATGACCATAAACTTCATACTTTGTATAGAAAGTCAAGAGGTGGTCTATTACTACGCTGCATATCGAAAGCAGAAGCAGAACAAGTGCTGAGAGAAACACACGATAGAGTATGTGGAGCTCATCAGCCCGGTCCTAAACTTGGAGACCGTATAAGAAGGCTAGGGTACTACTGGCCGAGCATGGTTACGGAAGCAATGGCATACGCTAAACGATGTCATGCATGCCAAATACATGCCAATTTTATTCATCAACCCCAAGAATACTTGCACAATACCGTCGCAAGCTGGCCATTTGAAGCCTGAGGAATGGATATTGTAGGGCCAATAACTCCCCCGTCATCCAGAGGACATCGGTTTATTCTTGCAATAACCGATTATTTTTCAAAATGGGCCGAAGCCATGCCCATGAAAGTGGTGAAGACGACAGATGTAATCAAGTTCGTCAAGCACCATGTCATTTACCGATTTGGCGTCCCTCGACGGATCATTCATGATAATGGTCCGCAATTCATTAGTCAGGGATTCTCCAGATTCTGCAACAAGTTCAGAATCAAAGATATCGCTTCTACACCATATAACCCTGTGGTTAGCTGAAGCCTTTAACAAGACAATCATCAAACTCCTTCGGAAGTTCGTCTCCTCCAATAAACGAGATTGGGATGAAAAGTTGGGAGAATGTTTGTGGGCTTATCGCACCACCGTTCGCACCCCGACTAAATCTACCCCGTTCTCTTTGGTTTATGGAAGTGAGGCTGTCTTGCCTCTTGAAATCCAGATACCATCATTAAGAGTGGCTTTAACCACAAAGAAGACGACAGAAGAACGCCATCAGCAAAGATTGCAAGAACTAGAGGCGTTAGATGAAAAACGTCTCAGGGCTCAATAACAAATTGAGTTGTATCAAGCCTGAATATCTCAAACGTTCAATAAGAACGTCAAACCAAGGACCTTTATACAAGGAGACTTGGTTCTGGCTGTTAAGAGGCCAATGGTGCTAACCCACAAGACTAAGGGTAAGTTTGAACCCAAGTGGGAAGGACCGTTCATTGTGGAGACAGTATACTCCAGTGGAGCCTATCGCTTAATGAATCAAGATGGCGACATGATAATGATGCCGATCAATGGCAAATTTCTGAAGAAATACTATTCTTAGTATCCTTGGAGATACGAGTCTTCTCTTCCTAGGCATGCGCATTGGGCGCCTCTGACCTAAACCTGGTGAGTTTGGTTCTCAAGTTTGAACCACCTCCAGTCTTTTTCTTAGGCATGCGCATTGTGCGCCTCTGACCTAAACCTGGTGAGTTTGGTTCTCAAGTTTGAACCACCTCCAGTCTTTTCTTAGGCATGCGCATTGGGCGCCTCTGACCTAAACCTGGTGAGTTTGGTTCTCAAGTTTGAACCACCTCCAGTCTTTTCTTGGGCATGCGCATTGGGCGCCTCTGACCTAAACCTGGTGAGTTTGGTTCTCAAGTTTGAACCACCTCCAGTCTTTTTCTTAGGCATGCGCATTGTGCGCCTCTGACCTAAACCTGGTGAGTTTGGTTCTCAAGTTTGAACCACCTTCAGTCTTTTTCTTAGGCATGCGCATTGGGCGCCTCTGACCTAAACCTGGTGAGTTTGGTTCTCAAGTTTGAACCACCTCCAGTCTTTTTCTTAGGCATGCGCAGTTTGTGCGCCTCTGACCTAAACCTGGTGAGTTTGGTTCTCAAGTTTGAACCACCTCTAGTCTTTTTCTTAGGCATGCGCATTGGGCGCCTCTGACCTAAACCTGGTGTGTTTGGAGTGCCCAGTTCAAGTTACGCGAGAGAGCCTTGAACCACCTCCTGTTTGGTTCTCAAGTTTGAACCACCATCAGTCTTTTTCTTGGGCATGCGCAATTTGGATCCTCTGACCCAAAACCTGGTGTGCTTAGTTCTCAAGTTTGAACAGCCCCCAATCTTCTTTTAGGCATGTGTAATTAAGCGCCTCTCTAGGCAATGGGAAGAGAACAAGTTTCTCGCCAACCCATCATGCTGGGGTAAAAGTATGAATTGCCCAACGCCAACTAGGCAATGGGAAGAGAACAAGTTTCTCGCCAACCCATCATGCTGGGGTAAAAGTATGAATTGCCCAACGCCAACTAGGCAATGGGAAGAGAACAAGTTTCTCGCCAACCCATCATGCTGGGGTAAAAGTATGAATTGCCCAGCACCAACTAGGCAATGGGAAGAGAACAAGTTTCTCGCCAACCCATCATACTGGGGTAAAAGTATGAATTGCCCAACGCCAACTAGGCAATGGGAAGAGAACGAGTTTCTCGCCAACCCATCATACTGGGGTAAAAGTATGAATTGCCCAACGCCAACTAGGCAATGGGAAGAGAACGAGTTTCTCGCCAACCCATCATGCTGGGGTAAAAGTATGAATTGCCCAACGCCAACTAGGCAATGGGAAGAGAACGAGTTTCTCGCCAACCCATCATACTGGGGTAAAAGTATGAATTGCCCAACGCCAACTAGGCAATGGGAAGAGAACGAGTTTCTCGCCAACCCATCATACTAGGGTAAAAGTATGAATTGCCCGACGCCAAATAGGCAATGGGAAGAGAACGAGTTTCTCGCCAACCCATCATGCTGGGGTAAAAGTATGAATTGCCCAACGCCAACTAGGCAATGGGAAGAGAACAAGTTTCTCGCCAACTCATCATGCTGGGGTAAAAGTATGAATTGCCCAACGCCAACTAGGCAATGGGAATAGAACGAGTTTCTCGCCAACCCATCATACTGGGGTAAAAGTATGAATTGCCCAACGCCGACTAGGCAATGGGAAGAGAACTAGTTTCTCGCCAACCCATCATGCTGGGGTAAAAGTATGAATTGCCTAACGCCAACTAGGCAATGGGAAGAGAACTAGTTTCTCGCCAATCCATCATGCTGGGGTAAGAGTATGAATCGCCCAATACCGATAAAGTAAAGGGAAGAGGAAAAGTTTGGCATTTAAGCCCAAACGTGCTCCTCGACAACTCACCATGTTGAGGGGAATAACATGGCTAACCCAACTCAAATGGTAGTTGGTAAAGGCTAATCAAATCCGTTAATAGCTGGGGGTTTGCTAAAAATCCCATATTAAACTTAATTTTTTTTTATTTCGGTTCAAGAAATCGAGCATAAATGATACCGAGATAAATCGTTTTGACGACAGGTTATTTGTTAGGCAAGCAAATCTGTTTTGAAGCCGGCAAATAAAAGAGTCAAAAGAATCATCTTTATTAAAAATGTGAAGATACAAAAAGAATTTCAAAGAAACATCGTAAAGTTATCCCTCTCCTGTTTACGAAGTTCTTATTACAAGGAAGATAAAAGTGTAAAGAGAGATGAAACTATTGGCCTCCCAGAAGTCTCAATTGGTTTATTGTCTCGTCCAAATTTCTACGATGAGAAGCCTCCACAGTTTGCTGAGCTTGCCTACGCAACTCATCATCACTTATTGAAAGTTGTTGCTGACGAGACTCTTCTATGGCATGATTCCTGGCCATCTCTTCCTGCTGAATCTGCTCCTGCTGGACAAGCAACATCTCCCGTTTCTTGACAGATTCTCCTAATCGGAGTTCATTTTCTATCAAGGTGGCCCGAGCCCTCGCAATCGTCTCCTGGGCTTTAGAGATGGCCGCCTGACCTTCCTCAATTCCAAAGTTTACCCTCTGCAGGTCGCCAATAACAGATTCCCGACTGGCCTGGAGCTCTGTCAGCTCCTGAGACCATATCTCCTCCTGCTGCCTTAAAATATGTCTTTGAGATAAGGATTCTGCTCGAAGCCGCGCAGCTCTATCTCAGTGATCGCCTCCACATCCGCCTGACGGAGTGTGTGTAGCGTGGTCACCTGCTCTTCTAAGGCTGCAAGGCGAGCCCAGTATGGAGCTGCTCGATCTTGTCCACCGAATTCTTCGATATTTCCTAAATACTGGAGTAACAGTGGACGTGCGAAGTTGAAGAAATCGTGGCCAGCAAGGACCATCTCGACACATCTTCTTAACAAATGCATAAAATCCTCGACAGTGAAGCCGAAAAGTCTTTCAAGAGGATTTGCAGTGTCGCTAGGCAAAGTAGGTAATGCCAAAAGAGGTGTCGTGAGCAAGGGAGCAGTAGTGGCTGGGATTGGAGAAGAAGAAGCCCGTCCCTGCATTAAATTCATGATCTGAGGGACCAGTAGAGCCAGTGCAGATCTGGAAGAGCTGGAGACCCCAGACGAAGTACCGTCAGTACAGATCATTTGGGTACCCCCACCAACAGGGAGAGAAGATGGGACCACTTCGCCTGAAACTCCTTCGGTGGGAGAAGCATCTTCGAACGAGAATTTCAAATTATTCTCCTCCCCTGCTGGAAGGCTTGAAGTCGGAAGAGTTGCAGGTATCTCAGCAGCCACGACAACAGACGACGTTAAAATCGCTGACTGAGAAGGCACGCCAACGACCGTGGGAAATGTCTCAGTAGAGCAAACGGGTGTTGGAGACGGCATGCTAGGAGAAGGTGTAGCCTCATTAGCAGCAGCTGCGATAATGACTTCTGTTCTCTCATCGCTCCCCAATTCGTCAATTGGGGGAATTAAAGAGGAAACAGAGGCAGGAGCCGGTGTGGAATAATCAGCCGCAAACTCACCAGCAGAGCTACCCACATCACCAATAGAGCCAGAATGGTCCATTCTATTGTCAGACTCTACTTGGGTAGTCGAGTGCATTGGCGAAAGAAGTTGATCACCTACATTTCAGAAGACAAGAAAAGCAGTGTTACGTTAAAATAAATAACGGGCAAAAGATAAAATGCTAAAGGCCATACCAGGCGATACAAGTCCAGTTGTCGGACTTGAAGGGGGAGCCATTGTCGTTTCCAGCAATGTACCCGTCTCGCTACCTGTTAGTTGCGCCCCAGGTTCTGCTACAGGCTCTACGGCCAAAGGAGCTGAAATCTCAGCAACACTTGGAACTTCGGCAGGTTCATCCTCCCTTGCCAACGCTGGGGGTACAGCTGAAGCCAACAAGTCGGAAGCAAGTTTGACAGCCACTTCTTGGGGAGCTATCAAAGTTTCCTGTGTCAGTTTTTGCTTCTTACCCGGCCTTTTCTTTAAAGCGCCGCGGCGTTTGAGAGTTGGACTCAGGGAACGATTGACAACAGGCTGAGGAGCTCCACCAGTACCAGTATTGTCGTCATCATCACCGGCATCATCGTCTGATTCGCTAACATCCGAAGGCTCAGCCGTAGCGCCAAGGAATTCTTCCATTCCTTTTATCCTTACCCTAGAAGCACCCTGGGGGCTAATATAGAGGGCTTCAATCTCTCTGCAACAACTGCGATTGAGAGAGAAGCCGGACACGTCAGCATTCGCAATATTGAACCGATTGCAGGAGCTGGGGGTCATGGCCAATTCTGGCACCTTCTGAGGCAAGGAGAATTCAGCCTCGGTCCCGCCCGCTGCAAAATGGAACCAGCCACGAGCACCTTCGTATAAATCCCCCTCGTGAGCGAGATCTTTATTTGGATTGCCCACATAGAGTTGAGAATATCCAAACTGACGAGCAAAGCGACTCGGGGTATATGGCTCAATCTGACACTGGAGATCTTGACGATACACCAAGTGTCCGGGACGGATGTTGAGAAGCCACCAGAACGCTCCTGCAGATAAAGTAGTGAACTTATCTGCTCTCACGGCATCTTTCAGCCTTGTCCCATATCCTCCGCCGGGAAAGTCAGGAAAACACTGGAAGATCTCGTAATTCTGAAAGCTACGAAGAGTCTTCCGAATCTGGGACATATAATTCTGCCTCCATGAAGAACATTCATACAGTTCTACAAGGAAGCACTTTTCGCCCGAACGACGCTCTGGTGCACTCATTAAGGAGGGACAGTGCAAGACGAGCCACGCCATCAAATAGGTGTAGGGCATCTCCACCCTAGGGTTTGGAGTTTTCGGCTGGGCAGTCTCCTTCGACTTGCCCTTTCCTTTCCCCTTAACCTTAATAGTAGGGAGGAAATCACGACAGAATACCCTCAGTCCATACTGCAAATTGCATACCATGGCGGGAAGGAGTCCAAGGGGTCGGCCGTATGCAAGAAGAACCGCTGGATATACCACGGTCACTGCAATCGCTTCCTTGGGCAATGACGGCACGACGCATCTTTTGAGCCACAACATTAGAAACCCGGCAATGAGACCTCTGTTGGAGATCGGAAACTGGGCTTGATAGTGATAGCTCTTGAATGAAGTGCCAGGACCGTATCCATTCTCATTGGATTCAGTGATATAATATAATAGATGGCGGCCCTTAGCAATACGGTGATCAATCTCTGAGCCATAGATGGGTGGATGACCATGGATAATGGCCGAGCTATCCTTAGAATTTAAGTTGGCAAAAAGATATTCGGCCCACTTCTTGTGACCAATACCGTGATTATGCGCACCCGTCAAATATGATAATGGCACATCATCTCCCAGTATGTGGCATGGATGCGCTCGTCCCTCGCCAATAGCATGTTCAACTCATCGGTGGTAGGGATATACTCCTCGTAAGGGACTTCGCCCATCGAGAGCCCAGAAACCTCAAATATCTCGTGGAGAGCGAACCCTAGCTCACCCACTGGAGTAAAGAAAGTACAGGTCTCACGGTTATACATCTCCAAGAGGCAGTAAAAGTGATAAGCACTCTGGGGAAACCCGAATTGGACATTCCTGATGGCTTTATACAAGCCAATATCCTTTAAAATGGGCTCGTGGGAATCCAGCATGTACTGAACAAGGCGTGCCCACCACATATTGTTAGAAGAATGAACCCAGCCAGGCATCCTGAAGTCGCTAGCCGGGTACTGACCATCCTTCGCCAAGAACTCACTTAAGAAAGTTCGGGCACGAGATGGGACTTCTCCCACTGGAAGCTCCTTGCCAAATCGGCCTGGAAGCAAGCCAGTAATGCATCTGGGGGAACCATCTTGATAAACCCCTTTTGCACCAAATTTGCCTGTTGGGACGCCATCTTGCTCTTGAGTCAGTCCCCATTTTAATTCTCGAGGCGTCGCTAGCCTTTGAAGATAGACCAGAGGATAGCTACGATCCATTCTAGGCAAAAACATCAACATTTCGCCTGAGTTATATAGCCAGACACGTTCCCCTTCAGAAAGGATCTCATCTGATTGATCCATCTGGTCTCCAAAGAGGAAGGCGGGTTTCTCCATCGCCTTTCTGTTCACATCTTCAAAAGCCGCGTCAGTTATGATTTCTCGCACAGTAGTGGGGTGGTACTTGATCAGTTTCTCCTTGCGTTCCTTCGGGTCTGGCTTGTATGAGGGCAGGATGGTAGTGAAACGGAATTGGCCTGAGGGTTCAGAACCCCCAGCAAAGCCGAAGTAGTTCTTGTGGGGAAGAGATTCCATCGAATATCCTACTGCAAAAAGAAAGCAGAATGAGAGAAGTTTCTCTAGGGCAGAAAATTTCTCTAAGTATGGACGCGCGAAGCTAAAAATTAGAAAGCGCGAAGTTAAGAATAGCACCGCGCGAAGCTAAAGATTAGACCGCGAAGTTAAGAACCTCGCGTTTTCAGCGCGATTGCTACTTAGAATAGCCTCGCGTTTTCAGCGCGACTGCTACTTAAAATAGCCTCGCGTTTTCAGCGCGACTGCTACTTAAAATAGCCCCGCGTTTTCAGCGCGACTGCTACTTAAAATAGCCCCGCGTTTTCAGCGCGACAGCTACTTAAAATAGCCTCGCGTTTTCAGCGCGATTGCTACTTAAAATAGCCTCGCATTTTCAGCGCGACTGCTACTTAAAATAGCCTCGCGCTTTAAACGCGAGGATGACGCGATAATTTCGCGTAAGAAGGCAGTCAGAGACTTTTCTTCTTCTCCAAGCCTTACGGCAGGAGTACGGCGATCTCGCCGGTAAAAAGAGTTGATTGATCAGTTAAAATTAAGCCAAATCACTCTAGAAATGTTCTAAAGAGTCTCGATGGAAAGATTCTTACCCCCGATAGGCGAAATATGGGCTGGCGCGTCGCTGCCTTGGCCGCCGCCACCACTGCTTGCGCCAGTCGCCGATGATGGAGCCGCTCGAGAAGTAGCACGAGTCTTGGGTGCCATTGTTGAGAAAAATCGACTGAAAATCTGGAGAAACTCGGTCGGAAGAATATCGGGTCGCCTGAACTCTGATCGCCTGAATCTCTAAGTTTCTGGAAAATTCTCAAATAGAGTGAGAAGGATAAGAAATAGAAATTTCTTTTAAATGAAAGGAACCGCCTCTTGGAATTCGGCGCGAATTTCGGAGAAAGTGACTGGTCAGTTACTCTCCAACACGCGAAGCTATTAGCCTCGCGCGATTATGGAAAACGCGAAGTTATTTAGCTCCGCGCAACTTTACAAAACGCGAGGATAGCCTATGCCTTAGCTTCACGTTTTCATGGAAAAACTTAGATTTTTGACGAGTGCAATTAGGCGCTTCCATCTAAATTAAAATGATCCTTATCCGATCATTTGGGTATTATCAGTCTAAGTTATGCAGAAATGCCTTAGACTATTTTACCAAAATTATTAACCATCTGTTTGTTGAGCAAGCAAAATTATTGAAGCCAACAGATAGAGAGGAAAATAATTTATCTTTATTCATAAAAGAAGAGATTACAAAGAAGGAGTTATAGCTCTCCCAAAAGATTTTACATGATCAACTCATCAATAACCAAACAGTAAGATTTCTCTACGGGGTGTTGAAGCTCAGTTCCCTGGTTCACATGCAAAAGAAATTCAAGATTTCTCTACGGGGTGTTGAAGCTCAGTTCCCTGGTTCACATGCAAAAGAAATTCAAGATTTCTCTACGGGGTGTTGAAGCTCAGTTCCCTGGTTCACATGCAAAAGAAATTCAAGATTTCTCTACGGGGTGTTGAAGCTCAGTTCCCTGGTTCACATGCAAAAGATCTCCTCTGCAAATGTAAACTAGGATCTGTCATCCGAAATGAAGCACGAGAGGAAAGGAGAGTGCTGCACTGAAGCGCAATTCTGAACTCCAAGTGCTGCAATTTTGCACTGCAAGTGCTGCAGCTCCTTATTTACAGCCCCTTCTGGAGTTTATCTCTCGGAGCCAGAGCTTGAAACTTGCAACTATGTTGTAAAGCATATGCTTCTGACTTCCTTAGAGTCACTGCTGCTGATGAAGATCGATGGATCCACATACATTCCTCTTCAGGAAGGACTGGACTTACTGCAAAAGGAACAGAGTTTCCAAAAAAAGTGAAAATGCGGAGCTAAGCTAACTCCGCGCACAGTTGAAGAAATAGCCTCGCGCTTTAAACGCAGAGGATGATGCGATAACTTCGCGTAAAGGGGGACAAGATTCCTTTCTGCTCTTTCCTTCTCTTTCAAATTCATAGCGACTGCTAATCAAAGATAGCCTCGCAATTCATCGCGACTGCTAATCAAGGATAGCCTCGCAATTCATAGCGACTGCTAATCAAGGATAGCCTCGCAATTCATCGCGACTGCTAATCAAGGATAGCCTCGCAATTCATCGCGACTGCTAATCAAGGATAGCCTCGCAATTCATAGCGACTGCTAATCAAAGATAGCCTCGCAATTCATCGCGACTGCTAATCAAAGATAGCCTCGCGGATTCATTGAGACTACTAGTAAAGCCCCGCGTTTCAAGCGCAGGGACGACACAATAAAACGGCGATCTCGCCGACAAGATAAGCAATCGTCCAGAATAAACCAAGCCAAAATATCTCAGAATGGTTCTTAGAAAACCAAGAGATGAGGTTTTTACCTTCGGAAGACGCTGCATAGACTGGTTCGCTGTTGCGTTTACCTTCACGGCTGCTGCCATTAACGCCGGCCAACTTGCGAAAAGCCAAACTCCTCTGGAGAGACATCCTAATGATGGAAATCTATGGAGAGTTGAACGAAGATCAGTTGAAGATCATTCGTGAGTCACTCGAGTTCTCAGAAATTCTTCGGATGAGATGAAGAAGAAGATGAGCCGGGAGCTCTATTTAAACAGAATTTCCGGCACTTGGTATTCGGCGTGGAAACTCAGGGTAATTAATGACATAATTACTCATTTCACTGAAGACGAAGTGAAGCTGATTAGCTCCGCGTAAGCGAGCGTAACGCGAGATAGACTTGGTATTCTAACTCCGCGTTTCAGTTAAAAGAATCCAAAGTATTTCAAAATCTGCTAAGTTCTAAGCCATTTTGAAAACTTTGGAGGGGGTTCTGTTGGCAGTAAAAATTTCTAAGTTAAAAGGATTTTCCACAACAGAATGCGGAGCTAATTCAATAGCCCCGCGTTTGGTTATATTAACCCTGCGTTTGAATAAAACGCGGAGATGTTTAATAGCTCCGCGTTGATTCCGCAGTTTGGCTTGTATTAGCCTCGCGTTTGAGTAAAACGCGGAGATGATCAATAGCTCCGTGTTAGCTCCGCGTTTTGGTTATTTAGCGTCGCGTTTTGATGCGATTAAAGCTCTGCGTAAGCAGATAACCAGAATCTCAAATTGATTGAGATTATAATTTTGGGCTTATCCAAATACCCGAATCAAGTCTAATCAGAATTCCATCAAAACTAAGATATTTGATTGGAATCCTTGATGAATGCGAGTTCTATTTAGATAGAAACTCTTGCATTAACATGGGGTTATAAATACCTTCCTGGTGAAACCCTAGGGGTCTTCTTTTTTTTTGGCATCGGAAGCCTCCTATCGATCCTTTGGCAATTCAAGTACGCGAGAGAGCCTTGAAGCCTTTGCTGATCATCTTCTGAAATTTTGGAGAATTCAAGTTACGCACAGAGCCTTGAGTTCGTGAAGATCAGAGAAAATCACCATCTTCTTTCTGGAGTTCTTGAGAAGTTCGAGTTACGCGAGAGAGCCTTGAACAAATCAAAACCAGAGAAGATCGTGTATATTTTCGGCCGATATCTTCAAGAGAAAAGATTTCAACGTACCGATCGTCCAAAGGAACTGCTTGACAGATCCCATCGCCACAAATCCCACAATATTGTAAAAGAGAGAGATTGAAGTATAAAATCCTCTCGTTTGTTCTTTTTATCTCTTGTTCACTTTCATTGTAATTTAAGTTAATTCAATGGGAGGAAGCGAAGAAACTTTTGCGACGAACAACGCCTGGCTATTTTAGCCCCGCGTATGAGTAAAACGCGGAGCTAATCAATAGCTCCGCGTTCTGGTTTTCTAACTCTGCGTTAACTCCGCGTGAGCAGATAAATCAGAATCTTAAATTGATTGAGATTAAGATTTGGGCTTATCCAAATACCCAAATTAAGTCCAATCAGAATTCTAAATCAAGAGATTTAAATCAAAACTAAGATATTTGATTGGAATCCTTGATAAATACAAATTCTATTTAGATAGAAACTCTCATATGGACCTAAGGCTATAAATACCCCTTTGAGGAAGCCATAGGGGATCTTTTTGAAGTTTTTATGAAGTTCAAGTTACGCATGAGAGCCTTGAACGAATCAAGACCAGAAAAGATCATCCAAAGTCGGCCGGCATCTTCTTCATCAAGAGCAAGAAGACCATCATCGTCAGATCGTCCAAAGGAGCTACTAGTTAGATCCCATCGCCACATAGATCCCACGATTCATTGTAAAAGAGAGAGATAAGTTATAAATTCTCTTTTTTGTTCTTTTCTTGTTCTCTTTCGTTGTAATCTAAACTGAATTCAATAGAAGAAAAGCAACAAATTTCTGCTGCGAACATCCTTGTCGCGGATGGACTGAACAATATGTTGGAAAAGACAAACAATGAGAGCTTAGTACGAGGGTTGGCCGGTACTCCGCATTTTTCATTTATCAACCTTCAATATGCAGATGATACAGTCATTTTTGGGATGAGTGATATTAAAGAGGCTCTGATTTTAAAATGGGTGCTGCTATGAGGCCTGGTCGGGGCTAAAGATAAACTTCAATAAAAGCTCACTCATTTGGCTAGGAGAGAAAAATTTATCTTTTCACCTCACTCTTGTAATCTTCATGTGCAAGGAAGAACAATTGCCGATAAAAATATTTGGGTATTCCGCTAAAATCAGGAAGGCTGAATAGATCGGATTGGGACCCGCTTTTTGGCCTTCGAGAAGAAACTAGAGGGCTAGAAAGGTGCACTTCTTTCATTAGGGGGAAAGGTGGTCATGCTCAATGCGGTCCTCTCCTCCCTTCCGATATATTACATGTCCTTTTTTATATTACCGCGAAGGGTAGAGAGAGAATTGATCGTATTAGAAAGAGATTCCTATGGAACGGAATAGCGGATGCAAATAATAAATATCACCTAGTTTCCTGGAGACAGGTCTATAAACCAAGGGATATGGGAGGATTGGGGGTCTTGGATCTCAAGATTTTTAATTTGGCTTTATTGGCAAAATAGTGGTGGCACCTAATATCAAGACCTGATGGTGCACTACAACGGTTTCTACTTCAAAGATATGGACTGGGAAAAATGGATGGTATGGTGGTTTCAAAAAACCATCAAATTGTTCTAACTTCTGGAAGGGAGTGATGATATCTAAATCACTGATTTGGCACAGTTTGGAATTCAAACTGGGTAATAGCCACAGGATCGCCTTTTGGCACGATCGGTGGTGCTCACAGGTCCAATTAAAGCTCCTTTTCCCAAGAACATTTGAATTAGCAACCAACAAGGATGCACTGGTCAGGGAATGCTAGGGGAGGTCGAGGTGGAGATGGAGCTGGTTTAATTTTATAATCGGACAGAACTGTACATAGGACAAGGAGTTTAAACAAACTCTCAGCAACATTACCCCGAATTATACGCAAGAAGATCAATCGGTATGGAGATGGAGCAAGGGAGGAGACTTCTCGGTTAGATCAACATATCGACACTTCACTGATGGTGGAATTTCGTTTTCTAACACAGGTTGGATTTGGAAGACAAAATGATCCTCCAAAGTGGAAGTGTTCCTGTGGCTATTAAACAAGAAGGCGCTCCTTACTTGGCCACAGTTGCAACACAGGAGTTGGAAAGGACCTAACATGTGCATCTTATGTAAATAAGATGGGGAATCAAATGATCATATTATGTTTAACTGTGCCTTTTCTTGACACGTTTGGGATGGTTGTGCAAAGAGGGTTGGGACTAACATTAACTTCATACTAGATTGTAATCTTTGTGACAAACTTGGGAAGGAGAACCCACACGCCATTAATGAGAACTTTGTTTGCTGTATTTTGTTGGAATATATGGGCCGAAAGGAATAGTAGGACGTTTCATTCTGTGATTCATTATATCAATTACTGTATTCGACAAATCACTCATAATACTGCTCTTTGGCCAAGTACAGTATCAGATAAGGAGAGACTACAACTATTAGGGGGCTCATTAGATGAGGATCTCTACGACTCTCAACCATCTTCGGAGTAGCAGTTGGTGCTTAAGACGATGATTCGCATGGTTAGTTCTATTAGGGCCTGAAGTGGAAGGGTTGACTTTACCTCTGGGTTGTTCTTACATCACTCTGTACTGCTTTTATTTTGCATTTTATAAGGGCATAGGTTCAGAATTTTGTGGATGGGACTCCTGTGAGAGTCTTCTATTTCTTGTTTTCTTTTCTTCTTTCTTTTTTCCTTTTTAGTAGCTATGTATTGAAGTTCTGTAAACTATTGTTAATGGAATGCGGAGGACATTAATTCGCCGTTTTACTTCAAAAAAAAATCCGTGTACTCCAAATCCAAATCTCGAAGCTGAGTTGAAGGGACTTGTTGGATCAAGAATCTATACATTGCCAAGCAGTTCCTTTATATATTTGTTCATATTTTCTTTTGTTTGTACACTGCTTTATACTTATATTTTCTTTTATGAATACCAAAGTAGTGTCATTTTCTTTAATTAACTCTTTCATATCAGTGAAGGTAGTTTTGATTATGGATATGCAATTTGTTTATTTGAATATGGTAATAGTTACGTTCATTCCAATATACCCGTGAGATTTAGAAATTTTTGAATCCAGTGTTTTGCGAAAGCAACTGAAAATTAGAACGTTTCATGCTTCTAGCTCAAGATTACTATAAGATATGCTACAGTATAGATATATTATTTTATCACACCATAATCATTTGGAACAGTTACAAGCGCAAACCCAGCGTAATGTTGTTCGAGGGTGAAGTATTTCAACTGAACAAGTTGAACTCAAAACTTTTCACAGTAACAAAAAATAAAAATGACGCTATGGGGAAGGTAATTCTGCTTCCGCTCTCCATTTCCTTTGTTCCTCTCGGGACTCGAGACTATACGCTGCTTTCACTATAGTTGTTTGTTATGTTAACCCATTAAATTAATTTATTCAGAAGTGGAGCTAAGAATGTACATTTGCATAGAATTTTAGTTATTTTTTTTTAATTATGGATATAATGAGCATCTTGGATACATTTCGTCTCAACCGGCAAGAGGGTTTTCTCAATTAATCAATGAGGTGATCCATTAGAGTTGCTTTTATTAAGCACATCAAAGAAGAAGACTCCGGAGCTATTTGACGTTTTTTTTTTTTTTTTTTTTTAACAGACTCCTAAGGAAACATTTCTGTTTAAGATATCTATTACTCAACAGAATGCTTCAACTAGGGGGAAAAAGCTATTGTGAGTGCCCCTATAACAAGGTAATAAAGTCTCTTTGCGATAAACAAATGACCTAGGATTCGAAATCAGCATGCATCATAAGCGTATTTTCCTGTCAACAACTTCATGTCTTGCATGACAAAAAACAGAGGGAAAGATGAGAGTGTTTCGTGCAGGATGAGCAAATTTTGTGGGAGAAATGAAAAGGAGAATTTGAGTAGAAGCTATATATGCCAGAAACCAACAACTCTAACGATGCCAAAATGTTGCTTTATGTCGGTAGTATTTGCAGGGAATTGTTTTTTCTTCAGCCGCGACTAGCAAAAATTATGTAAGAGATTCCGAGTTGGATCTAAATTTGAAATTAGATAATATTGCAAAAATTATGTGTGTGAGTTTGATTTTTTTTTTCTTTATTTTGTTTTTTTTTTTTAAAGAAGAGTTTGACTAAGAAAAAAGAAACTGGCAAAATTCTAGTGTTCCTAATTTGTGTTGTATTTCACGTTTTGAGAGAAAAAGGGAAAAAATTTAATTTCCAATTATTAACAGAAAGACTTTTCAGAAGTACTTATAACGTAAATACTTGCATTTCGTTACGATATTAACTAGCTTTAAAGTCACCACAAAATTAAATTAAGCAATTCAAGTCTTTCTAACTAAATCTTTGTTTCTTGAGAGTCTATACGTGACAAGCCATAGACTACTTGAACGCTGCATGTCCAATTTAAATTTAAATTTAGGGAACCATATTTAGGATACTTGTCAAAGCTAGCTCAGATATATATCATCCGGAGGAGGAAAATGGTATAATTTATTAAAAAGCCAGCCACATATTTGGAAGTCAGCTTTAATTCTATTATTGGAGTGCGTGAATGGCTAATTCATCTTTCTACCCAACTTTTTGTCCGGCCATCCTCAAGGCGAAGCAGAGCGGCGCTCAAGATCAGCAACATGCCTACGGTACACGTCTCTTATCTCAACTGCCTCCAAAGTTTCCACACTTTTACGCCACCGCCCTGCTATTTGTTCTTCCCCAAACTATCATATTTTCAATTCCCCTTTTTAATCATTACAAATGAAATTTTAAACTCATAAACTTTTGCATTTGATCCCTTGTTGACATTTGGCACCATAAATTACTAGCTAGGATACGTCAGCTGAGCATCGTCACTGCTGACGAAAGACGTGAGCTCTGACGAAAGTGTTGGGAAAAATAGTAAAAATCCCTACTTGTATGTAAACAATAAGTAAGCTATAACCAAATCAACAAGCCACAGATGACACATAATATTTACGTGGAAACCCTTACGGGAAAAACCACGGGACAATCAGAGAGCGAATTCCACTATACCAGATAAATAGTACAACCTTCCGAGTCTTGTCCAGAGAACTCGGGAATATACAGAAAATAGAGAGTGATACAATGTTACCTCCAACACGAAAGAAACCTCCAACCTTGTTAGAGAACTGTAGTCTGCAGTAGAAGTACCAGACTAACACCGTGATGGATATCACCCGAAAAGCACACCGAGCTTCTTCTCTCCTCTCTTCCTTTCTCTATCTTCTCTTCACTCTTCTCTTAAATGGATACTTGGTGATCTTGGTGTGTGGAATGAAGGCAAATGAGAGCATCTATTTATAGGCTTCATTGTGGCACTATTCCACCAACCGGCACTATTCCACCAACCGGTACTATTCCACCAACCGGCACTATTCCACCTACCGGCACTATTCCACCTAATTACTCTCACCTAATCCATTTCTTTTCACCTAATCCATTCTTTTGGGTTTGAATTAACTCTAACAATCTCCCCCTCCAACCTAAAAAAGAAAGGGAATGAGTTAGAACTCTTACTTAGAGTCCATACCGGCTACCTTCCGACAGAAGTTCTGCTTCTCTCTAGGTAACCCTTTCGTCATCATATCTGCTCCATTTTTGTTGGTGTGAATTTTCTCAAGCTGCAATAACTTTTCATCAAGTATATTTCTAATCCAGTGATACCTCACATCGATGTGCTTGGATTTAGAATGAAAACTTGGATTTTTGCTGAGATGAATAGCACTCTGACTATCACAATAGACTGTATAGGTATTTTGTGACATACCTATTTCTTGCAAAAAACGTTTCATCCACAACATCTCTTTGCAAGCTTCTGTAATAGCAATGTACTCAGCCTCTGTAGTTGACAAGGCAACACACTTTTGCAACCTGGATTGCCAAGACACAGCTCCCCCTGCAAAAGTAATCAAATAACCAGATGTAGACTTTCTTGAGTTAATATCTCCTGCCATATCTGCATCAGTGTAACCTGTTAGTACCGACTTACTTCCTGTAAAGCAAATACTTATTTTGGAAGTTCCACGTAGATACCTTAATATCCACTTAACTGCAGCCCAATGCTGTTTACCTGGATTTGCAAGGAACCTACTAACAACACCAACTGCATATGCTATATCTGGTCTAGTACATACCATTGCATACATTAAACTACCGACTGTTGAAGCATATGGAATTCTTCTCATTTCTTCTTTTTCCATCTCGTTTTTGGGACATTGCTCGGAGCTTAATTTGAAGTGTCCTGCAAGTGGAGTACCAACTGGATTTGCTCTGTCCATGTTGAACCTTTTTAGTATTTTATTGATGTAGGTCTCCTGCGACAACCATAACCTTTTGGCATTCCTGTCACGAGATATGTGCATCCCCAAAATTTGTTGTGATGCTCCCAAGTCCTTCATGGCAAATGATTTGCTTAAATCCTTCTTAAGCTTGTCAATCTTGGACATGTCTTGACCTACAATCAACATATCATCAACATAGAGCAACAGTATAATGAAATCACCATCATACCTTTTGACATAAACACAATGATCTGAAATTGTTCTCTTATAGCCATGATCCACCATAAAAGAATCAAATTTCTTGTACCATTGTCGAGGTGCTTGTTTTAATCCATACAAGCTCTTTTTCAACTTGCAGACCATATCTTCTTTTCCTTTAACTGTGAAACCTTCAGGCTGCTCCATGTAGATCTCTTCCTCTAGATCACCATGAAGAAAAGCTGTCTTCACGTCCATTTGTTCGATCTCCAAATCCATACTTGCAGCCATTCCGAGAATGAGATGAATTGATGACATTTTTACCACCGGAGAGAAAATTTCTTCAAAATCAATGCCTTGTTTTTGGCCAAAACCCTTCACAACTAACCTCGCCTTGTATCTTGGTTGTGAGCTCTTCTCTTCGGTCTTTATCTTGAACACCCACTTGTTCTTTAATGCCTTCCTTCCATTTGGTAATTTTACCAAATCATAGGTATGGTTCTTGTGCAAAGAATCCATTTCCTCTTTCATAGCTTTTAACCACTCAGTTTTCTGACTGCCTTCTTGCATTTCTTGGTAACTTTCTGGTTCACCTGCATCAGTAACCAGGACATACTCATTAGTTGGATACCTGCTAGAAGGATAACGGTCTCTGTCAGACCGCCTTAACTGAGGCGCTATTGATGGTTGTGTTGTAGTGAACTGCTCTCCCTCTTCTTCTTGAATAGGAGTATCAACATCTGCTTGATGTTCTCGCACTTCTTCTCCTTCATCGTTTGTGACTGGAGAAGGAACTGGATCCAGATCTACAACTTCACTTGTAGAAGACTGCACTGCTTCTTCCTTCTTGAAATCTTCAATGGTCTGATCTTCAAGGAAAATCACATCTCTACTTCTTATTACCTTCTTGTCTTCTGGATCCCATAACCTGTAGCCAAACTTTTCATCTGCATAGCCAAGAAAAATACATTGTTTTGTCTTACCATCAAGTTTTGATCTTTCATCTTTAGGAATGTGAACGAATGCACGACAGCCGAATACTCTCAAGTGTTTGTAGGAGACTTTCTTTCCTGTCCACACTTTCTCTGGTACATCACCCTTTAAAGGAGCTGAGCGTGATAAATTGATTAGGTCTATCGCAGTCCTTAATGCCTCCCCCCAAAAGGGTTTGGACAATTTGGAATGTGATAGCATACATCTAATCCTTTCGACGATAGTGCGATTCATTCTTTCTGCCACACCATTTTGTTCAGGAGTCTTCGGAATGATCCTCTCATGTCGAATTCCCTTGCTCTTGCAATATTCGTCGAATGGCCCGATATACTCGCCACCATTGTCTGATCGGATACATTTAAGAGACCTTCCTGCTTCTCTCTTCACTTTGGCATGAAATTCTCTAAAGACATCTGCAACTTGATCTTTAGTTTTTAAAGCATAAGCCCAAACTTTTCTGGAACAATCATCTATGAAAGTTACAAAATAGAGAGCACCACCAAATGTTTTAACTTTCATAGGACCACAAACATCTGAGTGTATCAAATCTAATATGTGAGTCTTTCTATTTGATCCACTTCTAGCAAATGAAACTCGATGTTGTTTACCAGCTATGCAATGCACACAAGTATCAAGATGTGTACCTTTCATGTTTGGCAGGTATTTTTCATTAGCAAGAATCTGCATTCCCTTCTCACTCATGTGGCCAAGCCTCTTGTGCCACAACTCTAGAGAAGAATCTTGCTCAACTGTGTTCACCTCACATTTGCACAGTTTTGCCTGCATCTTATAAAGAGTGCAACATTTCTTTCCTCTTGCCACGATAAGAGAACCTTTTGTAAGCTTCCAATGCCCATTGCAAAAGGTGCTGCCAAAGCCATCTTCATCTAGCTTTCCTGCAGATATTAGATTCAAGCGAAGATCTGGAACGTACCTTACATCTTTGAGCACCAATTTACAACCGAGACTGGTCTCAAGATGTATATCTCCCATGCCTTTAATTTGAGCAGTGTCTTTGTTACCCATCTTTACAACACCAAAATCTCCACTTTAATAAGTTGTGAAGAAATTGCTATGTGGAGTAGCATGATACGAGGCTCCCGTATCGATTACCCAATCTGCATCTTGACATGTAATACAAAGATATAAATCATTACTTTCAGATACAACTAAATCACCTTCAACTGTAGCTGTAGTATTTTCATGGGCTTCAGACTTTCCTTCACGCTTTGTTTTTTCTTCTCTTATCCGAATTCTGCAGTCCTTTTTTATGTGTCCTTTCTTGTGGCAAAAGTAGCAAGTAATATCCTTCTTCGATCTGGATTTACTTCTGGATCTGGAGTAGTTGCTTCTATCTTTTGATGCTGGTCTTCCTCGATTCTCTAACACAAGTGCTTCAGACTGTGATGTGCCCAAGTTCTTTCGTCTGAGTTCTTCATTAAGCAAACTGCTTGTAACCAAACTCATAGAAACTATGTCTTCTGGTGCAGAGTTACTTAGAGACACCACCAATGTCTCCCAACTCTCCGGTAGTGAACTGAGCAACAATAAAGCCTGCAACTCATCGTCAAGCACCATTTTCATAGAAGAAAGCTGATTAATAATACTTTGAATTTCATTCAAATGTTCAGCAATTGAAGAACCATCTTTATACTTTGAGCTAACTAACTTTCTAATCAAGAAAGCTTTGTTGCCTGCAGTTTTTCTCTCATACAGACTCTCCAGTTTCTTCCAAAGAGAGTGAGATGTACTCTCAGTGGAGACATGATGAAACACGGTATCATCCAACCATTGTCGAATGAAACCAATAGCTTTTCTATCAAGCTTTTTCCAATCATCATCACTCATGTCTTTTGGTTTAGACACATCATCTTCTAAAGGTGCATGAAGATCTTTACAATATAAAAGATCTTCCATTCTTGGCTTCCAGATCATCCAATTAGATCCATTAAGAGTAATCATGCGACTTGTTATACTTTCCATTGTTTACACACAATAGCTAATAACCTTAGCTCTGATACCACTGTTGGGAAAAATAGTAAAAATCCCTACTTGTATGTAAACAATAAGTAAGCTATAACCAAATCAACAAGCCACAGATGACACACAATATTTACGTGGAAACCCTTACGGGAAAAACCACGGGACAATCAGAGAGCGAATTCCACTATACCAGATAAATAGTACAACCTTCCGAGTCTTGTCCAGAGAACTCGGGAATATACAGAAAATAGAGAGTGATACAATGTTACCTCCAACACGAAAGAAACCTCCAACCTTGTTAGAGAACTGTAGTCTGCAGTAGAAGCACCAGACTAACACCGTGATGGATATCACCCGAAAAGCACACCGAGCTTCTTCTCTCCTCTCTTCCTTTCTCTATCTTCTCTTCACTCTTCTCTTGAATGGATACTTGGTGATCTTGGTGTGTGGAATGAAGGCAAATGAGAGCATCTATTTATAGGCTTCATTGTGGCACTATTCCACCAACCGGCACTATTCCACCAACCGGTACTATTCCACCAACCGGCACTATTCCACCTACCGGCACTATTCCACCTAATTACTCTCACCTAATCTATTTCTTTTCACCTAATCCATTCTTTTGGGTTTGAATTAACTCTAACAGAAAGACGTGCAGATATCACCCTCTACGTTTCTGTTTATGTTTCGCTCGGACTCAGCGTAGAAGTCGGCATGAGTTAGCTGATTTCACCCAGAATGGGTCATGCTCCTATTGTGCTGGGTCGCCTATAAATTCGGCTTACTGGCAACAATTAATTGCTGTGCACTTGAGCAGATCATTGAATTAGTTAGTTAATTAAGGCAGCAATTTGATTAATTAGCTATCCTTCATAAATATTTTTCATGGCCACCGCTGCTGCTGCATCCACCTCCTCCTCCAAGATCCTTCTCACTGACGTTATATCCCATGTCAACTCTGTTCCTTCTCACTATATCAGGCCCGTCTCTGATCGCCCGAATCTTTTCGGCATTGATGATTTGGATTCGTCAATTCCCGTAATCGATCTTCGAGAGATCTCTGGGCCCAACCGATCTAGAGTAGTCCAAGCAATTGGCTCGGCATGTCAAACCGATGGATTCTTTCAGGTGAGCCTTTCTCCTTGGTGGTACGTAAGTATGACTTACCGCTGCATGTACCATCTAACAGTCGGTCGAAAAATATTTGCTAACATATTTTTCATGGTTGATTTTGTTAGGTTCAAAATCACGGGGTACCTGAGGAACTGATAGATGCCTTGATAGGTGTTGCCAGGGACTTCTTTCGCTTGCCTGAGTCCGAGAGACTGAAGAACTTCTCAAACGATCCATCGAAAACAACCAGGCTCTCAACGAGCTTCAATGTGTCCACTGAGAAAGTAAGAAACTGGAGGGATTTCTTGAGACTCCATTGCTACCCTCTCGAAGACTACGTGCACGAGTGGCCCTCTAACCCGCCATACTTCAGGTGAGAATGTAATCAATAAATGTCAAACAGTAATCTCAAGCATTTTGATCATTTTCTGTCTAAGTGTTTGATAAATTGGAACAGGGAAATAGTGGGTGAGTACTCAACAGAAGTGCGGGAACTCGCTCTGATACTACTAGAGGCCATCTCCGAGAGCCTGGGCTTGGAAATAGACTGCATAGAGAAAGCACTCGGTAAACAAGCGCAGCACATGGCGATGAACTATTACCCCCCTTGTCCACAGCCAGAGTTGACTTACGGATTGCCCAGCCACAAAGATTCCAACGCCATTACCATCCTTCTTCAAGATGGAGTCTCCGGCCTACAAGTCCTCAGAAACGGGAAGTGGACCACGGTCAAGCCCATCCCAAAGACGTTTGTCGTCAACATCGGTGACCAGATACAAGTACACAACTCACTCTCTCTTGTTAGTTAAGCTAGTAGGAGATGTTCACGTTATCTATTTCTTTTTGCTTGTAGGTACTTAGCAATGATCGTTACAAGAGCGTTCTCCATCGTGCAGTTGTTAACAGTGACAGCGAACGAATCTCTATTCCAACCTTCTATGCTCCATCCTTCGATGCTGTGATTGAACCACTGGAAGCTTTGACAGATGAAGAACATCCACCAATATACAAGAGTTTCACTTACGGAGAATACTACGACAAGTTTTGGAACCGAGGGCTTCAATCAGCGAGCTGCCTTGATCTGTTTAGTAAACCCAATATGGTTTAGGTTCTTAGCGAGGACGAGAGGCTGTCGTAACAAAATAAAGAATTAGAGGATATGTACTCAAATTCATCTTTGATATAAGCAACTTAAATAAAGATACATCTTATCGAAAGAAGTTAATATTGAATGCGTATGCTGAGTTATTCTCACAAGATAGTATTGCGCACCTTTGCGTGCAGTCCGTTCTTAGTGTCTAATAAAAGAAACTTTTTAGTCCGCAGAAGAGGACATGAGTAATTATGTTGGGGGGCTAGCAAGCACTACTCACATGGCCGTCCCTCCAAGGAGGTGGTTGGATGGGGCCAAATGTGTGTTGTGCAAAACGGACGTTAAATCCACTGATCATATTCTACTAAACTGCAGATTTGCTACATATATTTGGCACAAATGCGTAGGTGTGCTTGCGGTATACATTCACAATGACACATGAACTGACATCCGGAAGAAAATTAAAAATAAAACCCGTTTGGGTAGGACACTGGTTGCAGCATTAGGTTGGAATGTATGGAGAGAGAAAAAACAACACAAGTTTTAAAATACAACTCATTCTTTGAATATTTGCATACGACTCATAATCCATGATACTATGTTTTGGGCAAATATCCCATTAGATAAGGAGTGGATCCAAATTTTAGCAGGATTGTCAGAGGATGACCTAGATATCAATCACTAATTCTTGGAGTAGCCCTGACATGCATGAGGGCCTTGCTAGGGAGGGTGGCCATCTATGTTCATATTGAAGTCCGAGCAAGGAGGATGTCTTTTTTTCTGTATTTTTTTGTATTTTCTTTTCTTGAACTTTTATTAGAACAAGTTAGCTATTTTGGCTTTTTTTTCTCGTCTGTTTTATTTTTGTTTTTAGGGTGAACAGCTGATGTTTATGTTTGCCTATGTGGATGTTTGTCTATGTGGAAAACTTGAAAAAGTTGTAAGAACCATGAAAATAAACGATCAAAAATGAGATTCTTAAAGAACTCATGGTCACCCATCAAAACCTTATTTTCCACCTTCCTCTCTAGGAAGCCAATAAGCTACAATGGCAGAACACTAAAATCATGGAAAAAAATGAGTTGAGGGTTTATGTTTTGGACCACACAATTGTGTGTATTATGAGTGCTAGCCCATTTATTATGGACTCATAACCCTAACAATTGGTAAATTTTATTTGTAAGCCGTATAGCTCTCATACTCTTTGCAACAACAGAATTTTGAAATGCAGCAACAAAATTTTGAATGATGTGGTCGTCCACGTCTAAATCTTCCATATGGCCTCAGAAGTCTACTCTTTAAGGCTCTGTTTGGTTTAAGGGAAAATGAAGAGAAAAAAAAGGAAAATGTTTTCTATTGTTTGGTTTGAGAGAAAATTTAAATGAAAAGCAAATATTTTTTTACTAACCAAACATAAAGGAAAATCCAATTTGCATCTTCTTTATTTTTCTTTTCTCTCTCTTTTTCTCTTTCTTTTTTTTTTCTTCCATTTTCTCTCAAACCAAACACAGCCTAAGTGAATATATAACGTTGAAAAAAACGTGATACAGACAATTGGAATTTTTATATCGTCATAACGAACAATACATAGAAAGTTAATAGAGGTTAAAGCATTGCTCAAAAGTATCTATCAGGTATAAAATTTGTGCTATATCTGCATGGACAATATGGCAAAAAAACATATTTCATAGGAGTTTGAAGCAGCCATATTAGCCAAATCATTTGCAATGGTCGTAACTTTATGGCGGATATGTCTGCATGCCTACTTTTTGTTTTTTTTTTCTTTTCTAGTTAACCTCTTACAAGTGTTAGGGGTGTCTTGAATCCATTTATTGAGAAATAGGATAATATGGAAAAAGGCAAAGAGAAATTGGAATTTAATATTGAAAAGATAGATGAATGTTTGAATATGCTTAGACTAATGGTTTAGATAGATTTAATCCTTTTTAGTCATTGTAGTCTAAATAAAATTAGACAAGTTCATTCTCATTCATGTCCATTGCATGTCTCACTTCGTAACAAGTGATATTAGAGACGACAGTGTGATGGACATGAATGGATCTAAGGATATCTTGAGAGGTGTTGTGCATGCGTTAGAGCTCAAGGTGGAGCAATTTGGTGTTATATTTGAAGAGGTTTCAGTTTGGACACAAAGAAGATTCCATAGAGGTGTGATTGGTATCGTATTAAAGGGTACAGTTTCTACACGAAGAAAGGCTTCATAGGGGTTCACATATTGTCACAAGAGTTGTGCAATTTGGATCGTCGGTCAAATTATCAAGATGTTATCACTATTAGCCACAATAGTGGAAAAGGCCAAAGGCTTGACTGAATTCAGATTAAAAAGGATGGAGACTTGTTAGGGATGTTTCAAATTCATTCATTAAGAAGTGGGTTAGTAAGGAAAAAGCCAAAACGCACATTAGCAAGATAGAACATATATTCAAATATATTTAAACTCATGGCTAAAGAGAATTAATCTTTTTGAGTCACTATAGTTTAAATAAAATTCGACAAAATCGCCACCATTTACGTCCCTTTACATATTCGTATTCATAACAACACACATAATTATTGCAACATTATCCAAATTGATATCGTGTAAATAGCACATATCTAAGTTGCAACTGGAGAAGAATACAAAAAAAAAAATCACACGAAATGTTAATCTCTAGTAGTTAGATTATAGTAAGATATTTATATTTAGTCAATTTAATTTACGACTAGCCAATATATATGCTTATAGTCAATTTAATATATTGGTAATTAGTCACCGGTGTGCAATGACGAAAATAATACAGCAGGATTGCTTGGAAAGATGAATGACTCCCAGGAATCAGCATCAAGACCTCACTCAATCTGCGTACAGAGAACTTTGACGGTGGATGAGAGTCCTCCGTATTCCAATAATTAATTGTAATAGAGCATTATACAAAATACAGCATTAGATTTACATTCAAAATACTAAAACTCAGAACAATTTATTCTGCGCTATTAATATTTAATATACTCTGAATCAAGCATGTCCAATTTTCATCATCTGGTTATGCTCGAACTGTCCCATTAGGTGGTTCTAAACATATCAAGACAGCTCGCCGAATTAAGCCCTTGGCGCAAAAACTTATCGTAGTATTCTCCATATGTGAAGCTTTCATACATGGCGGCGTGCTCTTCGTCGACCAACGCTTCCGGCGGTCTAAGTACAGCATCTAGGGACGGAGCGAAGAACGTTGCCACCGAAATTCGTTCAGTGTCACTGTTAACAACTGCCTGATGTAGCACGCTCTTGTAACGATCATTACTAAGAACCTAACGTAAAGTACCAGGAGATTGTATAAATCACTTGATTGCATTGCCTTAATAATTTCTCTAACAAGCTAGAGGCAAGTATACAGTGAAAGGCAGAACCCATACCTGTATCTGATCACCGATGTTGATGGTGAAGGTGTTTGGTATGGGCTCGACAGCAACCCACTTGCCATTCCTGAAGACCTGCAGGCCGGAGACTCCATCTTGGAGAAGGATGGTGAGGGCTTGGGCATCTTTGTGGCCGGGCAGTCCGTAGGTTAGTTCGGGCTGCGGGCATGGCGGATAGTAGTTTATCTCCATGTGCTGCACCTGTTTCCCAAGTGCTTTCGCTATGTAGTCCTTTTGGAGACCCAAGCTTTCGGAGATTGCTTCCAATAGTATCAGACCAAGCTCACGTACCTTTGTAGAGTACTCACCGACTATCTCTCTGTCAAGTTTTTTCTTGAATTTTTAGAAATGGTGAGTGTTGAGAATGCAAATGATGGAGATTGATTTTCATTGAGAGTCATACCTGAAATTGGGAGGGTTAGAGGGCCACTCGTGCACGGAGTCCTCTTCGAGAGGATAACAATGGAGTCTCAAGACATCCCTCCAGCTGCGAACTTTCTCAGTGGATATATTGAAGCTTGTTGAGAGTTTAGTTGTTTTTGATGGATCATTTGAGTAGGCTTTTAGTCTTTCGGACTCGGGCAATTGAAAGAACTCCTTTGCAACGCTAAGTATGGCATCGATCAAGTCCTTAGGTATCCCGTGATTTTTAATCTGGAAAATTAAAAAATAGCTTAGTAGTCATTACAGGCATATAAGAGAGATGCTAAACCTTTTTGATCATATGTTCTGTTATTATTCATTAATGGAATATGGAGTGCTTCGTCCCATCGTTTAAGTTAAAAAAAAAAAAAAAATGTTAAACCAAATTTAGCAAGACCAATACCATGTATAGAGTAAAATATGTTAATTATATGTGTGTAAAAACAGTATTGCTCTTGATCCATAAATATTTTCTTTTGTTATAATTGATAAGATGTACGAAACCACGTTTTGCTTAAATCAATGATTCCAATATCTCAATTTCCATAACAGTCAATTAGGAATGAGAATGAACGAGTTTAAGAACTAATTTTTAACTCGTTCAATTTAAAATTTTGAATTAAAAATAAAATTTTTATTTTTGTAATTTAAAATTTTGAATTGGAAGTACTAAGAATTGGACTTAAAAACCATCCATTGTTATCCCCATCAACAATTAATTATCTTCTACCCCATTTATAATTAACTAATTAGTAGAATGAAGAAAGATTATCACCGCGCATATATATACAGAGACAAAACGTCCGGCCAGTACCAGAAAGAAGCCGTCTGTTTGACATGCCGAGCCAATTGCTTGGACTACTCGGGATCGGTCCGGTCCCATAATACCTTGAATATCGATGAGAGGAATCGACGAATCCGCCACGCTCAAGAGATTCGGCCGATCAGAGACGGGCCTGATATAGCGAGAAGGAACAGCGGTGACATGGGGTGCAATGTCAGTGACAAGGGGCGGGGTAGCAGAAGCCATTAGGACACTGGGATGCTAATAAGTGACTTTAGATTCCTATTGAGTCTCTTAATCAAGTTCAGGGGTACACCAATGTTAACCATTGAACCTCAGATTTTATAGAGTGATCAGGCAAAAGTCCTGTTAACTTTGGCTAGTTTTCCAGTTTTCATATCAGGAAAGATTTTTTTTTTTTTTTTTTTTTTTTAAAATGATGAATAAAGGCTATATTGCGGAGCGAATGTGACAACTGAAACGGCACCGAAGACATGCGGTGTGGATCCTCGTTGGAGATGGTCCCCACCGACTCTGAGCGTACAATAAGCAGTCCTCGTTGTATGTCGAAAATCAAGAAAGATTCGCGACAGGTTTGAATGGACGGCACCAACTGAAAGATTCGTTCCAGCTTTCATATCAGGAAATATTTTATTTTATTTTTTTTATTTTTTATTTTTAATGATGAATAAAGGCTATTGCGGAGCGCATGTGACAACTGAAACGGCACCAAAGACATGAGCTGGATCCTTGTGTAGTAATTATTCTCTAGTATTATGTTTGCATCGATTTTTGTACAGGCAATCTAATTGGATGAATTTTAACGCAAATAAAAAAAAATGAGTTATTATGAAAATGAAAACTTAAACTAGAAGTGATTGATATTAAATAGAAGAAGCATTGCAAATTTGCATGCTAACAAAGTGGGCCTTAAATTATTATGCATGATATGATTACCAAATGGAAATTATCTATATTATCCCTAAAAAAAAAAATTGAAAATTATTTAAGAGTTACAAGTGATTTTGTAATCTTCAAGGTAAAATAATATCCAAAATTTTAATGTAATAATCTTCATGACCTAGTAAGGGGAGAAATAATGCTTCAAGATATCTGTTGTTCAATCAAGGAGTAGTTTATGTAATAAGCAAGCTATTCCTTAATATATTAATTCAAGAAAAAAAACTCTGTATAATATTATTTTGCATTATCTCAAAAAGAATATAATAATTTTTGCCTTAAATTAGCTGTAGCTGTTTGTTCGGAGTCTTGGGACCCTTGTGTAGAATCATAGATACTCCTCTTCTGACTATTTTTAACATTAATATTTGGGTTAACACTACTATTTTGAACATTAACATTAGGCAATTGAACTACTTTTTCTTTACTAATCTCATGTTATTTTGAATCTACTCTGCAGTGTTTAACCAGTTTTTTCTTATAAAAATAATTATCTCATAATCTCTCAATTTTTTCAAAGCAGAAAAACTATATGGATCATCCAAAATGTAATTTCAACTATTAATTTAGTTAATGAATGGTTAAGATTCTCACAAAATATAAAATATATATCAATGGATATCATGGAAAGTAAGATAAGTATTAGTTTAAGAAAAATTTAGAAAAAAAAAATTACTATCTACTAAATTAATGAATAGTTGAGTTACATTTTGGACGGTCTATAACGTTTTTCGCTTTGATATGCACTTGTAGCAATGCTTGGAGTGTGTTTTTTTACAAGCAACCTCGCATTTCTTTACATGGACGAGACCTTTCAGCAGAAAAATGAACAACACTCTATGAGGCCTTTCTTATATAATTAAATAATAAATAGAATTTTTAAGCACGTAAGTAAAGACTTTTTTATTTCTTTCCTTATGCTGGTAACAAGTTGGTGCAAGAGGTTACCCAAAAAATAACAAGTAACTTTAAATACAATTACATCACTTTCTTTGAGCTGGAAAAAATATCTCAATCCTTTAACAAGAGAACAGCTGCTTGATATTGTCATTTTTGTTAGAGCTGATCGTTTGAGTTGGTGTTAGGGATGATAATGAATGTGGCTACGTGCTAAAATTTTGACGCTCCCTATACAAAATTTTAAAATAGAAAAATAAAATTTTCATTTTTAGTTCAATATTTTGTATAGAACGGATCTCGGCCTGTGGACGCGTCTATTACCATTCCTAGTTGGCTTCAACTTGTCTGCTCATTTTTATTTTCCAGATTCTTTCCAAGGTTTGTATGATTCTTTCCTTTAAGATGTGCCTGAATATTTATCACACATATCTAGATCTTGATCAATAATCTATAATTGAATTCTGGTACCCTTAAAAGCAAATATTTAAAGCAAATAATTTAAATAATTATTAAACTATTATTGACTACGATAAAAAAAATTTGTTGGAAAAGTAAAATTTGTGCATAAGTCTCACCGTTAATAAAATTGGAAAGAAAAAAAAAATAGAAGATGCATTGCAAATTTGCATGCTACCAAAGTGGACCTTAAATTATTATGCATGATATGGTTACCAAATGGAAATTATCTATATTATCCCTCAAAAAAAAAATTGAAAATTATTTAAGAGTTACAAGTGATTTTGTAATCTTCAAGGTACAATAATATCCAAATTTTCAATGTAATAATCTTCATGACCTATAGTAAGGGGAGAAAAAAAACTTCAAGATATCTGTTGTTCAGTCAAGGAGTAGTTTATGTAATAAACAAGCTATTCCTTAATACATAAAATCAAGAAAAATAACTCTATATATTATTATTTTGCATTATCTCAAAAAGAATATAATTATTTTTGTCTTATATTAGCTGTAGCTGTTTGTTCAGAGTCTTGGGACCCTTGTGTAGAATCATAGATACTCCTCTTCTGACTATTTTTAACATTAATATTTGGGTTAACACTACTATTTTGAATATTAACATTAGGCAATTGAACTACTTTTTCTTTACTAATCTTCGTTATTTTGAATCTACTCTGCAGTGTTTAACCAGTTTTTTCTTATAAAAAAAAATTATCCTAAATTCTCTCAATTTTTTCAAAACAGAAAAACTAAATGGATCGTCCAAAGTGTAATTTCAACTATTAATTTAGTTAATGAATAGTTAAGATTCTCATAAAATATAAAATATATATCAATGGATATCATGGAAAGTAAGATAAGTATTAGTTTAAGAAAAATTTAGGAAAAAAATTCACTATCTACTAATTTAATGAATAGTTGAGTTACGTTTTGGACGGTCTATAACGTTTTCCGCTTTGATACGCACTTGTAGCAATGCTTGGAGTGCGTTTTTTTACAAGCAACTTCTACATTTTTTTTTACATGGACGAGCCCTTTCAGCTAAAAAATGAACAACCATTTAGGTCGAGATCTTATGTTTGCATCAATTATATATATATAATCAATGGATATCATGGAAAGTAAGATAATTATTAGTTTAAGAAAAATTTAGGAAAAAAATTCACTATCTACTAATTTAATAAATAGTTGAGTTACATTTTGGATGGTCTATAACGTTTTCCGCTTTGATACGCACTCGTAGCTTTGCCTGGAGTGCGTTTTTTTTACAAGAAAGCTCCACATTTCTTTACATGGAAGAGCCCTTTCAGCAGAAAATGAACAACATGCTAAGAGGCCTTTCTTATGTAATTAAATAATAAATATAATTTTTAAGCCGTAAGTAAAGGCTTTTTATTTCTTTCCTTACGTTGGTAACAAGTTGGTGCAAGAGTTTACCCAAAAAATGACAAGTAACTTTAAATGACATCATTTTCTTTGAGCTGGAAAAGATATCTCTATCCTTTAACAAGAGAAAAGCTGCTTGACGTTGTCATTTTTGTTAGAGTTGATCGTTTGAGTTGGTGTTAGGATGATAATGGTTGTGGCTACGGGCCAAAATTTCGGTCCTCCCAATACAAAATTTTAAACTAGGAAAATAAAATTTTCTTATTTTGTTCAATATTTTGTATAGGACGGACCCAAATTCGGCCCGTGGACGCGTCTATTACCATTTCTAGTTGGCATCAACTTGTCTACTCGTTTTTATTTTCCAGATTCTTTCCAAGGTTCGTATGATTCTCTCCTTTAAGATGTGTCTGAATATTTATCACACATATCTAGATCTTGATCAATAATCTATAATTGAATTCTGGTAGCCTTAAAAGCAAATATTTAAAGCAAATAATTTAAATAATTATTAAACTATTATTGACTACGATAAAAAAAATATTAAAAACTATTAGTCCTAGAAAAGTAAAATTTGTGCATAAGTCTCACCGTTAATAAATTTGGAAAGAAAATATTTTCTTAGACATTTCACATTCTTCATATGTCGTTCATTTTTTTTGTCATTGTACAGACAATTTACATGAATTATTACTCTTTAACTCTGCATTGCTTTTTTATCTTTCCTTCCATAAACCATGCTAAAATAGAACACCACATCTAATACAAGGATGCGAAAGGATCAGTTTAGGACCAAGTTCTTATAGGATGCAAATCCTTAACCTTTACGAGGCTTCAGATCAGATTCACGTTTGATCAAGATCTCTTTTCCTCTATAGGATCTGGACGAATTTGGATCGTCGATAATGCAAATCACATATGCAAAATGAAGTTTCAAATTTATTATATATGAATAATTAAGTTTGTAGTTTAAATCATGTCATAATGTTATATTATTACTACATATTTAAGTCTAAATAGAGTTTTTATTCATGCGTAAATAACCATATATATATATATATATATATATATATATATATATATATATATATATATATATATATATATATATATATATATATATATATATATATATATATATATATATATATATATATATATATATTCACGTCTACTCTCAACGAATCCACGAGGAGAGATTTGACTCAAGCGAAATCCACGCAAGTAATTAAATCTGATCTCTATCACTGACCCATCAAGATATTGGTGGCAACGAAACACATTCAATCATCCGACACAATTTCACATTAAAAATAAAGAAAGGCTCCTGACCAAAAGCGCAGCGTTTGAGATCTATTCAGAAGGCAAGTAAAATATCAGATAGAATCGAATAATTATCAAATCTCCTATGATAACTACGGCAGGATCTCTCGCACAAACATACGTGGAAAGGAAGATATTTAAGATCTATCACAATTTTTTTTATAAAAGAATTTTAAATTATAAATACCCTCAACAGAGGGAGAAATTGAAAAGCAATAAAATAGAGGGAGAAAAAGTCATCTCAAATGATTGTCATCTCTTCTCCATTAATAATACTCGCCAAACAACCATTTTATCCAATAATGTACGTCGAGATCTCTCTCAACCGAACCTCGTCATTTCTTTATGTTCTCTCTTTTTATTTCTTCTCTAGTATTATGTTTGCATCGATTTTTGTCTAAGCGATCTAGTTGGATGAATTTTAATGCAAACAAAAAGAAATGAGTTATTATGAAGAAAACTTAAACTTAGAAGTGATTGATATTAAATAGAAGATACATTGCAAATTTGCATGCTAACAAAGTGGACCTTAAATTATTATGCATTATACGGTTACCAAATAGAAATTATGTATATTATCCCTCAAAAAAAATTGAAAATTATTTAAGAGTTACAAGTGATTTTGTAATCTTCAAGGTACAATAATATCCAAATTTTCAATGTAATAATCTTGACCTATAGTAAAGGGAGAGAAAAAACTTCAAGATATCTGTTGTTCAGTCAAGGAGTAGTTTATGTAATAAGCAAGCTATTCCTTAATATATTAGTTCAAGAAAAATAACTCTATATATTATTATTTTGCATATCTCAAAAAGAATATAGTTATTTTTGCCTTAAATTAGCTGTAGTTGTTTGTTCGGAGTCTTGAGACCCTTGTGTAGAATCATAGATACTCCTCTTCTGACTATTTTTAACATTAATATTTGGGGTTAACACTACTATTTTGAACATTAACATTAGGCAATTGAACTACTGTTCGCAGCAGAAATTTGCTTTCCTTCTATTGAATTCAAATTAGATTGCAACGAAAGTGAATAAGAAAAGAACAAACGAGAGGATTTATAATGTATCGCTCTCTTTTACAATGAATTGTGGGATTTATATGGCGATGGGATCTAACTAGTAGTTCCTTTGGACGATCTGACGATGATGGTCTTCTTGCTCTTGATGAAGAAGATGTCGGCCGACTTGATCTTGATCTTCTCTGGTCTTCACGAATTCAAGGCTCTTACGCGTAACTTGAATTCTCCAAGATGCCAAAAAGATCATCCCAAGGCTTCCTCAAGTGGGTATTTATAGCCTTAGGTCTATATGAGAGTTTCTATCTAAATAGAATTTGTATTCATCAATGATTCCAATCAAATATCTTAGTTTTGATTTAAATCTCTTGATTTAGAGTTCTGATTGGACTTAATTTGGGTATTTGGATAATCCCAAATCTTAATCTCAATCAATTTATGATTCTGGTTATCTGCTCACGCGGAGTTAACGTGGAGCTAGAAAACCAGAACGCGGAGCTATTGATTAGCTCCGCGTTTTACTCATACGCAGGGCTAAAATAGTCAGGCACGGAGCTAGCTTATTAGCTCCGTGTTCTATTGTGGAAAACTCCATTTTATTCAGAAATTTTCACTGCCAACAGAACCCCCTCCAAAGTTTTCAAAATGGCTTAGAATTTAGCAAATTTTGAAATACTTTGAATTTTCAAACTGAAACGCGGAGTTGGAATACCAATTTATCTTCGCGTTTTGTATACTTGCGCGGAGCTAATTGCTTCGCATTTTAATGAGTAATTGCTTTGGTAATTGCTTCGATTCTCGTGCTGAATACCAAGGGGCGGGTTTTCTCATTTAAATAGAGTTTTTAACTCTTCTTCTCCCTCACTTCATTCGAAGAATTTTCAAGAGATCAGGCGACCAAAGCTCTCTGCAACCGGCGACTAAGTTTTCCATTGATTTTCGTCAATTTTCCCCAAGATCTCGAACTCCATGGCACCCAAGAAGATCGCGACTTCCTCTCGCGCCACTTCTCCATCGGCGGCCGGCGCTCGCAGTGGTGACAACGGCCGAGGCAGCGGGCACAGCGGTGAACCAGTTCATGTCGCGCCCATTGGAGGTAAAAATATCAACTTTTGGACTCTTTAGAAGAATTTTGAGGTGATTTGGCTCGGTTTTGACCGACCAATCACTTCTTTACCGGCGAGATCACCGTTTTCCGGCCGTACGGCTTGGAGAAGAAGAAAGGCCTCTGGCTTTCTTCTACGCGAAGCTATCGCGTTATCCTCGCGTTTAAAACGCGGGGCTATTTTGACTAGCTGTCGCGTTTCAACGCGAGGCTATGAATTTAAGCTTCGTGTTTGTAAACGCGAGGCTATCTCCTTAGTTTTCGCGGATTTATTTTTAGCTCCGTGTTTCTATACTTAGAAGATTTTTTCGGATTTCTCAAATCTTTTTCTAACTCTTAATTCTTCTTTTGCAGTGGGGTATTCGGTGGACGCTCTCCCCCATAGGTATTATTTTGGATTCGCTGGGGGGTGTGGATCTGACTGCCCAATTTTGTTTTACCACCGTCCTTGCTGTGTACAAGCCGGGCCTGAGGGAGAATAGGGAGAAGTTGATTAGGTATCATCCTGCTACTGCACGAGAGATAATAACTGATACTGCCTTCGAGGCCACCAACCGAGAAGTGTTGGACCGCTTTTCTCTTTGGAGATGCAATGGGGCATTCAGACTAGATCCTCTTTGAAGAGGAGTGCATGTGACTCTACCAGTCTGGCGACCTGCTGATATTTCTGCTCAGCATGGAGCGCAGCTATCCTCTGGTCTATCTTCAAAGGCTAGCCATGTACCAATTTTCATCAGCAAAAGCAACTCTAAGGAAGCCAGAAGCATATGCTTTACATCATAGTTGCAAGTTTCAAGCTCTGCCTCCAAAAGGTAAACTTTTGAAGGAGTTACAAGAACTCTGCGGCAGCTCATTAAGTTTTCTTGAGGACCATTTCTGTTAGATAATAATCTCTGACGCTTTCTAAAGCGATAGAAATGAAGTATAAGGGCTTGTAGCATGTCGAATTCAACTTGTGCATCTTCCTTAGGATTCCTGTAGCAGTATCTTCAGATGATCCACTAAGAACTTTAAACCGATCATAGTTGACATTTGCAGAGGAGATCTTTTGCATGTGAACCAAGAAATTGAGCTGGAAAAGCACCTCGTATGGCACAGTACAATCAACAGGATAGTTTAAAATACGAGGGCATAATAAGGAGCCGCGCTTTTGAAGAATCTCATCAGCGATTGATCCAGCAATTCGCATTAAATGGCGATGACTTACGCCAGCAAGCTCAACACTCGGTGGAGGAGATTCGTCATCGAGTTATTGATGAGACGACGAATAGGTTGAAGCTTTTGGGAGAGTTATAACTCCCTCTACTTTTGTAACTTTTTTCTTTATGAATAAAGACATTTATTTTTCTTTCTATCTGTTAGCTATAAAATTTGCTTGCACAACAAATAACTTGTCATCAAAATAGTTCATCATTTTCCTTTGGTAAAACAATCCAAGGCTAATCTGCGTAACTTAGATCGTTAACACCGACCGGGTTGCAATTATTAACCTCAGTAAAGTCCTTTGAACAGAGCTAAATGATAGTTTGGTGAGAGTGTTTAACTACTTACACCAGGATGATCGGGTCAGGATCATTAACTTAGACAGAGGCGCTTAATTACACATGCTTTAGTTTGATGGAGGCAGTTCAAGGTTCTTATGCATAACTTGAACTTGCACATGCCAAAATGATCGGGTCATGATCATCAGATTTCAACAGAGGCGCCTAATTGCACATGCCTAGTCCAAGTGCTGATATGCGTAACTTGAACAAGTGGATGGTTATACTTCTAGGGCTATGAACCAGATGTGATAGTCACTCTATCACCATTCTGATTCATTAAGTATAGTATTTCTTCAAAAATTTGCAGTTGATCGGCATCATCATCATCTTATCGCCATTCTGGTTCATTAAGCGATAGGCTCCACTAGAGTATACCGTCTCCACGATGAACGGTCCTTCCCACTTGGGTTCAAATTTACCCTTAGTCTTGTGGGTTAGAATCATTGGCCTTTTAATAACCAGAACCAAGTCTCCTTATTTAAAGGTCCTTGGTTTAACGTTCTTATTGAATGCTTGCAAGATTCGGGCTTGATACAACTCAATTCGTTGTTGAGCCCGGAGAAGTTTTTCACTCAACGCTTCTAGTTCTCGCAATCTTTGTTGATGGCATTCTTCTGTCGTCATCTTAGTGGCTAGGGCCACTCTTAATGATGGTATCTAGACTTCAAGAGGCAGGACGACCTCACTTCCATAGACCAAAGAGAACGGGATAGTTTTTGTTGGGGTGCGAACGGTAATGTGATAGGTCCATAGACACTCTCCTAGCTTTTCATCCCAGTCTCTTTGTTGGAGGAGACGAACTTCCGAATGAGTTTAGTAATAGTCTTATTAAAGGCTTCGGCCAATCCATTTGCCGCAGGGTTATATGGTGTTGAAGCAACATTTTTAATCGTAAACTTATCACAGAATCTTGAGAACCCCTGACTGATGAACTGCGGTCCATTATCGTGAATGATTCTTCGGGGGACGCCAAAACGGTAAATGACATGATACTTGATAAACTTAATCACATCCGTCGTTTTCACCTCTCTCATGGGCACGGCTTCGGCCCACCTTGAAAAATAATCAGTTATTGCGAGAATAAACCGATGTCCTCTGGATGACGAGGGAGTTATCAGCCCCACAATATCCATTCCCCATGCCTCAAATGGCCAGCTAGCAACAGTACTGTGCAAGTATTCTGGGGGATGATAAATAAAATTGGCATGTACCTGACATTCATGGCACCGTTTAGCGCATGCCATTGCCTCTGTAATCATCTTCGGCCAGTAGTATCCTAACCTTCTTATGCGATCTCCGAGTTTTGGACCGGGCTGGTGAGCTCCACACACTCTATCATGTGTTTCTCTTAGCACTTCATCTGCCTTTGATATGCAGCATAACAGGAGACCATCACTTGACTTTTTGTATAAAGTTTGAAGTTTATGATCATAATAAAATCTTTGAGCCTTACTCTTTATCGAGGTGGCTTCCTTTGGATCCTCTGGCAACATCCCATATAAGACATAATTCACAAACGGAAATCGCCAATCACGGGATTCCAGAGTTAAGCCTCCCTGGCACACTTCCCGGGTTTGAAATACAGTATCGGGATGGAGAAGTTCTCTGCTACCAATAGTGATATTTTTAGCCACACCCGGTGGGATTGCTAATGTTGCAACTAGTGCGGCAAGAGCATCTGCATAGACATTCTCGTTTCGAGATATGTGATAGATATAAAACTATTCAAAATATCCTGCCAGCTCAATGGCTAGCTGATGATAGGGGATGAGGTCTTCATGTCTGACTTTATATTCTCCTGTCATCTGATTGACAATGAGCTTAGAGTCTCCATATGCGTCTAGATGGTTCACTCCCAGTTGCAGAGCCATTTTTAAACCAATAATGAGCGCGTTGTATTCTGCCACATTGTTCGTGCACGGCTCTGTTAATGAGTAACCGTTAGGCAGTATGTGTTTATGTGGGGATATCAGCGCGACCCCCACTCCAGCAGTAAATCGTTTGGCAGCACCATCAAAGAACATCTGCCATGCTTGTTCTTTACTAGTTGTGTTAACCTCAGACGTCCGTTTAGAGTTAGACCAAATTGGATGGTCTGCAAGGAAATCGACGATCACTTGTCCCTTCATGGCTTCTTGAGGAACGAAGTGTATATCATATGGCGATAGCAATAATGTCCATTTCGTCAATCGGCCGTTTAAGGATCTCGGTTTTGTCATCAGAATTTTCAAGAGATTAACCCATGAGATGACATGTATTGTTTGCCCTGAAAGATAGTGTCGCATTTTCTGAACAGCGAACACTAGGGCTAAACATTTTTTTTCAATCGGGGTATACCGATGCTCGGCCCCGATCATTGTCCGGCTTAAGTAAAAAAGGGCGTGTTCATGGCCATGCTCATTATACTGAGCAAGTAATGCTCCCAACGCATTATCCATGGCCCTTACATATATGAGGAACGGTTGTCCAGGGACCGGTGCCATGAGGACGGGAGGTTTGGTAAGGTATTCTTTGAGATCGTCAAACACCTGTTGACATGCCTCATCCCATACAAAGGAAACCCCCTTTTTCATGAGTCTGAAAAACGGCTGGCATCGTCCTGATATGTTAGAGATAAAGCGCTGGATATATGTCAGTTTTCCTGGCAACCCGCTTAGTTCTTTAAGATTGCGGGGACGCGGCATCTCGTTGATCGCTTTTACTTTTTCAGGATCAAGAAAAATTCTTTCAGAGGTAACTATGAACCCAAGGAATTTCCCGCTGGACACCCCCATGAAAGACTTGGCAGGGTTCATCTTCAAGTGATGTTTTCGCATAAGATCGAAGACTGTTCTTAGATCCTGAAGATGATCATCTTTATTTTTGCTTTTGACCGCCAAGTCATCTACGTAACACTCTACCATTTTGCGCAGATGTTCTTTAAATAAAATGCTCATTGCACGTTGGTAGGTGGTGCCAGTGTTCTTTAGTCCAAAAGGCATTACTGTATAACAGTACACCCCCCAGCAGTGTCCTGAAAGCCGTGTGCTTTTCATCGTCTGGGTGCATTTTGATCTGATTGTAGCCTGAGAAGCCATCCATAAAGGATATCCTCACGTAACTGCAGGTGTTAACAATCATTACGTCGGTAATCGGGAGTGGGAACTCATCCTTAGGGCATGCAGTATTTAGATCCCAAAAATCGATGTATATCTGAATCTTGCCTTCTTCTTACGAACCGGTACTATATTAGCCACGCAATCGGGATGCTGTTCTTCACAGATAAATCCCGATTTTATGAGTTTATTAACCTCGGCCACTATCGCCTCTATCAACTCCGGCCGAAAACGCCTCTGTTGTTGCTTAACTGGCTTGGCATCTTCTTTGATATTTAGCCGTGTTTGTCGCAAAAGTTTCTTCGCTTCCTTCCATTGAATACATCTTAGATTACAATAAAAGTGAACAAGATATAAAGAGAACAAACGAGAGGATTTTATAGTTCAATCTCTCTCTTTTACAATATGTTGTGGGATCTGTGGCGATGGGATCTATAGTAGTTCCTTTGGACGATCGGTACGTTGAAATCTTCTCTTTTAAAGATATCGGCCGAATATAGACGACCTTCTCTGGTTTTGATTTGTTCAAGGCTCTCTCGCGTAACTCGAACTTCTAAAGAACTCTAGAAAGAAGATGGCGATTTTCTCTGATCTTCACAAACTCAAGGCTCTGTGCGTAACTTGAATTCTCCAAGATTTCAGAAAATCACCTCAATTGCCGGACCAGAAGATGATCAGCAAAGGCTTCAAGGCTCTCTCGCGTACTTGAATTGCCAAAGGATCGATAGGAGACTTCCGATGCCAAAAAGAAGACCCCTAGGGTTTCACCAGGAAGGTATTTATAGCCCCAGGTTAATGCAAGAGTTTCTATCTAAATAGAACTCGTCATTATCAGGGATTCCAATCAAATATCTTAGTTTTGATGGAATTCTGATTAGACTTGATTCGGGTATTTGGATAGGCCCAGAATCATAATCTCAATCAATTTGAGATTCTGATTATCTGCTTACGCGGAGCTTTAATCGCATCAAAACGCGGCGCTAAATAACCAAAACGCGGAGCTAACGCGGAGCTATTGATCATCTCCGCGTTTTACTCAAACGCGAGGCTAATACAAGCCAGACTGCGGAATCAACGAGGAGCTATTAAACATCTCCGTGTTTTATTCAAACGCAGGGTTAATGTAACCAAACGCGGGTCTATTGAATTGGCTCCGCATTCTGTTGTGGAAAATCTTTTTAACTTAGAAATTTTCACTGCCAACAGAACCCCCTCCAAAGTTTTCAAAATGGCTTAGACTTCAGCAGATTTTGAAATACTTTGGATACTTAAACTGAAACGCAGAGTTAGAATACCAAGTCTATCTCGCGTTATGCTCACTTACGCGGAGCTAATCAGCTTCACTTCGTCTTCAGTGAAATGAGTAATTACGTCATTAATTACCCTGAGTTTCCACGCCGAATACCAAGCGACGGAAATTCTGTTTAAATAGAGCTCCCGGCTCATCTTCCTCTTCATCTCATCCGAAGAATTTCTGAGAACTCGAGTGACTCACGAATGATCTTCAACTGATCTTCGTTCAATTCTCCATAGATTTTCATCATTAGGATGTCTCTCCAGAGGAGTTTGGCTTTTCGCAAGTTGGCCGGCGTTAATGGCAGCAGCCGTGAAGGTAAATGCAACAGCGAACCAGTCTATGCAGCGTCTTCCGAAGGTAAAAACCTCATCTCTTGGTTTTCTAAGAACCATTCTGAGATATTTTGGCTTGGTTTATTCTGGACGATTGCTTATCTTGTCGGCGAGATCGCCGTTTTATTGTGTCGTCCCTGCGCTTGAAACGCGGGGCTGCGCTTGAAACGCGGGGCTTTACTAGTAGTCTCAATGAATCTGCGAGGCTATCTTTGATTAGCAGTCGCGATGAATTTGAAAGAGAAGGAAAGAGCATAAAGAAATCTTGTCCCCCCTTTACGCGAAGTTATCGCATCATCCTCTGCGTTTAAAGCGCGAGGCTATTTCTTCAACTGTGCGCGGAGTTAGCTTAGCTCCGCATTTTCACTCTTTTGGAAACTTTGTTCCTTTTGTAGTAAGTTCAATCCTTTCTGAAGAGGAGTGTATGCGGGTCCATCGATCTTCATCAGCAGAAGTGACTCTAAGGAAGTCAGAAGCATACGCTTTACAACATAGCTGCAGGTTCAAGCTCTGGCTCCGAGAGATAAACTCCTAAAGGGGCTGTAAATAGGGAGCTGCAGCACTTGCAGTGCAGAATTGCAGCACTTGCAGTTCAGAATTGCAGTACTTTCCTTTCCTCTCGTGCTTCATTTCGGATGACAGATCCTAGTTGACATTTGCAGAGGAGATCTTTTACATGTGAACTAGGGAACTGAGTTTCAACACCCCGTAGAGAAATCTTGAATTTCTTTTGCATGTGAACTAGGGAACAGAGCTTCAACACCCCGTAGAGAAGTCTTACTGTTTGATTATTGACAAGTTAATCATGTAAAAGCTTTTGGGAGAGCTATAACTCCCTCTTTGTAATCTCTTCTTTTATGAATAAAGATAAATTATTTTCCTCTCTATCTGTTAGCTTCAAGAATTTTGCTTGCTCAACAAATAGATGGTCAATAATTTTGGTAAAATAGTCTAAGGCATTTCTGCGTAACTTAGACTGATAATACCCAAATGATCAGATAATGATCTCTTTAACTTAGCCAAAAATCCAAGTTCTTCATGAAAACGCGAGGTTAAAATACCAAGTTATCCTTGCATTTCGCGGAGTTAAATAACTTCGCATTTTCCATCATCGTGCGAGGCTAATAGCTTCGCGTGTTGGAGAGTAACTGACCAGTCACTTTCTCCGAAATTCGCGCCGAATTCCAAGAGGCGGTTCCTTTTATTTAAAAGAAATCTCTATTTCTTATCCTTCTCACTCTATTTGAGAATTTTCCAGAAACTTAGAGATTCAGGCGATCAGAATTCAGGCGACCCGATCTTCTTCCGACCGAGTTTCTCCAGATTTTCAGTCGATTTTCCTCAGAAATGGCACCCAAAACTCGTGCTACTTCTCGAGCAGCTCCATCTTCGGCGACTGGCACAAGCAGTGGTGGTGGCGGCCAAGGCAGCGACGCGCCAGCCCACATTTCGCCTATCGGGGGTAAGAATCTCTCCATCGAGACTCTTTAGAACATTTCTAGAGTGATTTGGCTTAAATTTAACTGATCAATCAACTCTTTTACCGGCGAGATCGCCGTACTCCTGCCGTAAGGCTTGGAGAAGAAGAAAAGTCTCTGACTGCCTTCTTACGCGAAGTTATCGCGTCATCCTCGCGTTTAAAGCACGAGGCTATTTTAATTAGCTGTCGTGCTAAAAACGCGAGGCTATTTTAAGTAGCTGTCGCGCTAAAAATGCGAGTCTATTTTAAGTAGCAATCGCGCTGAAACGCGAGGCTCTTTTGACTTCTACGCGGTCTAATTTTAGCTTCGCGCGGCGCTATTTTTAGCTCCGCGCGTTCTAATCTTTAGCTTCGCGCGTTCATACTTAGAGAAATTTTCTGCCCTAGAGAAACTTCTCTTACTCTGGTGATTCTTTGTGCAGTAGGGTATTCGATGGAATCTCTTCCCCACAAGAACTACTTCGGCTTTGCTGGGGGTTCTGACCTTCAGGCCAATTCCGTTTCACTACCATCCTGCCCTCGTACAAGCCAGACCCGAAGGATCGCAAGGAGAAGTTGATCAAGTACCATCCCACTACTGCGCGAGAAATGATAACTGATGCTGCTTTTGAAAATGTGAACAGAGAGGCGATGGAGAAACCCACCTTCCTCTTTAGAGACCAGATGGATCAATCAGATGAGATCTTTTCTGAAGAGGAACGCGTTTGGTTATATAACTCAGGTGAAATATTGATGTTTCTGCCTAGAATGGATCGTAGCTATCCTCTGGTCTATCTTCAGAGGCAGGCGATACCTCGGGAACTAAAGTGGGGATTGACTCAAGAGCAAGATGGCGTCCCAACAGGCAAATTTGGTGCAAAAGGGGTTTATCAAGATGGTTCCCCCAGATGCATTACTGGCTTGCTTCCAGGCCGATTTGGCAAGGAGCTTCCAGTGGGAGAAGTCTCATCTTGTGCCCGAACTTTCTTAAGTGAGTTCTTGGCGAAGGATGGTCAGTACCCGGCTAGCGACTTCAGGTTGCCTGGCTGGGTTCATTCTTCTAACAATATGTGGTGGGCCCGCCTTGTTCAGTACATGTTGGATTCCCACGAGCCCATTTTAAAGGATATTGGCTTGTAAAAAGCCATCAGGAATGTCCAATTCGGGTTTTCCCAGAGTGCTTATCACTTTTACTGCCTTTTGGAGATGTATAACCCTGAAACCTGTACTTTCTTTACTCCAGTGGGTGAGCTAGGGTTCGTTCTCCACGAGATGTTTGAGGTTTCTGGGCTCTCGATGGGCGAAGTCCCTTACGAGGAGTATATCCCTACCACCGATGAGTTGAACATTCTATTGGCGTGGGATGAGCGCATTTATGTCACGTACTGGGAGATGATGTGCCATTATCATATCTGCGCTGACCAGACAGGTGCACGTAATCACGGTATTGGCCACAAGAAGTGGGCCGAATACCTTTTTGCCAACCTAAATTCTAAAGATAACTCGGCCACTATCCATGGTCATTCTCCTGTCCCCATTTCAGAGATCGACCAACGTGTAGCCAGGGGCCATTACTGTTTGTTTTATACCACGGAATCCAATGAGAATGGATACGGTCCCGGTACTTCATTCAAGAGCTATCACTATCAAGCCCAGTTTTCGATCTCCAACAGAGGTCTCATTGCCGGGTTTTTGATGCTGTGGCTCAAAAGATGCGTCGTGCCATCATTGCCCAAGGAAGCGATTGCAATGACCGTGGTATATCCAGCGGTTCTTCTTGCATACGGCCGACCCCTTGGACTCCTTCCCGCCATGGTATGCAATTTGCAATATGGACTGAGGGTGCTCTGTCATGATTTCCTCCCTACTATTAAAGTCAAGGGGAAAGGAAAGGGCAAGTCGAAGGAGACTGCCCAACCGAAAACTCCAAACCCTAGGGTGGAGATGCCCTACACCTATTTGATGGCGTGGCTCGTCTTGCACTGTCTCTCCTTAATGAGTGCACCGGAGCGTCGTTCGGGCAAAAAGTGCTTCCTTGTAGAACTGTATGAACGTTCTTCATGGAGGCAGAATTATATGTCCCAGATTCGGAAGACTCTTCGTAGCTTTCAGAATTACGAGATCTTCCGGTGTTTTCCTGACTTTCGGCGGAGGATATGGGACGAGGCTGAAGGATGCCGTGGGAGCAGATAAGTTCACTACTTTATCTGCAGGAGCGTTCTGGTGGCTTCTCAACATCCGTCCCGGACACTTGGTGTATCGTCAAGATCTCAAGTGTCAGATCGAGCCATATACTCCGAGTCGCTTTGCTCGCCAATTTGGATATTCTCAACTCTATGTGGGCAATCCAAATAAAGATCTCGCTCACGAGGGGAATTTATACGAAGGCGCTCGTGGCTGGTTCCATTTTGCAGCGGGCGGGACCGAGGCTGAATTCTCCTTGCCCCAGAAAGTGCCAGAATTGGCCATGACCCTCAGCTCCTGCAATTGGTTCAATATTGCGAATGCTGACGTGCCCGGCTTCTCTCTCAATCGCAGTTGTTGCAAAGAGATTGAAGCCCTCTATATTAGCCGCCAGGGTGCTTCTAGGGTAAGGATAAAAGGAATGGAAGAATTCCTTGGCGCTGCGGCTGAGCCTTCGGATGTCAGCGAATCAGACGATGATGCCGGTGATGATGACGACAATACTGGTGCTGGTGGAGCTCCTCAGCCTGTTGTCAGTCGTTCCCTGAGTCCAACTCTCAAACGCCGCGGCAATTTAAAGAAAAGGCCGGGTAAGAAGCAAAAACTGGCACAGGAAACTTTGATAGCCCCCCAAGAAGTGGTTATCAAACTTGCTTCCGACTTGTTGGCTTCAGCTGTACCCCCATCGTTGGCAAGAGAGGATGAACCTGCTAAAGCTCCAAGTGGTTTCGGCTCCTTCGGCCGTAGAGCCTGTGGTAGAACCCGGGGCGCAACTAACGGGTAGCGAGACAGGTACATTGCTGGAAACGATAATGGCTCCCCCTTCAAGTCCGACAACTGGACTTGTATCGCCTGGTATGGCCTTTAGCATTTTATCTTTTGCCCGTTATTATTTTAACGTAACACTGCTTTTCTGGTCTTCTGAAATGCAGGTGATCAACTTCTCTCGCCAATGCACTCGACTACCCAAGTAGAGTCTGACGATAGAATGGACAATTCCGGCTCCGTTGGTGGTGTGGGTAGCTCTGCTGGTGAGTTTGCGGCTGATTATTCCACACCGGCTCCTGCCTCTGTTCCCTCTTCAATTCCCTCAATCGACGAACTGGGGAGCGATGAGAGAACAGAAGTCATTATCGCAGCTGCTGCTAAGGAGGCCACACCGTCTCCTAGTATGCCATCTCCAACACCAGTTTGCTCCACTGAGACATTTCCCATGGTCGTTGGCGTGCCTTCTCAGTCAGCGATTTTAACGTCGTCTGTTGTCGTGGCTGCTGAGATACCTGCAACTCTTCCGACTTCAAGCCTTCCAATAGGGGAGGAGAATAATTTGAAATTCTCGTTCGAAGATGCTTCTCCCACCGGAGGAGCTTCAGGCGAAGTGATCCCATCTTCTCTTCCTATTGGTGGGGGTACCCAAGTGATCTGTACTGACGGTACTTCGTCTGGGGTCTCCAGCTCTTCCAGATCTGCACTGGCTCTACTGGTCCCCCATATTATGAATTTAATGCAGGGACGGGCTTCTTCTTCTCCAATTCCAGCAACTACTGCTCCCTTACTTATGACACCTTTCTTGGCATTACCTACTTTGCCTACCGACAGTGCAAATCCTCTTGAAAAACTTTTCGGCTTCACTGTCGAGGATTTTATGTATTTGTTAAGAAGATGTGTCGAGATGGTTCTTGCTGGCCACAATTTCTTCAACTTCGCACGTCCACTGTTACTCCGCTATTTAGGAAATATTGAAGAATTTGGTGGACAAGATAGAGCAGCTCCATACCGGGCCCGCCTTGCAGCCTTAGAAGAGCAGGTGACCACGCTACACACACTCCGTCAGGCGGATGTGGAGGCGATCACTGAAATAGAGCTGGCACGGCTTCGGGCAGAATCCTTATCTCGAAGAAATATTTTAAGGCAGCAGGAGGAGAGATGGTCTCAGGAGCTGACAGAGCTCCAGGCCAGTCGGGAATCCGTTATTGGCGACCTGCAGAGGGTAAACTTTGGAATTGAGGAAGGTCAGGCGGCCATCTCTAAAGCCCAGGAGACGATTGCCAGAGCTCGGGGCACCTTGATAGAAAATGAACTCCGATTAGGAGAATCTGTCAAGAAGCGGGAGATGTTGCTTGTCCAGCAGGAGCAGATTCAGCAGGAAGAGATGGCCAGGAATCGTGCCATAGAAGAATCTCGTCAGCAACAACTTACAATAAGTGATGATGAGTTGCGTGGGCAAGCTCAGCAAACCGTGGAGGCTTCTCATCGTAGAAATTTGGACGAGACAATAAACCAATTGAGACTTCTGGGAGGCCAATAGTTTCATCTCTCTTTACGCTTTTATCTTCCTTGTAATAGGAACTTCGTAAACAGGAGAGAGATAATCTTACGATGTTTCTTTGAAATTTTTTTTGTATCTTCACCTTTTTAATAAAGATGATTCTTTTGACTCTTTTATTTGCCGGCTTCAAAACAGATTTGCTTGCCCAACAAATAACCTGTCGTCAAAACGATTTATCTCGGTATCGTTTATGCTCAATTTCTCGAGCCGAAATAAAAATTAAAATTTAATATGGGATTTTTAGCAAACCCCCAGCTATTAACGGATTTGATTAGTCTTTACCAACTACCGTTTGAGTTGGGCTAGCCATATTATTCCCCTCAACATGGTGAGTTGTCGAGGACTACGTTTGGGCTTAAATGACAAACTTTTCCTCTTCCCTTTACTTTATCGGTATTGGGCGATTCATACTTTCACCCCAGCATGATGGGTTAGCGAGAAACTTGTTCTCTTCCCATTGCCTAGTTGGCGTTGGGCAATTCATACTTTTACCCCAGCATGATGGGTTGGCGAGAAACTCGTTCTCTTCCCATTGCCTAGTTGGCGTTGGGCAATTCATACTTTTACCCCAGCATGATGGGTTGGCGAGAAACTCGTTCTCTTCCCATTGCCTAGTTGGCGTTGGGCAATTCATACTTTTACCCCAGCATGATGGGTTGGCGAGAAACTCGTTCTCTTCCCATTGCCTAGTTGGCGTTGGGCAATTCATACTTTTACCCCAGCATGATGGGTTGGCGAGAAACTCGTTCTCTTCCCATTGCCTAGTTGGCATTGGGCAATTCATACTTTTACCCCAGCATGATGGGTTGGCGAGAAACTCGTTCTCTTCCCATTGCCTAGTTGGCGTTGGGCAATTCATACTTTTACCCCAGCATGATGGGTTGGCGAGAAACTCGTTCTCTTCCCATTGCCTAGTTGGCGTTGGACAATTCATACTTTTACCCCAGCATGATGGGTTGGCGAGAAACTCCTTCTCTTCCCATTGCCTAGTTGGCGTTGGGCAATTCATACTTTTACCCCAGCATGATGGGTTGGCAAGAAACTTGTTCTCTTCCCATTGCATAGTTGGCGTTGGGCAATTCATACTTTTACCCCAGCATGATGGGTTGGCGAGAAACTTGTTCTCTTCCCATTGCCTAGTTGGCGTTGGTAATTCATACTTTTACCCCAGCATGATGGGTTGGCGAGAAACTTGTTCTCTTCCCATTGCCTAGTTGGCGTTGGGCAATTCATACTTTTAGGTCAGAGGCGCTAAATTACATATGCCTAAAAGAAAGATTGGGGGCTGTTCAAACTTGAGAACTAAGCACACCAGGTTTGGGTCAGAGGCGCCAAACTGCGCATGCCCAGGAAAAGACTGGAGGTAGTTCAAACTTGAGAACCAAATTGGAGGCGGTTCAAGGCTCTCTCGCGTAACTTGAACTGGGTACTCCAAACACACCAGGTTTAGGTCAGAGGCGCACAATGCGCATGCCTAAGAAAAGACTGGAGGTGGTTCAAACTTGAGAACCAAACACACCAGGTTTTAGGTCAGAGGCGCACACTGCACATGCCTAAGAAAAGATTGATGGTGGTTCAAACTTGAGAACCAAACACACCAGGTTAAGGTCAGAGGTGCACAATGCGCATGCCTAAGAAAAGATTGATGGTGGTTCAAACTTGAGAACCAAACACACCAGGTTTAGGTCAGAGGCGCACAATGCGCATGCCTAAGAAAAGACTGGAGGTGGTTCAAACTTGAGAACCAAGCGCACCAGGTTTAGGTCAGAGGCGCACAATGCGCATGCCTAAGAAAAGAAGACGCGTTTCTCCAGGGTTACTAAGAATAGTATTTCTTCAGAAATTTGCCATTGATCGGCATCATCATTCTGTCGCCATCTTGATTCATTAAGCGATAGGCTCCACTGGAGTATACTGTCTCCACAACAAACGGTCCTTCCCACTTGGGTTCAAATTTACCCTTAGTCTTGTGGGTTAGCACCATTGGCCTTTTAACAGCCAGAACCAAGTCTCCTTGTTTAAAGGTCCTTGGTTTAACGTTCTTATTGAACGTTTGAGATATTCGGGCTTGATACAACTCAATTTGTTGTTGAGCCCTGAGACGTTTTTCATCTAACGCCTCTAGTTCTTGCAATCTTTGCTGATGGCGCTCTTCTGTCGTCATCTTTGTGGCTAAAGCCACTCTTAATGATGGTATCTGGATTTCAAGAGGCAAGACAGCCTCACTTCCGTAAACCAAAGAGAACGGGGTAGTTTTAGTCGGGGTGCGAACGGTGGTGCGATAAGCCCACAAACATTCTCCCAACTTTTCATCCCAATCTCGTTTATTGAAAGAGACGAACTTCCGAAGGAGTTTGATGATCGTCTTGTTAAAAGCTTCAGCTAACCCATTAGCCGCAGGGTTATATGGTGTAGAAGCGATATCTTTGATTCTGAATTTATTGCAGAATCTGGAGAATCCCTGACTGATGAATTGCGGACCATTATCATGAATGATCCGTCGAGGGACGCCAAATCGGTAAATGACATGATGCTTCATGGGCACGGCTTCGGCCCATTTTGAAAAATAATCGGTTATTGCAAGAATAAACCGATGTCCTCTGGATGACGGGGGAGTTATGGGCCCTACAATATCTATCCCCCATGCCTCAAATGGCCAGCTTGCGACGGTATTATGCAAGTATTCTTGGGGTTGATTAATGAAATTGGCATGTATTTGGCATGCATGACATCGTTTAGCGTATGCCATTGCTTCCGTAACCATGCTCGGCCAGTAATACCCTAGCCTTCTTATACAGTCTCCAAGTTTAGGACCGGGCTGATGAGCTCCACATATTCCATCATGTGTTTCTTTCAGCACTTGTTCTGCTTCTACTTTCGATATGCAGCGTAGCAATAGACCACCTCTTGACTTTCTATACAAAGTCTGAAGTTTATGGTCATAATAAAATCTTTGGGCCTTCCTCTTTATTGAGGTGGCTTCCTTAGAATCTTCTGGTAATATCCCATGCAAGGCATAATCCAAAAACGGAAATCGTCAATCACGGGGTTCTAACTTTAAGCCAATCTGGCATACCTCTTCGGCTTGAGATACCACGTCTGGGTGGAGGAGTTCTCTACTTCCAATGGTGATGCTTTTAGCTTCACCTGGCGGGATCACCAGCGTTGCGACTAATGCGGCAAGAGCATCTGCATAAACGTTCTCGTTTCGAGATACGTGATAAATGTAGAATTGTTCAAAATATCCTGCTAGCTCAATAGCTAGCTGATGATAGGGGATGAGGGCTTCATGTCTGACTTCATACTCACCTGTCATCTGATTGACAATGAGCTTAGAATCTCCATATGCCTCTAGATGGTTCACCCCCAGTTGCAGAGCTATTTTTAAGCCGATAATAAGCGCGTTGTACTCCGCTACATTATTAGTGCACGGTTCTGTTAATGAGTAACCGTTAGGCAATATATGTTTATGTGGGGATATTAGTACAACCCCCACTCCAGTTAGCAAAACGCGAGGATGATAACTTCGCGCGTAAAAACGCAACAGTTAGCAAAAGTAACTTCGCATTTCAAAATGCGAAGATAACGCGATAGTTTCGCGTAAAAGGAGACCAGAAGTCTCTTCTTCTCCAAGCCATTCGGCCGGAGTACGGCGATTTCACTGGTGAAAGAAGTGATTGGCCGGTCAAAACCGAGTCAAATCACTCTAGAACAGTTCTAAAGAACACAAAAATTGGGGTTTTTACCTCCGATGGGCGCAGCTTGGGCTGGATCCGCCGTTGTTTGCGCCAGCCGCCGATGGCGAGGAAGCGCGAGTCTTGGGTGCCATTGTTACGGGGGAAATCGACAAAAAAGATCAAAAAATCGGTCGATCGGGTCGTCGAGGTCGCCTGGATCGCCTGAGAACTCTGATTCTGGGTTCTTGAAATCTCTTCGAATGAAGTGAGGAAGAAGAGAGCACTCTATTTAAATGAGAAAACCTGCCCCTTGGTATTCGGCGTGACAATCGGAGCAATTACTGAGCAGTTACCCATTGAAACACGAAGCTATTAGCTCCGCGTAAGTATACAAAACGCGAAGATAACTTGGTATTCTAACTCCACATTTCAATTTAAAGATCCATAGTATTTCAAAATTTGCTAAGTTCTAAGCCATTTTGAAAACTTTGGAGGGGGTTCTATTGGCAGTGAAAATTTCCAAGAAAAATAGAGTTTTCCACAATAGAACGCGGAGCTAATAAGTTAGCTCCACGCCTGGCTATTTTAGCCCCGTGTATGAGTAAAACGCGGAGCTAATCAATAGCTTCGCGTTCTGATTTTTCTAACTCCGCGTTAACTCCGCGTGAGCAGATAAATCAGAATCTTAAATTGATTGAGATTAAAATTTGGGCTTATCCAAATACCCAAATTAAGTCCAATCAAAATTCTAAATCAAGAAATTTAAATCAAAACTAAGATATTTGATTGGAATCCTTGATGAATACAAATTCTATTTAGATAGAAACTCTCATATGGACCTAAAGCTATAAATACCCCTTTGAGAAAGCCATAGGGGATCTTTTTGAAGTTTTTATGAAGTTCAAGTTACGCGTGAGAGCCTTGAACGAATCAAGACCAGAAAAAATCATCCAAATTCGGCCGACATCTTCTTCATCAAGAGCAAGAAGACCATCGTCATCAGATCATCCAAAGGAGCTACTACTTAGATCCCATCGCCACATAGATCCCACGATTCATTGTAAAAGAGAGAGATAAGTTATAAATCCTCTCGTTTGTTCTTTTCTTGTTCTCTTTCGTTGTAATCTAAACTGAATTCAATAGAAGGAAAGCAACAAATTTCTGCTGCGAACATCCTTATTGCGGATGGACTGAACAATATATTGGAAAAGACAAACAATGAGGGCTTAGTACGAGGGTTGGCCGGTACTCCGCATTTTTCATTTATCAACCTTCAATATGCAGATGATACACTTATTTTTGGGATGAGTGATATTAAAGAGGCTCTGATTTTAAAATGGGTTCTATGCTGCTATGAGGCCTGGTCGGGGATAAAGATAAACTTCAACAAAAGCTCACTCATTTGGCTAGGAGAGAAAAATTTATCTTTTCACCTCACTCTTGTAATCTTCATGTGCAAGGAAGAACAATTGCCGATAAAAATATTTGGGTATTCCGCTAAAATCAGGAAGGCTGAATAGATCGGATTGGGACCCGCTTTTTGGCCTTCGAGAAGAAACTAGAGGGCTAGAAAGGTGCACTTCTTTCATTAGGGGGAAAGGTGGTCATGCTCAATGCGGTCCTCTCCTCCCTTCCGATATATTACATGTCCTTCTTTATATTACCGCGAAGGGTAGAGAGAAAATTGATCGTATTAGAAAGAGATTCCTATGGAACGGAATAGCGGATGCAAACAATAAATATCACCTAGTTTCCTGGAGACAGGTCTATAAACCAAGGGATATGGGAGGATTGGGGGTCTTGGATCTCAAGATTTTTAATTTGGCTTTATTGGCAAAATAGTGGTGGCACCTAATATCGAGGCCTGATGGTGCACTACAACGGTTTCTACTTCAAAGATATGAACTGGGAAAAAATGGATGGTATGGTGGTTTCAGAAAACCATCAAATTGTTCTAACTTCTGGAAGGGAGTGATGATATCTAAATCACTGATTTGGCACAGTTTGGAATTCAAACTGGGTAATAGCCACATGATCGCCTTTTGGCACGATCGGTGGTGCTCACAGGTCCAATTAAAGCTCCTTTTCCCAAGAACATTTGAATTAGCAACCAACAAGGATGCACTGGTCAGGGAATGCTAGGGGAGGTCGAGGTGGAGATGGAGCTGGTTTAATTTTATAATCAGACAGAACCGTACAGAGGACAAGGAGTTTAAATAAACTCTCAGCAACATTACCCTGAATTATACGCAAGAAGATCAATCAATATGGAGATGGTCAAGGGAGGAGACTTCTCGGTTAGATCAACATATCGACACTTCGCTGATGGTGGAATTTCGTCTTCTAACACAAGTTGGATTTGGAAGACAAAATGATCCTCCAAAGTGGAAGTGTTCCTGTGGCTATTAAACAAGAAGGCGCTCCTTACTTGGCCACAGTTGCAACACAGGAGTTGGAAGGGACCTAACATGTGCATCTTATGTAAGTAAGATGGGGAATCAAATGATCATATTATGTTTAACTGTGCCTTTTCTTGACACGTTTGGGATGGTTGTGCACAGAGGGTTGGGACTAACATTAACTTCATATTAGATTGTAATCTTTGTGACAAACTTGGGAAGGAGAACCCACACACGCCATTAATGAGAACTTTGTTTGTTGTATTTTGTTGGAATATATGGGCCGAAAGGAATAGTAGGACGTTTCATTCTGTGATTCATTCTATCAATTACTATATTCGACAAATCACTCATAATACTGCTCTTTGGCCAAGTATAGTATCGGATGAGGAGAGACTACAACTACTAGGAGGCTCATTAGATGAGGATCTCTACGGCTCTCAACCATCTTCGGAGTAGCAGTTGGTGCTCAAGACGGTGATTCGCATGGTTAGTTCTATTAGGGCCTGAAGTGGAAGGGTTGATTTTACCTCTGGGTTGTTCTTATATCACTCTGTACTGCTTTTATTTTGCATTTTATAAGGGCATAGGTCCAAAATTTTGTAGATGGGACTCCTGTGAGAGTCTTCTATTTCTTGTTTTCTTTTCTTCTTTCCTTTTTCCTTTTTAGTAGCTATGTATTGAAGTTCTGTTAACTATTGTTAATGGAATGCAGAGGACATTAGTTCGCCGTTTTACTTCAAAAAAAAAAAAAATCCGTGGACTCTAAATCCAAATCTCGAAGCTGGGTAGAAGGGACTTGTTGGATCAAGAATCTATACATTGCCAAGCAGTTCCTTTATATATATATTTGTTCATATTTTTTTTTTGTTTGTACACTGCTTTATACTTATATTTTCTTTTATGAATACAAAATTAGTGTCATTTTCTTTAATTAACTCTTTCATATCAGTGAAGGTAGTTTTGATTATGGATATGCAATTTGTTTATTTAAATATGGTAATAGTTATGTTCATTCCAATATCATGTACCCGTGAGATTTAGAAATTTTTGAATCCACTGTTTTGCGAAGGCAACTGAAAATTAGAACGTTTCTTGCTTCTAGCTCAAGATTACTATAAGATATGCTACAGTATCGATATATTATTTTATCACACAATAATCATTTGGAACAGTTACAAGCACAAACCCAGCGTAATATTGTTTGAGGGTGAAGTATTTCCACTGAACAAGTTGAACTCAAAACTTTTCACAGTAACACAAAAATAAAAATGACGCTATGGGGAAGGTAATTCTGCTTCCGCTATCCATTCCTTTGTTTCTCTCGGGACTCGAGGACTATATGCGCTTTCACTATAGTTGTTTGTTATGTCAACCCATTAAATTAATTTATTCAGAAGTGGAGCTAAGAAGGTACATTTGCATAGAATTTTAGTTATTTTTTTTTTTAATTATGGATATAATGAGCATCTTTGATACATTTCGTCTCAACCGGCAAGAGGGTTTTCTCAATTAATCAATGAGGTGATCCATTAGAGTTGCTTTTATTAAGCACATCAAAGAAGAAGACGCGGGAGCTATTTGATGTTTTTTTTTTTTTTTTAACAGACTCCTAAGGAAACATTTCTGTTTAAGATACCTATTACTCAACAGAATGCTTCAACTAGGGGAAAAAAAAACTATTGTGAGTGCCTCTATAACAAGGTAATAAAGTCTCTTTGCGATAAACAAATGACCTAGGATTCGAAATCGGCATGCATCATAAGCGTATTTTCCTGTCAACAACTTCATGTCTTGCATGACAAAAATTAGAGGGAAAGACGAGAGTGTTTCGTGCAGGATGAGCAAATTTTGTGAGAGAAATGAATAGGAGAATTTGAGTAGAAGCTATATATGCCAGAAACCAACAACTCTAACGATGGCAAAATGTTGCTTTATGTCGGTAGTATTTGCAGGGAATTGTTTTTTCTTCAGCCGCGACTAGCAAAAATTATGTAAGAGATTCCGAGTTGGATCTAAATTTGAAATTAGATAATATTGTAAAAATTATGTGTGTGAGCTTGATTTTTTTTTTTTTTTTCTTTATTTTGTTTTTTTTTAAAGAAGAGTTTGACTAAGAAAAAAGAAACTGGCAAAATTCTAGTGTTCCTAATTTGTGTTGTATTTCACGTTTTGAGAGTAAAAGGGAAAAATTTTAATTTCCAATTATTAACAGAAAGACTTTTCAGAAGTACTTATAACGTAAATACTTGCATTTCGTTACGATATTAACTAGCTTTAAAGTCGCCACAAAATTAAATTAAGCAATTCATGTCTTTCTAACTAAATCTTTGTTTCTTGAGATACGTGACAAGCCATAGACTACTTGAACACTGCGTGTCCAATTTAAATTTAAATGTAGGGAACCATATTTAGGATACTTGTCAAAGCTAGCTCAGATATATATCATCCGGAGGAAGAAAATGGTATAATTTATCAAAAAGCCAGCCACCTATTTGGAAGTCAGCTGTAATTCTATTATTGGAGTGCGTGAATGGCTAATTCATCTTTCTACCCAACTTTTTGTCCGGCCATCCTCAAGGGGAAGTAGTGCGGCGCTCAAGATCATCAACATGCCTACAGTACACGTCTCTTATCTTAACTGCCTCCGCAGTTTCCACACTTTTACGCCACCGCCCTGCTATTTGTTCTTCCCCAAGACTATCATATTTTCAATTCCCCATTTTAATCATTGCAAATGAAATTTAAACTCCTAAACTTTTGCATTTGATCCCTCTGGTTGACATTTGGCACCATAAATTGACTAGCTAGGATACGTCAGCTGAGCATCGTCACTGCTGACGAAAGACGTGCTGATGCTCCTGCGGACGAAAGATGTGATGACGTCAGTTGGCAGATATCACCCTCTACGTTTCTGTTTATGTTTCGCTCGGACTCAGCGTAGAATTCGGCATGAGTTTGCTGATTTCACCAAGAATGGGTCATGCTCCTATTGTGCTGGGTCGCCTATAAATTCGGCTTACTGGCAACAATTAATTGCTGTGCACTTGAGCAGATCATTGAATTAGTTAGTTCATTAAGGCGGCAATTTGATTAATTAGCTATCCTTAATAAATATTTCTCATGGCCACCGCTGCTGCTGCATCCTCCTCCTCCTCCAAGCTCCTTCTCACTGACGTTATATCCCATGTCAACTCTGTTCCTTCTCACTATATCAGGCCCGTCTCTGATCGCCCGAATCTTTTCGGCGTTGATGATTTGGATTCGTCAATTCCCGTCATCGATGTTAGAGACATCTCTGGGCCCAACCGATCTAGAGTAGTCGAAGCAATTGGCTCGGCATGTCAAACCGACGGATTCTTTCAGGTGAGCCTTTCCCCGTGGTGGTACGTAAGTATGACTTATCGCTGCATGTACCATCTAACAGTCGGTCGAAAAATATTTGCTTACATATTTTTCATGGTTGATTTTGTTAGGTTCAAAATCACGGGGTACCTGAGGAACTGATAAATGCCTTGATAGGTGTTGCCAGGGAGTTCTTTCGCTTGCCTGAGTCCGAGAGACTGAAGAACTTCTCAAACGATCCATCGAAAACAACCAGGCTCTCAACGAGCTTCAATGTGTCCACTGAGAAAGTAAGCAACTGGAGGGATTTCTTGAGATTCCATTGCTACCCTCTCGAAGACTTCGTGCACGAGTGGCCCTCTAACCCGCCATACTTCAGGTGAGAATGTAATCAATAAATGTCAAACAGTAATCTCAAGCATTTTGATCATTTTCTGTCTAAGTGTTTGATAAATTGGAACAGGGAAATAGTGGGTGAGTACTCAACAGAAGTGCGGGAACTCGCTCTGATACTACTAGAGGCCATCTCCGAGAGCCTGGGCTTGGAAATAGACTGCATAGAGAAAGCACTCGGTAAACAAGCGCAGCACATGGCGATGAACTATTACCCCCCTTGTCCACAGCCAGAGTTGACTTACGGATTGCCCAGCCACAAAGATTCCAACGCCATTACCATCCTTCTTCAAGATGGAGTCTCCGGCCTACAAGTCCTCAGAAACGGGAAGTGGACCACGGTCAAGCCCATCCCAAAGACGTTTGTCGTCAACATCGGTGACCAGATACAAGTACACAACTCACTCTCTCTTGTTAGTTAAGCTAGTAGGAGATGTTCACGTTATCTATTTCTTTTTGCTTGTAGGTACTTAGCAATGATCGTTACAAGAGCGTTCTCCATCGTGCAGTTGTTAACAGCGACAGCGAACGAATCTCTATTCCAACCTTCTATGCTCCATCCTTCGATGCTGTGATTGAACCACTGGAAGCTTTGACAGATGAAGAACATCCACCAATATACAAGAGTTTCACTTACGGAGAATACTACGACAAGTTTTGGAACCGAGGGCTTCAATCAGCGAGCTGCCTTGATCTGTTTAGTAAACCCAATATGGCTTAGGTTCTTAGCGAGGACGAGAGGCTGTCGTAACAAAATAAAGAATTAGAGGATATGTACTCAAATTCATCTTTGATATAAGCAACTTAAATAAAGATACATCTTATCGAAAGAAGTTAATATTGAATGCGTATGCTGAGTTATTCTCACAAGATAGTATTGCGCACCTTTGCGTGCAGTCCGTTCTTAGTGTCTAATAAAAGAAACTTTTTAGTCCGCAGAAGAGGACATGAGTAATTATGTTGGGGGGCTAGCAAGACTCACATGGCCGTCCCTCCAAGGAGGTGGTTGGATGGGGCCAAATGTGTGTTGTGCAAAACGGACGTTAAATCCACTGATCATATTCTACTAAACTGCAGATTTGCTACATATATTTGGCACAAATGCGTAGGTGTGCTTGCGGTATACATTCACAATGACACATGAACTGACATCCGGAAGACAATTAAAAATAAAACCCGTTTGGGTAGGACACTGGTTGCAGCAATAGGTTGGAATGTATGGAGAGAGAAAAAACAACACAAGTTTTAAAATACAACTCATTCTTTGAATATTTGCATACGACTCATAATCCATGATACTATGTTTTGGACAAATATCCCATTAGATAAGGAGTGGATCCAGATTTTAGCAGGATTGTCAGAGGATGACCTAGATATCAATCACTAATCCTTGGAGTAGCCCTGACATGCATGAGGGCCTTGCTAGGGAGGGTGGCCATCTATGTTCATATTGAAGTCCGAGCAAGGAGGATGTCTTTTTTTCTGTATTTTTTTGTATTTTCTTTTCTTGAACTTTTATTAGAACAAGTTAGCTATTTTGGCTTTTTTTTCTCGTCTGTTTTATTTTTGTTTTTAGGGTGAACAGCTGATGTTTATGTTTGCCTATGTGGATGTTTGTCTATGTGGAAAGCTTGAAAAAGTTGTAAGAACCATGAAAATAAACGATCAAAAATGAGATTCTTAAAGAACTCATGGTCACCCATCAAAACCTTATTTTCCACCTTCCTCTCAAGGAAGCCAATAAGCTACAATGGCAGAACACTAAAATCATGGAAAAAAATGATTTGAGGGTTTATGTTTTGGACCACGCAATTGTGTGTATTATGAGTGCTAGCCCATTTATTATGGACTCATAACCCTAACAATTGGTAAATTTTATTTGTGAGCCGTATAGTTCTCATACTCTTTGCAACAACAGAATTTTGAAATGCAGCAACAGAATTTTGAATGATGTGGTCGTCCACGTCTAAATCTTCCATATGGCCTTAGAAGTCTACTCTTTAAGGCTCTATTTGGTTTGAAGGAAAATGAAGAGGAAAAAAAGGAAAATGTTTTCTGTTGTTTGGTTTGAGAGAAAATTTAAATGAAAAGCAAATATTTTCTTACTAACCAAACATAAAGGAAAATCCAATTTTCATCTTCTTTATTTTTCTTTTCTCTCTCTTTTTCTCTTTCTTTTTTTTTTCTTCTATTTTCTCTCAAACCAAACACAGCCTATGTGAATATATAACGTTAAAAAAACGAGATACAGGCAATTGGAATTTTTATATCGTCATAACGAACAATACATAGAAAGTTAATAGAGGTTAAAGCATTGCTCCAAAGTATCTATCAGGTATAAAATTTGTGCTATATCTGCATGGACAATATGGCAAAAAAACATATTTCGTAGGAGTTTGAAGCAGCCATATTAGCCAAATCATTTGCAATGGTCGTAACTTTATGGCGGATATGTCTGCATACCTACTTTTTTTTTTTCTTTTCTAGTCAACCTCTTACACATGTTAGGGTGTCTCGAATCCATTTATTGAGAAATAGGATAATATGACAAAAGGCAAAGAGAAATTGAAATTTAATATTGAAAAGATAGATGAATGTTTGAATATGCTTAGACTAATGGTTTAGATTGAGTTAATCCTTTTTAGTTATTGTAGTCTAAATAAAATTAGACAAGTTCATTCTCATTCATGGCCATTGCATGTCCCACTTCGTAACAAGTGATATCAGAGTCGACAGTTCGATAGACATGAATGGATTTAAGGATACCTTGAGAGGTGTTGTGCATGCGTTAGAGCTCAAGGTGGAGCAATTTGGTGTTATATTTGATGAGGTTTCAGTTGGGACACAAAGAAGATTCCATAAAGGAGTGATTGGTATCGTATTAAATGGTATAGTTTGAACACGAAGAAAGGCTTCATAGGGTTCACATATTGTCACAAGAGTTGTGCAATTTGGATCGTCAGTCAAATTATCAAGATGCTATCACTATTAACCACAATAGTGGAAAAGGCCAAAGGCTTGACTGACTTCAAATTAAAAAGGATGGAGACTTGTTAGGGATGTTTCAAATTCATTCATTAAGAAGTGGGTTAGTAAGGAAAAAACCAAAACGCACATTAGCAAGATAGAACATATATTCAAATATATTTAAACTCATGGCTAAAGAGAATTAATCTTTTTGAGTCACTATAGTTTAAATAAAATTCGACAAAATCGCCACCATTTACGTCCCTTTGCATATTCGTATTCATAACAACACACATAATTATTGCAACATTATCCAAATTGATATCGTCTAAATAGCACATATCTAAGTTGCAACTGGAGAAGAATACAAAAAAAAAAATCACACGAAATGTTAATCTCTAGTAGTTAGATTATAGTAAGATATTTATATTTAGTCAATTTAATTTACGACTAGCCAATATATATGCTTATACTCAATTTAATATATTGGTAATTAGTCACCGGTGTGCAATGACGAAAATAATACAGCAGGATTGCTTGGAAAGATGAATGACTCCCAGGAATCAGCATCAAGACCTCACTCAATCTGCGTACAGAGAACTTTGACGGTGGATGAGAGTCCTCCGTATTCCAATAATTAATTGTAATAGAGCATTATACAAAATACAGCATTAGATTTACATTCAAAATACTAAAACTCAGAACAATTTATTCTGCGCTATTAATATTTAATATACTCTGAATCAAGCATGTCCAATTTTCATCATCTGGTTATGCTCGAACTGTCCCATTAGGTGGTTCTAAACATAGACAGCTCGCCGAATTAAGCCCTTGGCGCAAAAACTTATCGTAGTATTCTCCATATGTGAAGCTTTCATACATGGCGGGGTGCTCTTCGTCGACCAACGCTTCCGGCGGTCTAAGTACAGCATCTGGGGACGGAGCGAAGAACGTTGCCACCGAAATTCGTTCAGTGTCACTGTTAACAACTGCCTGATGTAGCACGCTCTTGTAACGATCATTACTAAGAACCTAACGTAAAGTACCAGGAGATTGTATAAATCACTTGATTGCATTGCCTTAATAATTTCTCTAACAAGCTAGAGGCAAGTATACAGTGAAAGGCAGAACCCATACCTGTATCTGATCACCGATGTTGATGGTGAAGGTGTTTGGTATGGGCTCGACAGCAACCCACTTGCCATTCCTGAAGACCTGCAGGCCGGAGACTCCATCTTGGAGAAGGATGGTGAGGGCTTGGGCATCTTTGTGGCCGGGCAGTCCGTAGGTTAGTTCGGGCTGCGGGCATGGCGGATAGTAGTTTATCTCCATGTGCTGCACCTGTTTCCCAAGTGCTTTCGCTATGTAGTCCTTTTGGAGACCCAAGCTTTCGGAGATTGCTTCCAATAGTATCAGACCAAGCTCACGTACCTTTGTAGAGTACTCACCGACTATCTCTCTGTCAAGTTTTTTCTTGAATTTTTAGAAATGGTGAGTGTTGAGAATGCAAATGATGGAGATTGATTTTCATTGAGAGTCATACCTGAAATTGGGAGGGTTAGAGGGCCACTGGTGCACGGAGTCCTCTTCGAGAGGATAACAATGGAGTCTCAAGACATCCCTCCAGTTGCGAACTTTCTCAGTGGATATATTGAAGCTTGTTGAGAGTTTAGTTGTTTTTGATGGATCATTTGAGTAGGCTTTTAGTCTTTCGGACTCGGGCAATTGAAAGAACTCCTTTGCAACGCTAAGTATGGCATCGATCAAGTCCTTAGGTATCCCGTGATTTTTAATCTGGAAAATTAAAAAATAGCTTAGTAGTCATTACACGCATATAAGAGAGATGCTAAACCTTTTGATCATATGTTCTGTTATTATTCGTTAATGGAATATGGAGTGCTTCGTCCCATCGTTTAAGTTAAAAAAAAAAAAAAAAAATGTTAAACCAAATTTAGCAAGACCAATACCATGTATAGAGTAAAATATGTTAATTATATGTGTGTAAAAACAGTATTGCTCTTGATCCATAAATATTTTCTTTTGTTATAATTGATAAGATGTACGAAACCACGTTTTGCTTAAATCAATGATTCCAATATCTCAATTTCCATAACAGTCAATTAGGAATGAGAATGAACGAGTTTAAGAACTAATTTTTAACTCGTTCAATTTAAAATTTTGAATTAAAAATAAATTTTTTATTTTTGTAATTTAAAATTTTGAATTGGAAGTACTAAGAATTGGACTTAAAAACCATCCATTGTTATCCCCATCAACAATTAATTATCTTCTACCCCATTTATAATTAACTAATTAGTAGAATGAAGAAAGATTATCACTGCGCATATATATACAGAGACAAAACGTCCGGCCAGTACCAGAAAGAAGCCGTCTGTTTGACATGCCGAGCCAATTGCTTGGACTACTCGGGATCGGTCCGGTCCCATAATACCTTGAATATCGATGAGAGGAATCGACGAATCCGCCACGCTCAAGAGATTCGGCCGATCAGAGACGGGCCTGATATAGCGAGAAGGAACAGCGGTGACATGGGGTGCAATGTCAGTGACAAGGAGCGGGGTAGCAGAAGCCATTAGGACACTGGGATGCTAATAAGTGACTTTAGATTCCTATTGAGTCTCTTAATCAAGTTCAGGGGTACACCAATGTTAACCATTGAACCTCAGATTTTATAGAGTGATCAGGCAAAAGTCCTGTTAACTTTGGCTAGTTTTCCAGTTTTCATATCAGGAAAGATTTTTTTTTTTTTTTTTTTTTTTTAAATGATGAATAAAGGCTATATTGCGGAGCGAATGTGACAACTGAAACGGCACCGAAGACATGCGGTGTGGATCCTCGTTGGAGATGGTCCCCACCGACTCTGAGCGTACAATAAGCGGTCCTCGTTGTATGTCGAAAATCAAGAAAGATTCGCGACAGGTTTGAATGGACGGCACCAACTGAAAGATTCGTTCCAGTTTTCATATCAGGAAATATTTTATTTTATTTTTTTTATTTTTTATTTTTAATGATGAATAAAGGCTATTGCGGAGCGCATGTGACAACTGAAACGGCACCGAAGACATGAGCTGGATCCTTGTGTAGTAATTATTCTCTAGTATTATGTTTGCATCGATTTTTGTACAGGCAATCTAATTGGATGAATTTTAACGCAAATAAAAAGAAATGAGTTATTATGAAAATGAAAACTTAAACTAGAAGTGATTGATATTAAATAGAAGAAGCATTGCAAATTTGCATGCTAACAAAGTGGGCCTTAAATTATTATGCATGATATGATTACCAAATGGAAATTATCTATATTATCCCTAAAAAAAAAAATTGAAAATTATTTAAGAGTTACAAGTGATTTTGTAATCTTCAAGGTAAAATAATATCCAAAATTTTAATGTAATAATCTTCATGACCTAGTAAGGGGAGAAATAAAGCTTCAAGATATCTGTTGTTCAATCAAGGAGTAGTTTATGTAATAAGCAAGCTATTCCTTAATATATTAATTCAAGAAAAAAAACTCTGTATAATATTATTTTGCATTATCTCAAAAAGAATATAATAATTATTGCCTTAAATTAGCTGTAGCTGTTTGTTCGGAGTCTTGGGACCCTTGTGTAGAATCATAGATACTCCTCTTCTGACTATTTTTAACATTAATATTTGGGTTAACACTACTATTTTGAACATTAACATTAGGCAATTGAACTACTTTTTCTTTACTAATCTCATGTTATTTTGAATCTACTCTGCAGTGTTTAACCAGTTTTTTCTTATAAAAATAATTATCTCATAATCTCTCAATTTTTTCAAAGCAGAAAAACTATATGGATCATCCAAAATGTAATTTCAACTATTAATTTAGTTAATGAATGGTTAAGATTCTCACAAAATATAAAATATATATCAATGGATATCATGGAAAGTAAGATAAGTATTAGTTTAAGAAAAATTTAGAAAAAAAAAATTACTTCTACTAAATTAATGAATAGTTGAGTTACATTTTGGACGGTCTATAACGTTTTTCGCTTTGATATGCACTTGTAGCAATGCTTGGAGTGTGTTTTTTTACAAGCAACCTCGCATTTCTTTACATGGACGAGACCTTTCAGCAGAAAAATGAACAACACTCTATGAGGCCTTTCTTATATAATTAAATAATAAATAGAATTTTTAAGCACGTAAGTAAAGACTTTTTTATTTCTTTCCTTACGCTGGTAACAAGTTGGTGCAAGAGGTTACCCAAAAAATAACAAGTAACTTTAAATACAATTACATCACTTTCTTTGAGCTGGAAAAGATATCTCAATCCTTTAACAAGAGAACAGCTGCTTGATATTGTCATTTTTGTTAGAGCTGATCATTTGAGTTGGTATTAGGGATGATAATGAATGTGGCTACGTGCTAAAATTTTGACGCTCGCTATACAAAATTTTAAAATAGAAAAATAAATTTTTCATTTTTAGTTCAATATTTTGTATAGAATGGATCTCGGCCTGTGGACGCGTCTATTACCATTCCTAGTTGACTTCAACTTGTCTGCTCATTTTTATTTTCCAGATTCTTTCCAAGGTTTGTATGATTCTTTCCTTTAAGATGTGCCTGAATATTTATCACACATATCTAGATCTTGATCAATAATCTATAATTGAATTCTGGTACCCTTAAAAGCAAATATTTAAAGCAAATAATTTAAATAATTATTAAACTATTATTGACTACGATAAAAAAAATTTGTTAGAAAAGTAAAATTTGTGCATAAGTCTCACCGTTAATAAAATTGGAAAGAAAAAAAAAATAGAAGATGCATTGCAAATTTGCATGCTACCAAAGTGGACCTTAAATTATTATGCATGATATGGTTACCAAATGGAAATTATCTATATTATCCCTCAAAAAAAAAATTGAAAATTATTTAAGAGTTACAAGTGATTTTGTAATCTTCAAGGTACAGTAATATCCAAATTTTCAATGTAATAATCTTCATGACCTATAGTAAGGGGAGAAAAAAAACTTCAAGATATCTGTTGTTCAGTCAAGGAGTAGTTTATGTAATAAACAAGCTATTCCTTAATACATAAAATCAAGAAAAATAACTCTATATATTATTATTTTGCATTATCTCAAAAAGAATATAATTATTTTTGTCTTATATTAGCTGTAGCTGTTTGTTCAGAGTCTTGGGACCCTTGTGTAGAATCATAGATACTCCTCTTCTGACTATTTTTAACATTAATATTTGGGTTAACACTACTATTTTGAATATTAACATTAGGCAATTGAACTACTTTTTCTTTACTAATCTTCATTATTTTGAATCTACTCTGCAGTGTTTAACCAGTTTTTTCTTATAAAAAAAAATTATCCTAAATTCTCTCAATTTTTTCAAAACAGAAAAACTAAATGGATCGTCCAAAGTGTAATTTCAACTATTAATTTAGTTAATGAATAGTTAAGATTCTCATAAAATATAAAATATATATCAATGGATATCATGGAAAGTAAGATAAGTATTAGTTTAAGAAAAATTTAGAAAAAAAATTCACTATCTACTAATTTAATGAATAGTTGAGTTACGGTTTGGACGGTCTATAACGTTTTCCGCTTTGATACGCACTTGTAGCAATGCTTGGAGTGCGTTTTTTTACAAGCAACTTCTACATTTTTTTTACATGGACGAGCCTTTTCAGCTAAAAAATGAACAACCATTTAGGTCGAGATCTTATGTTTGCATCAATTATATATATATAATCAATGGATATCATGGAAAGTAAGATAATTATTAGTTTAAGAAAAATTTAGGAAAAAAATTCACTATCTACTAATTTAATAAATAGTTGAGTTACATTTTGGACGGTCTATAACGTTTTCCGCTTTGATACGCACTCGTAGCATTGCCTGGAGTGCGTTTTTTTTACAAGAAAGCTCCACATTTCTTTACATGGAAGAGCCCTTTCAGCAGAAAATGAACAACATGCTAAGAGGCCTTTCTTATGTAATTAAATAATAAATATAATTTTTAAGCCGTAAGTAAAGGCTTTTTATTTCTTTCCTTACGTTGGTAACAAGTTGGTGCAAGAGTTTACCCAAAAAATGACAAGTAACTTTAAATGACATCATTTTCTTTGAGCTGGAAAAGATATCTCTATCCTTTAACAAGAGAAAAGCTGCTTGACGTTGTCATTTTTGTTAGAGTTGATCGTTTGAGTTGGTGTTAGGATGATAATGGTTGTGGCTACGGGCCAAAATTTCGGTCCTCCCAATACAAAATTTTAAACTAGGAAAATAAAATTTTCTTATTTTGTTCAATATTTTGTATAGGACGGACCCAAATTCGGCCCGTGGACGCGTCTATTACCATTTCTAGTTGGCATCAACTTGTCTACTCGTTTTTATTTTCCAGATTCTTTCCAAGGTTCGTATGATTCTCTCCTTTAAGATGTGTCTGAATATTTATCACACATATCTAGATCTTGATCAACAATCTATAATTGAATTCTGGTAGCCTTAAAAGCAAATATTTAAAGCAAATAATTTAAATAATTATTAAACTATTATTGACTACGATAAAAAAAAATATTAAAAACTATTAGTCCTAGAAAAGTAAAATTTGTGCATAAGTCTCACCGTTAATAAATTTGGAAAGAAAATATTTTCTTAGACATTTCACATTCTTCATATGTCGTTCATTTTTTTTGTCATTGTACAGACAATTTACATGAATTATTACTCTTTAACTCTGCATTGCTTTTTTATCTTTCCTTCCATAAACCATGCTAAAATAGAACACCACATCTAATACAAGGATCCGAAGGGATCAGTTTAGGACCAAGTTCTTATAGGATGCAAATCCTTAACCTTTACGAGGCTTCAGATCAGATTCACGTTTGATCAAGATCTCTTTTCCTCTATAGGATCTGGACGAATTTGGATCGTCGATAATGCAAATCACATATGCAAAATGAAGTTTCAAATTTATTATATATGACTAATTAAGTTTGTAGTTTAAATCATGTCATAATGTTATATTATTACTACATATTTAAGTCTAAATAGAGTTTTTATTCATGCGTAAATAACCATATATATATATATATATATATATATATATATATATATATATATATATATATATATATATATATATATATATATATATATATATATATATATATATATTCACGTCTACTCTCAACGAATCCACGAGGAGAGATTTGACTCAAGCGAAATCCACGCAAGTAATTAAATCTGATCTCTATCACTGACCCATCAAGATATTGGTGGCAACGAAACACATTCAATCATCCGACACAATTTCACATTAAAAATAAAGAAAGGCTCCTGACCAAAAGCGCAGCGTTTGAGATCTATTCAGAAGGCAAGTAAAATATCTGATAGAATCGAATAATTATCAAATCTCCTATGATAACTACGGCAGGATCTCTCGCACAAACATACGTGGAAAGGAAGATATTTAAGATCTATCACAATTTTTTTTATAAAAGAATTTTAAATTATAAATACCCTCAATAGAGGGAGAAATTGAAAAGCAATAAAATAGAGGGAGAAAAAGTCATCTCAAATGATTGTCATCTCTTCTCCATTAATAATACTCGCCAAACAACCATTTTATCCAATAATGTAGGTCGAGATCTCTCTCAACCGAACCTCGTCATTTCTTTACGTTCTCTCTTTTTATTTCTTCTCTAGTATTATGTTTGCATCGATTTTTGTCTAAGCGATCTAGTTGGATGAATTTTAATGCAAACAAAAAGAAATGAGTTATTATGAACATGAAAACTTAAACTTAGAAGTGATTGATATTAAATAGAAGATACATTGCAAATTTGCATGCTAACAAAGTGGACCTTAAATTATTATGCATTATACGGTTACCAAATAGAAATTATGTATATTATCCCTCAAAAAAAATTGAAAATTATTTAAGAGTTACAAGTGATTTTGTAATCTTGAAGGTACAATAATATCCAAATTTTCAATGTAATAATCTTCATGACCTATAGTAAAGGGAGAGAAAAAACATCAAGATATCTGTTGTTCAGTCAAGGAGTAGTTTATGTAATAAGCAAGCTATTCCTTAATATATTAGTTAAAGAAAAATAACTCTATATATTATTATTTTGCATATCTCAAAAAGAATATAGTTATTTTTGCCTTAAATTAGCTGTAGTTGTTTGTTCGGAGTCTTGAGACCCTTGTGTAGAATCATAGATACTCCTCTTCTGACTATTTTTAACATTAATATTTGGGGTTAACACTACTATTTTGAACATTAACATTAGGCAATTGAACTACTGTTCGCAGCAGAAATTTGCTTTCCTTCCATTGAATTCAAATTAGATTGCAACGAAAGTGAATAAGAAAAGAACAAACGAGAGGATTTATAATGTATCGCTCTCTTTTACAATGAATTGTGGGATTTATGTGGCGATGGGATCTAACTAGTAGTTCCTTTGGACGATCTGACGATGATGATCTTCTTACTCTTGATGAAGAAGATGTCGGCCGACTTGATCTTGATCTTCTCTTGTCTTCATGAATTCAAGGCTCTTACGCGTAACTTGAATTCTCCAAGATGTCAAAAAGATCATCCCAAGGCTTCCTCAAGTGGGTATTTATAGCCTTAGGTCCATATGAGAGTTTCTATCTAAATAGAATTTGTATTCATCAAGGATTCCAATCAAATATTTTAGTTTTGATTTAAATCTCTTGATTTAAAGTTCTGATTGGACTTAATTTGGGTATTTGGATAATCCCAAATCTTAATCTCAATCAATTTATGATTCTGGTTATTTGCTCACGCGGAGTTAACGTGGAGCTAGAAAACCAGAACGCGGAGCTATTGATTAGCTTCGCGTTTTACTCATACGCAGGGCTAAAATAGTCAGGCACGGAGCTAGCTTATTAGCTCCGTGTTCTATTGTGGAAAACTCCATTTTATTCAGAAATTTTTACTGCCAACAGAACCCCCTCCAAAGTTTTCAAAATGGCTTAGAATTTAGCAAATTTTGAAATACTTTGAATTTTCAAACTGAAACGCGGAGTTGGAATACCAATTTATCTTCGCGTTTTGTATACTTGCGCGGAGCTAATTGCTTCGCATTTTAATGAGTAACTGCTTCAGTAATTGCTTCGATTCTCGTGCTGAATACCAAGGGGCGGGTTTTCTCATTTAAATAGAGTTTTTAACTCTTCTTCTCCCTCACTTCATTCGAAGAATTTTCAAGAGATCAGGCGACTAAAGCTCTCTGCAACCGGCGACTAAGTTTTCCATTGATTTTCGTCAATTTTCCCCAAGATCTCGAACTCCATGGCACCCAAGAAGATCGCGACTTCCTCTCGCGCCACTTCTCCATCGGCGGCCGGCGCTCGCAGCGGTGACAACGGCCGAGGCAGCGGGCACAGCGGTGAACCAGTTCATGTCGCACCCATTGGAGGTAAAAATATCAACTTTTGGACTCTTTAGAAGAATTTTGAGGTGATTTGGCTCGGTTTTGACCGACCAATCACTTCTTTACCGGCGAGATCACCGTTTTCCGGCCGTACGGCTTGGAGAAGAAGAAAGGCCTCTGGCCTTCTTCTACGCGAAGCTATCGCCTTATCCTCGCGTTTAAAACGCGGGGCTATTTTGACTAGCTGTCGCGTTTCAACGCGAGGCTATGAATTTAAGCTTCGTGTTTGTAAACGCAAGGCTATCTCCTTAGTTTTCGCGGATTTATTTTTAGCTCCGTGTTTCTATACTTAGAAGATTTTTTCGGATTTCTCAAATCTTTTTCTAACTCTTAATTCTTCTTTTGCAGTGGGGTATTCGGTGGACGCTCTCCTCCATAGGTATTATTTTGGATTCGCTGGGGGGTGTGGATCTGACTGCCCAATTTTGTTTTACCACCGTCCTTGCTGTGTACAAGCCGGGCCTGAGGGAGAATACGGAGAAGCTGATTAGGTATCATCCTGCTACTGCACGAGAGATAATAACTGATACTGCCTTCGAGGCCACCAACCGAGAAGTGTTGGACTGCTTTTCTCTTTGGAGATGCAATGGGGCATTCAGACTAGATCCTCTTTGAAGAGGAGTGCATGTGGCTCTACCAGTCTGGCGACCTGCTGATATTTCTGCTCAGCATGGAGCGCAACTATCCTCTGGTCTATCTTCAAAGGCTAGTCATGTACCAATTTTCATCAGCAAAAGCAACTCTAAGGAAGCCAGAAGTATATGCTTTACATCATAGTTGCAAGTTTCAAGCTCTGCCTCCAAAAGGTAAACTTTTGAAGGAGTTACAAGAACTCTGCGGCAGCTCATTAAGTTTTCTTGAGGACCATTTCTGTTAGATAACAATATCTGACGCTTTCTAAAGCGATAGAAATGAAGTATAAGGGCTTGTAGCATGTCGAATTCAACTTGTGCATCTTCCTTAGGATTCCTGTAGCATTATCTTCAGATGATCCACTAAGAACTTTAAACCGATCATAGTTGACATTTGCAGAGGAGATCTTTTGCATGTGAACCAAAAAATTGAGCTGGAAAAGCACCTCGTATGGCACAGTACAATCAACAGGATAGTTTAAAATACGAGGGCATAATAAGGAGCCGCGCTTTTGAAGAATCTCATCAGCGATTGATCCAGCAATTCGCATTAAATGGCGATGACTTACGCCAGCAAGCTCAACACTCAGTGGAGGAGATTCGTCATCGAGTTATTGATGAGACAACGAATAGGTTGAAGCTTTTGGGAGAGTTATAACTCCCTCTACTTCTGTAACTTTTTTCTTTATGAATAAAGACATTTATTTTTCTTTCTATCTGTTAGCTATAAAATTTGCTTGCACAACAAATAACTTGTCATCAAAATAGTTCATCATTTTCCTTTGGTAAAACAATCCAAGGCTCATCTGCGTAACTTAGATCGTTAACACCGACCGGGTTGCAATTATTAACCTCGGTAAAGTCCTTTGAACAGAGCTAAATGATAGTTTGGTGAAAGTGTTTAACTACTTACACCAGGATGATCGGGTCAGGATCGTTAACTTAGACAGAGGCGCTTAATTACACATGCCTTAGTTTGATGGAGGCAGTTCAAGGTTCTTATGCATAACTTGAACTTGCACATGCCAAAATGATCGGGTCATGATCATCAGATTTCAACAGAGGCGCCTAATTGCACATGCCTAGTCCAAGTGCTGATATGCGTAACTTGAACAAGTGGATGGTTATACTTCTAGGGCTATGAACCAGATGTGATAGTCACTCTATCACCATTCTGATTCATTAAGTATAGTATTTCTTCAAAAATTTGCAGTTGATCGGCATCATCATCATCTTATCGCCATTCTGGTTCATTAAGCGATAGGCTCCACTAGAGTATACCGTCTCCACGATGAACGGTCCTTCCCACTTGGGTTCAAATTTACCCTTAGTCTTGTGGGTTAGAATCATTGGCCTTTTAATAGCCAGAACCAAGTCTCCTTGTTTAAAGGTCCTTGGTTTAACGTTCTTATTGAATGCTTGCGAGATTCGGGCTTGATACAACTCAATTCGTTGTTGAGCCCGGAGAAGTTTTTCACTCAACGCTTCTAGTTCTCGCAATCTTTGTTGATGGCATTCTTCTGTTGTCATCTTAGTGGCTAGGGCCACTCTTAATGATGGTATTTAGACTTCAAGAGGCAGGACGACCTCACTTCCATAGACCAAAGAGAACGGGATAGTTTTTGTTGGGGTGCGAACGGTGATGTGATAGGTCCATAGACATTCTCCCAGCTTTTCATCCCAGTCTCTTTGTTGGAGGAGACGAACTTCCGAATGAGTTTAGTAATAGTCTTATTAAAGGTTTCGGCCAATCCATTTGCCGCAGGGTTATATGGTGTTGAAACATTTTTAATCGTAAACTTATCACAGAATCTTGAGAACCCCTGACTGATGAACTGCGGTCCATTATCGTGAATGATTCTTCGGGGGACGCCAAAACGGTAAATGACATGATGCTTGATAAACTTAATCACATCCGTCATTTTCACCTCTCTCATGGGCACGGCTTCGGCCCACCTTGAAAAATAATCAGTTATTGCGAGAATAAACCGATGTCCTCTGGATGACGAGGGGTTATCAGCCCCACAATATCCATTCCCCATGCCTCAAATGGCCAGCTAGCAATAGTAGTGTGCAAGTATTCTGGGGGATGATAAATAAAATTGGCATGTACCTGACATTCATGGCACCGTTTAGCGCATGCCATTGCCTCTGTAATCATCTTCGGCCAGTAGTATCCTAACCTTCTTATGTGATCTCTGAGTTTTGGACCAGGCTGGTGAGCTCCACACACTCTATCATGTGTTTCTCTTAGCACTTCATCTGCCTTTGATATGCAGCATAACAGGAGACCATCACTTGACTTTTTGTATAAAGTTTGAAGTTTATGATCATAATAAAATCTTTGAGCCTTACTCTTTATCGAGGTGGCTTCCTTTGGATCCTATGGCAACATCCCATATAAGACATAATTCACAAACGAAAATCGCCAATCACGGGATTCCAGAGTTAAGCCTCCCTGGCACACTTCCCGGGTTTGAAATACAGTATCGGGATGGAGAAGTTCTCTGCTACCAATAGTAATATTTTTAGCCACACCCGGTGGGATTGCTAATGTTGCAACTAGTGCGGCAAGAGCATCTGCATAGACATTCTCGTTTCGAGATATGTGATAGATATAAAACTATTCAAAATATCCTGCCAGCTCAATGGCTAGCTGATGATAGGGGATGAGGTCTTCATGTCTGACTTTATATTCTCCTGTCATCTGATTGACAATGAGCTTAGAGTCTCCATATGCGTCTAGATGGTTCACTCCCAATTGCAGAGCCATTTTTAAACTAATAATGAGCGCGTTATATTCTGCCACATTGTTCGTGCACGGCTCTGTTAATGAGTAACCGTTAGGCAGTATGTGTTTATGTGGGGATATCAGCACGACCCCCACTCCAGCAGTAAATCGTTTGGCAGCACCATCAAAGAACATCTGCCATGCTTGTTCTTTACTAGTTGCGTTAACCTCAGACGTCCGTTTAGAGTTAGACCAAATTGGATGGTCTGCAAGGAAATCGACGATCACTTGTCCCTTCATGGCTTCTTGAGGAACGAAGTGTATATCATATGGCGATAGTAATAATGTCCATTTCGTCAATCGGCCGTTTAAGGATCTCGGTTTTGTCATCAGAATTTTCAAGAGATTAACCCGTGAGATGACATGTATTGTTTGCCCTAAAAGATAGTGTCGCATTTTCTGAATAGCGAACACTAGGGCTAAACATTTTTTTTCAATCGGGGTATACCGATGCTCGGCCCCAATCATTGTCCGGCTTAAGTAAAAAAGGGCATGTTCATGGCCATGCTCATTATACTGAGTAAGTAATGCTCCCAACGCATTATCCATGGCCCTTACATATATGAGGAACGGTTGTCCAGGGACCGGTGCCATGAGGACGGGAGGTTTGGTAAGGTATTCTTTGAGATCGTCAAACACCTGTTGACATGCCTCATCCTATACAAAGGAAACCCCCTTTTTCATGAGTCTGAAAAACGGCTGGCATCGTCCTGATATGTTAGAGATAAAGCGCTGGATATATGTCAGTTTTCCTGGCAACCCGCTTAGTTCTTTAAGATTGCGGGGACGCGGCATCTCGTTGATCGCTTTTACTTTTTCAGGATCAAGAAAAATTCTTTCAGAGGTAACTATGAACCCAAGGAATTTTCCGCTGGACACCCCCATGAAAGACTTGGTAGGGTTCATCTTCAAGTAATGTTTTCGCATAAGATCGAAGACTGTTCTTAGATCCTGAAGATGATCATCTTTATTTTTGCTTTTGACCGCCAAGTCATCTACGTAACACTCTACCATTTTGCGCAGATGTTCTTTAAATAAAATGCTCATTGCACGTTGGTAGGTGGTGCCAGCGTTCTTTAGTCCAAAAGGCATTACTGTATAACACTACACCCCCCAGCAGTGTCCTAAAAGCCGTGTGCTTTTCATTGTCTGGGTGCATTTTGATCTGATTGTAGCCTGAGAAGCCATCCATAAAGGACATCCTCACGTAACTGCAGGTGTTAACAATCATTACGTCGGTAATCGGGAGTGGGAACTCATCCTTAGGGCATGCAGTATTTAGATCCCAAAAATCGATGTATATCTGAATCTTGCCTTCTTCTTACGAACCGGTACTATACTAGCCACCCAATCGGGATGCTGTTCTTCACAGATAAATCCCAATTTTATGAGTTTATTAACCTCGGCCACTATCGCCTCTATCAACTCCGGCCGAAAACGCCTCTATTGTTGCTTAACTGGCTTGGCATCTTCTTTGATATTTAGCCGTGTTCGTCGCAAAAGTTTCTTCGCTTCCTTCCATTGAATACATCTTAGATTACAATAGAAGTGAACAAGATATAAAGAGAACAAACGAGAGGATTTTATAGTTCAATCTCTCTCTTTTACAATGTGTTGTGGGATCTGTGGCGATGAGATCTATAGTAGTTCCTTTGGACGATCGGTACGTTGAAATCTTCTCTTTTAAAGATATCGGCCGAATATAGACGACCTTCTCTGGTTTTGATTTGTTCAAGGCTCTCTCGCGTAACTCAAACTTCTCAAGAACTCTAGAAAGAAGATGGCGATTTTCTCTGATCTTCACAAACTCAAGGCTCTGTGCGTAACTTGAATTCTCCAAGATTTCAGAAAATCACCTCAATTGCCGGACCAGAAGATGATCAGCAAAGGCTTCAAGGCTCTCTCGCGTACTTGAATTGCCAAAGGATCGATAGGAGACTTCCGATGCCAAAAAGAAGACCCCTAGGGTTTCACCAGGAAGGTATTTATAGCCCCAGGTTAATGCAAGAGTTTCTATCTAAATAGAACTTGTCATTATCAGGGATTCCAATCAAATATCTTAGTTTTGATGGAATTCTGATTAGACTTAATTCGGGTATTTGGATAGGCCCAGAATCATAATCTCAATCAATTTGAGATTCTGATTATCTGCTTACGCGGAGCTTTAATCGCATCAAAACGCGGCGCTAAATAACCAAAACGCGGAGCTAATGCGGAGCTATTGATCATCTCCGCGTTTTACTCAAACGCGAGGCTAATACAAGCCAGACTGCGGAATCAACGAGGAGCTATTAAACATCTCCGTGTTTTATTCAAACGCAGGGTTAATGTAACCAAACGCGGGGCTATTGAATTGGCTCCGCATTCTGTTGTGGAAAATCTTTTTAACTTAGAAATTTTCACTGCCAACAGAACCCCCTCCAAAGTTTTCAAAATGGCTTAGACTTCAGCAGATTTTGAAATACTTTGGATACTTAAACTGAAACGCAGAGTTAGAATACCAAGTCTATCTCGCGTTATGCTCACTTACGCGGAGCTAATCAGCTTCACTTCGTCTTCAGTGAAATGAGTAATTACGTCATTAATTACCCTGAGTTTCCACGCCGAATACCAAGCGACGGAAATTCTGTTTAAATAGAGCTCCCGGCTCATCTTCCTCTTCATCTCATCCGAAGAATTTCTGAGAACTCGAGTGACTCACGAATGATCTTCAACTGATCTTCGTTCAATTCTCCATAGATTTTCATCATTAGGATGTCTCTCCAGAGGAGTTTGGCTTTTCGCAAGTTGGCCGGCGTTAATGGCAGCAGCCGTGAAGATAAATGCAACAGCGAACCAGTCTATGCAGCGTCTTCCGAAGGTAAAAACCTCATCTCTTGGTTTTCTAAGAACCATTCTGAGATATTTTGGCTTGGTTTATTCTGGACGATTGCTTATCTTGTCGGCGAGATCGCCGTTTTATTGTGTCGTCCCTGCGCTTGAAACGCGGGGCTTTACTAGTAGTCTCAATGAATCTGCGAGGCTATCTTTGATTAGCAGTCGCGATGAATTTGAAAGAGAAGGAAAGAGCATAAAGAAATCTTGTCCCCCCTTTACGCGAAGTTATCGCATTATCCTCTGCGTTTAAAGCGCGAGGCTATTTCTTCAACTGTGCGCGGAGTTAGCTTAACTCCGCGTTTTCACTCTTTTGAAAATTTTGTTCCTTTTGCAGTAAGTTCAATCCTTTCTGAAGAGGAGTGTATGCGGGTCCATCGATCTTCATCAGCAGAAGTGACTCTAAGGAAGTTAGAAGCATACGCTTTACAACATAGCTGCAGGTTTCAAGCTCTGGCTCCGAGAGATAAACTCCTGAAGGGGCTGTAAATAGGGAGCTGCAGCAATTGCAGTGCAGAATTGCAGCACTTGCAGTTCAGAATTGCAGTACTTTTCTTTCCTCTCGTGCTTCATTTCGGATGACAGATCCTAGTTGACATTTGCAGAGGAGATCTTTTGCATGTGAACTAGGGAACTGAGCTTCAACACCCCGTAGAGAAATCTTGAATTTCTTTTGCATGTGAACCAGGGAACTGAGCTTCAACACCCCGTAGAGAAGTCTTACTGTTTGATTATTGACAAGTTGATCATATAAAAGCTTTTGGGAGAGCTATAACTCCCTCTTTGTAATCTCTTCTTTTATGAATAAAGATAAATTATTTTCCTCTCTATCTGTTAGCTTCAAGAATTTTGCTTGCTCAACAAATAGATGGTCAATAATTTTGGTAAAATAGTCTAAGGCACTTCTGCGTAACTTAGACTGATAATACCCAAATGATCGGATAATGATCTCTTTAACTTAGCCAAAAATCCAAGTTTTTCATGAGAACGCGAGGTTAAAATACCAAGTTATCCTTGCATTTCGCGGAGTTAAATAACTTCGCATTTTCCATCATCGCGCGAGGCTAATAGCTTCGCGTGTTGAAGAGTAACTGACTAGTCACTTTCTCCGAAATTCGCACCGAATTCCAAGAGGCGGTTCCTTTTATTTAAAAGAAATCTCTATTTCTTATCCTTCTCACTCTATTTGAGAATTTTCCAGAAACTTAGAGATTCAGGCGATCAGAGTTCAGGTGACCCGATCTTCTTCCGACCGAGTTTCTCCAGATTTTCAGTCGATTTTCCTCAGCAATGGCACCCAAAACTCGTGCTACTTCTCGAGCAGCTCCATCTTCGGCGACTGGCACAAGCAGTGGTGGTGGCGGCCAAGGCAGCGACGCGCCAGCCCACATTTCGCCTATCGGGGGTAAGAATCTCTCCATCGAGACTCTTTAGAACATTTCTAGAGTGATTTGGCTTAAATTTAACTGATCAATCAACTCTTTTACCGGCGAGATCGCCGTACTCCTACCTTAAGGCTTGGAGAAGAAGAAAAGTCTCTGACTGCCTTCTTACGCGAAGTTATCGCATCATCCTCGCATTTAAAGCGCGAGGCTATTTTAATTAACTGTCGTACTAAAAACGCGAGGCTATTTTAAGTAGCTGTCGCGCTAAAAACGCGAGTCTATTTTAAGTAGCAATCGCGCTGAAACGCGAGGCTCTTTTGACTTCTACGCGGTCTAATTTTAGCTTCGCGCGACGCTATTTTTAGCTTCGCGCGTTCTAATCTTTAGCTTCGCGCGTTCATACTTAGAGAAATTTTCTGCCCTAGAGAAACTTCTCTTACTCTGGTGTTTCTTTGTGCAGTAGGGTATTCGATGGAATCTCTTCCCCACAAGAACTACTTCGGCTTTGCTGGGGGTTCTGATCCTTCAGGCCAATTCCGTTTCACTACCATCCTGCCCTTGTACAAGCCAGACCCGAAGGATCGCAAGGAGAAGTTGATCAAGTACCATCCCACTACTGCGCGAGAAATGATAACTGATGCTGCTTTTGAAAACGTGAACAGATAGGCGATGGAGAAACCCACCTTCCTCTTTGGAGACCAGATGGATCAATCAGATGAGATCTTTTCTGAAGAGGAACGCGTTTGGTTATATAACTCAGGCGAAATATTGATGTTTCTGCCTAGAATGGATCGTAACTATCCTCTGGTCTATCTTCAGAGGCTGGCGATACCTCGGGAACTAAAGTGGGGATTGACTCAAGAGCAAGATGGCGTCCCAACAGGCAAATTTGGTGCAAAAGGTTATCAAGATGGTTCCCCCAGATGCATTACTGGCTTGCTTCCAGGCCGATTTGGCAAGGAGCTTCCAGTGGGAGAAGTCCCATCTCGTGCCCGAACTTTCTTAAGTGAGTTCTTGGCGAAGGATGGTCAGTACCCGGCTAGCGACTTCAGGATGCCTGACTGGGTTCATTCTTCTAACAATATGTGGTGGGCCCGCCTTGTTCAGTACATGTTGGATTCCCACGAGCCCATTTTAAAGAATATTGGCTTGTAAAAAGCCATCAGGAATGTCCAATTCGGATTTTCCCAGAGTGCTTATCACTTTTACTGCCTTTTGGAGATGTATAACCCTGAAACCTGTACTTTCTTTACTCTAGTGGGTGAGCTAAGCTTCGTTCTCCACGAGATGTTTGAGGTTTCTGGGCTCTCGATGGGCGAAGTCCCTTACGAGGAGTATATCCCTACCACCGATGAGTTGAACATGCTATTGGAGTGGGATGAGCGCATTTATGTCACGTACTGGGAGATGATGTGCCATTATCATATCTGCGCTGACCAGACAGGTGCACGTAATCACGGTAATGGCCACAAGAAGTGGGCCGAATACCTTTTTGCCAACCTAAATTCTAAGGATAGCTCGGCCACTATCCATGGTAATTCTCCTGTCCCAACCGAAAACTCCAAACCCTAGGGTGGAGATGCCCTACACCTATTTGATGGCGTGGCTCGTCTTGCACTGTCCCTCCTTAATGAGTGCATCGGAGCATCGTTCGGGCGAAAAGTGCTTCCTTGTAGAACTGTATGAACGTTCTTCATGGAGGCAGAATTATATGTCCCAGATTCGGAAGACTCTTCGTAGCTTTCAGAATTACGAGATCTTCCGGTGTTTTCCTGACTTTCCCGGCGGAGGATATGGGACGAGGCTGAAGGATGTCGTGGGAGCAGATAAGTTCACTACTTTATCTGCAGGAGCGTTCTAGTGGCTTCTCAATATTCGTCCCGGACACTTGGTGTATCGTCAAGATCTCAAGTGTCAGATCGAGCCATATACTCCGAGTCGCTTTGCTCGCCAATTTGGATATTCTCAACTCTATGTGGGCAATCCAAATAAAGATCTCGCTCACGAGGGAAATTTATACGAAGGCGCTCGTGGCTGATTCCATTTTGCAGCGGGCGGGACCGAGGCTGAATTCTCCTTGCCCCAGAAAGTGCCAGAATTGGCCATGACCCTCAGCTTCTGCAATTGGTTCAATATTGCGAATGCTGACGTGCCCGGCTTCTCTCTCAATCGCAGTTGTTGCAAAGAGATTGAAGCCCTCTATATTAGCCGCCAGGGTGCTTCTAGGGTAAGGATAAAAGGAATGGAAGAATTCCTTGGCGCTGCGGCTGAGCCTTCGGATGTCAGCGAATCAGACGATGATGCCGGTGATGATGACGACAATACTGGTGCTGGTGGAGCTCCTCAGCCTATTGTCAGTCGTTCCCTGAGTCCAACTCTCAAACGCCACGGCACTTTAAAGAAAAGGCCGGGTAAGAAGCAAAAACTGGCACAGGAAACTTTGATAGCCCCCCAAGAAGTGGCTATCAAACTTGCTTCCGACTTGTTGGCTTCAGCTGTACCCCCATCGTTGGCAAGGGAGGATGAACCTGCTAAAGCTCCAAGTGTTGCTGAGGTTTCGGCTCCTTCGGCCGTAGAGCCTGTGGTAGAACCCGGGGCGCAACTAACGGGTAGCGAGACGGGTACATTGCTGGAAATGACAATGGCTCCCCCTTCAAGTCCGACAACTGGACTTGTATCGCCTGGTATGGCCTTTAGCATTTTATCTTTTGCCCGTTATTATTTTAACGTAACACTGCTTTTCTGGTCTTCTGAAATGCAGGTGATCAACTTCTCTCGCCAATGCACTCGACTACCCAAGTAGAGTCTGACGATAGAATGGACCATTCCGGCTCCGTTGGTGGTGTGGGTAGCTCTGCTGGTGAGTTTGCGGCTGATTATTCCACACCGGCTCCTGCCTCTGTTCCCTCTTCAATTCCCTCAATCGACGAACTGGGGAGCGATGAGAGAACAGAAGTCATTATCGCAGCTGCTGCTAAGGAGGCCACACCGTCTCCTAGTATGCCATCTCCAACACCAGTTTGCTCCACTGAGACATTTCCCATGGTCGTTGGCATGCCTTCTCAGTCAGCGATTTTAACGTCGTCTGTTGTCGTGGCTGCTGAGATACCTGCAACTCTTCCGACTTCAAGCCTTCCAACAGGGGAGGAGAATAATTTGAAATTCTCGTTCGAAGATGCTTCTCCCACCGGAGGAGCTTCAGGCGAAGTGATCCCATCTTCTCTTCCTGTTGGTGGGGGTACCCAAGTGATCTGTACTGACGGTACTTTGTCTGGGGTCTCCAGCTCTTCCAGATCTGCACTGGCTCTACTGGTCCCCCATATTATGAATTTAATGCAGGGACGGGCTTCTTCTTCTCCAATTCCAGCAACTACTGCTCTCTTACTTACGACACCTTTCTTGGCATTACCTACTTTGCCTACCGACAGTGCAAATCCTCTTGAAAAACTTTTCGGCTTCACTGTCGAGGATTTTATGTATTTGTTAAGAAGATGTGTCGAGATGGTTCTTGCTGGCCACGATTTCTTCAACTTCGCACGTCCACTGTTACTCCGCTATTTAGGAAATATTGAAGAATTCGGTGGACAAGATCGAGCAGCTCCATACCGGGCCCGCCTTGCAGCCTTAGAAGAGCAGGTGACCACGCTACACACACTCCGTCAGGCGGATGTGGAGGTGATCACTGAAATAGAGCTGGCACGGCTTCGGGCAGAATCCTTATCTCGAAGAAATATTTTAAGGCAGCAGGAGGAGAGATGGTCTCAGGAGCTGACAGAGCTCCAGGCCAGTCGGGAATCCGTTATTGGCGACCTGCAGAGGGTAAACTTTGGAATTGAGGAAGGTCAGGCGGCCATCTCTAAAGCCCAGGAGACGATTGCCAGAGCTTGGGCCACCTTGATAGAAAATGAACTCCGATTAGGAGAATCTGTCAAGAAGCGAGAGATGTTGCTTGTCCAGCAGGAGCAGATTCAGCAGAAAGAGATGACCAGGAATCGTGCCATAGAAGAATCTCGTCAGCAACAACTTACAATAAGTGATGATGAGTTGCGTGGGCAAGCTCAGCAAACCATGGAGGCTTCTCATCGTAGAAATTTGGACGAGACAATAAACCAATTGAGACTTCTAGGAGGCCAATAGTTTCATCTCTCTTTACGCTTTTATCTTCCTTGTAATAGGAACTTCGTAAACAAGAGAGAGATAATCTTACGATGTTTCTTTGAAATTCTTTTTGTATCTTCACCTTTTTAATAAAGATGATTCTTTTGACTCTTTTATTTGCCGGCTTCAAAACAGATTTGCTTGCCCAACAAATAACCTGTCGTCAAAACGATATATCTCGGTATCGTTTATGCTCAATTTCTCGAGCCGAAATAAAAATTAAAATTTAATATGGGATTTTTAGCAAACCCCCAGTTATTAACGGATTTGATTAGTCTTTACCAACTACCGTTTGAGTTGGGCTAGCCATGTTATTCCCCTCAACATGGTGAGTTGTCGAGGACTACGTTTGGGCTTAAATGCCAAACTTTTCCTCTTCCCTTTACTTTATCGGTATTGGGCGATTCATACTTTCACCCCAGCATGATGGGTTAGCGAGAAACTTGTTCTCTTCTCATTGCCTAGTTGGCGTTGGGCAATTCATACTTTTACCCCAGCATGATGGGTTGGCGAGAAACTTGTTCTCTTCCCATTGCCTAGTTGGCATTGGATAATTCATACTTTTACCCCAGCATGATGGGTTGGCGAGAAACTCGTTCTCTTCCCATTGCCTAGTTGGCGTTGGGCAATTCATACTTTTACCCCAGCATGATGGGTTGGCGAGAAACTCGTTCTCTTCCCATTGCCTAGTTGGCGTTGGGCAATTCATACTTTTACCCCAGCATGATGGGTTGGCAAGAAACTCGTTCTCTTCCCATTGCCTAGTTGGCGTTGGGCAATTCATACTTTTACCCCAGCATGATGGGTTGGCGAGAAACTCGTTCTCTTCCCATTGCCTAGTTGGCGTTGGGCAATTCATACTTTTACCCCAGCATGATGGGTTGGCGAGAAACTCGTTCTCTTCCCATTGCCTAGTTGGCGTTGGCAATTCATACTTTTACCCCAGCATGATGTGTTGGCGAGAAACTTGTTCTCTTCCCATTGCCTAGTTGGCGTTGGGCAATTCATACTTTTAGGTCAGAGGCGCTTAATTACATATGCCTAAAAGAAAGATTGGGGGCTGTTCAAACTTGAGAACTAAGCACACCAGGTTTGGGTCAGAGGCGCCAAACTGCGCATGCCCAGGAAAAGACTGGAGGTGGTTCAAACTTGAGAACCAAATTGGAGGCGGTTCAAAGCTCTCTCGCGTAACTTGAACTGGGTACTCCAAACACACCAGGTTTAGGTCAGAGGCGCACAATGCGCATGCCTAAGAAAAGACTGGAGGTGGTTCAAACTTGAGAACCAAACACACCAGGTTTTAGGTCAGAGGCGCACACTGCGCATGCCTAAGAAAAGATTGATGGTGGTTCAAACTTGAGAACCAAACGCACCAGGTTTAGGTCAGAGGCGCACAATGCGCATGCCTAAGAAAAGATTGATGGTGGTTCAAACTTGAGAACCAAACGCACCAGGTTTAGGTCAGAGGCGCACAATGAGCATGCCTAAGAAAAGACTGGAGGTGGTTCAAACTTGAGAACCAAGCACACCAGGTTTAGGTCAGAGGCGCACAATGCGCATGCCTAAGAAAAGAAGACGCGTTTCTCCAGGGTTACTAAGAATAGTATTTCTTCAGAAATTTTCCATTGATCGGTATCATCATTCTGACGCCATCTTGATTCATTAAGCGATAGGCTCCACTGGAGTATGCTGTCTCCACAACAAACGGTCCTTCCCACTTGGGTTCAAATTTACCCTTAGTCTTGTGGGTTAGCACCATTGGCCTTTTAACAGCAAGAACCAAGTCTCCTTGTTTAAAGGTCCTTGGTTTAACGTTCTTATTGAACGTTTGAGATATTCGGGCTTGATACAACTCAATTTGTTGTTGAGCCCTGAGACGTTTTTCATCTAACGCCTCTAGTTCTTGCAATCTTTGCTGATGGCGCTCTTCTGTCGTCATTTTTGTGGCTAAAGCCACTCTTAATGATGGTATCTGGATTTCAAGAGGCAAGACAATCTCACTTCCGTAAACCAAAGAGAACGGGGTAGTTTTAGTCGGGGTGCGAACGGTGGTGCGATAAGCCCACAAACATTCTCCCAACTTTTCATCCCAATCTCGTTTATTGGAAGAGACGAACTTCCGAAGGAGTTTGATGATCGTCTTATTAAAAGCTTCAGCTAACCCATTAGCCACAGGTTTATATGGTGTAGAAGCGATATCTTTGATTCTGAATTTATTGCAGAATCTGGAGAATCCCTGACTGATGAATTGCGGACCATTATCATGAATGATCCGTCGAGGGACGCCAAATCGGTAAATGACATGATGCTTGACGAACTTGATCACATCTGTCGTTTTCACCTCTTTCATGGGCACGGCTTCGGCCTATTTTGAAAAATAATCGGTTATTGCAAGAATAAACCGATGTCCTCTGGATGACGGGGGAGTTATGGGCCCTACAATATCCATCCCCCATGCCTCAAATGACCAGCTTGCAACGGTATTGTGCAAGTATTCTTGGGGTTGATGAATGAAATTGGCATGTATTTGGCATGCATGACATCGTTTAGCGTATGCCATTGCTTCCGTAACCATGCTCGGCCAGTAGTACCCTAGCCTTCTTATACGGTCTCCAAGTTTAGGACCGGGCTGATGAGCTCCATATATTCCATCATGTGTTTCTTTCAGCACTTGTTCTGCTTCTACTTTCGATATGCAGCGTAGCAATAGACCACCTCTTGACTTTCTATACAAAATCTGAAGTTTATGGTCATAATAAAATCTTTGGGCCTTCCTCTTTATTGAGGTGGCTTCCTTAGAATCTTCTGGTAATATCCCATGCAAGGCATAATCCACAAACGGAAATCGCCAATCACGGGGTTCTAACTTTAAGCCAATCTGGCATACCTCTTCGGCTTGAGATACCACGTCTGGTTGGAGGAGTTCTCTACTTCCAATGGTGATGCTTTTAGCTTCACCTGGCGGGATCGCTAGCGTTGCGGCTAATGCGGCAAGAGCATCTGCATAAACGTTCTCGTTTCGAGATACGTGATATATGTAGAATTGTTCAAAATATCCTGCTAGCTCAATAGCTAGCTGATGATAGGGGATGAGGGCTTCATGTCTGACTTCATACTCACCTGTCATCTGATTGACAATGAGCTTAGAATCTATATATGCCTCTAGATGGTTCACCCCCAGTTGCAGAGCTATTTTTAAGCCGATAATAAGCGCGTTGTACTCCGCTACATTATTAGTGCACGGTTCTGTTAATGAGTAACCGTTAGGCAATATATGTTTATGTGGGGATATTAGTACAACCCCCACTCCAGCAGCAAATCATCTTGCGGCACCATCAAATAACGTTTGCCAAGGCTGTTCTCTGCTAACTGTGTTGACCTCTGATGTCTACTTTAATTTGGACCAAATTGAATGGTCTGCAAGGAAATCAGCGATTGCCTGCCCCTTCATGGCCTTTTGAGGGATAAAATGTATGTCATAGGGCGATAGTAAGAGCGCCCATTTTGCCAATCGGCCATTTAAGGATCCCGGTTTGGTCATTAGAATCTTCAAGGGGTTAACTTATGATATAACATGAATTGTTTGCCCTGAAAGGTAGTGTCGCATTTTTTGAACAGCAAACACTAGGGCTAAACATTCCTTTTCAATTGGGGTATATCACTGTTCGGCCCCAATCATTGTTCTACTTAAATAGTAGAGGGCATGTTCATGGCCGTGCTCATTATATTGAGCAAGTAATGCTCCTAAAGCATTATCCATGGCCCTTACATATATAAGGAATGGCTGCCTAGGGACTGGTGCCATTAGTACAGGAGGCTTAGTAAGGTACTCCTTGAGGTCATCAAATGCCTGCTAACATGCCTCATCCCATATGAAAGACACTCCCTTCTTCATAAGTTTGGAGAATGGCTGGCATCGTCCAGATAAGTTGGATATGAAGCGCCGAATATAAGCGAGCTTTGCTTGTAATCCCCTTAATTCCTTAAGATTGCGGGGAGGCGGCATTTCGCTAATCGCTTTTACCTTTTCCGGGTCGAGGAAAATTCCTTTTGAAGTTATTACGAACCCTAGAAACTTCCCGCTGGATACCCCCATGAACGACTTGGTAGGATTCATTTTCAAGTGATGTTTCCGCATAAGATCGAAGACCACTCTTAAATCGTGAAGATGATCTTCTTTGTATTTGCTTTTAACTGCTAAGTCATCCACATAGCACTCTACTGTTCTGCGCAGGTGCTTTTTGAATATGGCACTCATTGCACGTTGGTAGGTGGCACCTGCATTCTTTAATCCGAATGGCATCACTGTATAACAGTATACCCCCTGTGGTGTTCTGAAAGCTGTATGCTTTTCATCATCTGGGTGCATCTTGATTTGGTTATAACCTGAGAAGCCATCCATAAAGGACATCCTCTCATAACCGCAAGTGTTATCGATCATCACATCGGTGATGGGGAGTGGAAATTCATCCTTGGGACATGCAGCATTCAGATCTCGAAAGTCAATGCATATCCGGATTTTGCCATTCTTTTTGCGAACTGGCACTATGTTTGCCACCCAATCTGGGTGTTGTTCTTCACGGATGAAACAGAATTGTATAAGCTTGTTGACCTCAGCAACTATTGCCTCCATCAATTCCGGTCGAAAACGCCTCTGTTGCTGTTTAACAGGTTTGACATCTTCTTTTATATTTAACCGGTGTGTGGCAATTTGAGGGTCAAGCCCAGGCATATCTTCATAACTCCACGCGAACACATCTATATACTCTTTGATAAGAGATACAAGTTCCTCATTTTCTAAAGGAGTTAGTGTGTCGCTTATGAAAATGGGTTTCGGATTTTCTTCCGTTCCCATGTTAACTTGTATTAATTTGTCTTCTGTGGGCGGGTCACGCTGTTCAAAGCGGACATCCCAGAGAGAATCCATATGCCTAGCCCAAGCGTCATCTTGAACGTCAATTGGTTCCTCGTCGCTTTCTGGCGCAGCTGAAACCATATTGATTGTCAAAGATTGAAACCAAGCACCGGTGCTTATATCTGAATCATGATCTGGTGAAGATGTTTCTTCTTTGGCCGAAGAACTCTCTTCAGCTTTTAATGGTGAAGAAGGTGGGGTAGATACATAACCCAACCCCTTGCGGGTCTTCTAATAATAATCAGGGCTCTTTCCTCTCGGTCTAAACGAGGGTATGAGATTCCGTCTCCCTTTTTCAAAGTTTAATCCCGGCTTCTGGGTAAAATTATATCCCATTTTCTCCATCATCTGTCAGGACCTTTGCTCATATAAGTGAAATTGAGGTGATGTTTGTTCATCACTTTCGCTACTTTGTCTCTGTCGAGGCGACGTGGCTACTTTGCCGAACATGATCGGCCTTTGGGACTTCTGTCGGGGAGGCACTTCAAAGAAGTGCCCTTGATCCTCGGTTAGTTTTAATTGAGAGAGGAGGGAAGACCTGAGGGGCAAATGGTATGCCGCCAGAACTTCAAGTTCAGTTAGGCCATCCGCTTCGATGGAGGTACAAGAGGGCTCAGACTCAGTAGCTACAGCATGCTCGTAGACTAACTTTACATTTTCATTAATAACCCATTCACTTTCTATTACATCCATTATATTATCAAGACCTAAGCTAAGATCTAGGTGAGGGTTGATTTCGTAATCACCCCCATCATCTTCTCCAAGGTGTTCGTACTCAGTGTCGGCTTCATTGCCACTGTCGTCGGGCTTTGGAGGCTTGCTAAGACTGTCATTGGAGGCTTCATGTGCTGGCTTGTAGAGTGCAGCATCTGTGAAGTAATTTTCCAACCCTTTGAATGGCTGCTTGTCAGCAATTAGTGTCCGGACCTCTCCTTCCTCATCGCAATATTTCATGCACTGGTGAAGAGTCGACGGAACTATCATATGAGAGTGGATCCAAGGTCGCCCCAATAAAATATTGTAGGAGGTATCAGCATCAATTACATAGCATGTAACCTCCATTTTCAAGTCTCCAATTTGACACCGCAATCGGATCTTACCAAGAGGATGGCTATTATTAGCGTTGAATCCATAGATGGTAGTGTGTGTAGGTGTCAAGCGATGAAGGGAAATCCCCAACAGCTGCATCAATCTACTGGGTACGACACTGAGTGCAGAACCTGGATCAATCTGAATTCGGTCCACTTTTGTGGACCCGACATATCCAGTGAAATATAAAGGCCTATGATGCTTTATATTCCTCACCTGCATGTCTTCTGGAGAGAAGATGATTTGTGGGACTTGCCTCCTTACTTGATGACAGTAGGGGCAAGATTCCCGCTCTTCGATGGCCGGCTCGACAATCTGAGCTAGGAACGATTCAGAATCTGCCAAGGCCTCTCTTAGAGCTTCACGTGTTGATTTTGATAATCTCAACAATTCGTAAAGCGTTATTCGCGCTGGGATGTTAGCCAACTGCGCAATTATGTCAAATTCGAAGGGAGTTTCTTTGGCTCCTTCATCTCTGGTAGGATTCTTCTGGAAACGAAGTCATTTCTGCTTTGCAGGCTTTGCGAGTTCTGCATAGATATCTTTTGGATCCACTCTAGTGTAGTCCTTAAGATATGTCTTTCCAGATCGAGTACTGGAAGGGCCTGCCCCATCTTGATGGGTGGCCATAGTTTCGGGCTCTTCTTCAGAATCTGTGAAGGCCCCCGAAGCTATATATTCTTTCTTTATATCTGCAGAAATGGCATTAACAACCCATTTCTTCTCTTGGCCTCTTGAAGTAGTCCATTGTTCATCTTCCAGCAAGTCGGGGTGAACCCACATAATTTCCCCCTTTTGGGTTGTTACGGGGACAAGTCCCTCTTAGGCTTTGTTGTGCGGATCAAGATTCTTCGTGACCATCTTACCCTTAGGGATTGGGGTCACTCCTGCGGGAAACTCGTGGGTTCCGACCATTATGGTTGCCATATTGGCAGTGACTTTCTTCTGCTCTTCCTTAAGCGTCAGAACTCCAGCCTCTATTAGTGCTTGGATTTTGTTCTTAAGGGGAAAACAATCCCTGGTAGGGTGCCCAACATTCCGGTGATAAAGACAGTAATTGGGGTCTTTAGTCTTACCCGCATCTTCTGGCTTCTTATTCTCCGGAAGTTTTAGCATTTCTTTCTTCTGGAGCAGGTGAAAGAGGATATGTGTCTGTTCCGTCTTGAAAGTGTAATTCCTTTCTTGTTGCGGTTTGATTTGACTTGATCCTCGCTGACCTTGAGGCTTTGGCTCTGGCGGAGGACCGATTTTCTGAGGAGCAGCTTCTGACGACATGACTGCTTTCCCTTTATTCTTGTTGCTATTGTTTTGGGTATATGGCTTACTGCCCCCAGCGTTTCTTGATCCGCGGGATTCCTCGACTCGACGAATCAAGTCTTCAGCTTGCTCTCCTTGTTTGAGCAGGTCCCTCCACGTCTTAGACTCTACAGGCCCCATTTTGAGGAGCATATTGGTCTTAAGGTTGTGTCGACAGGTCTCGACTAGAGTTTCCTGGATCATTCTGTGTTTACAATGTACGGACTTCTCCCGGAACCTTTCTATGAAATCTTTAACCTCTTCTTGTTCTCCTTTCCTAGTCGCGATGAGGGAATGAACCGCAATCTCGGTGTCATCCTCGAAGAAACGTGAGAGAAATAATTTCTCAACATCTAACCAGGTATTAATAGTACCTGGGGGCAGCTGCATGAACCAAGTAAAGGCAGGCCCTCGCAAAGTACTTGCAAATACTTTGGTCATGATGGGATCATTACCCATTAAGTGTCCTGCTTGGGACAAAAAGTAATATATATGCTGACTGGGCGATCCCTTCCCGTCGTATGGCTCTAACTTGAGCGGCTTATACTTTGGTGGGTAAGGTATCATATCCCATTCAGGAGGATACGGTCTAGAGACCCCAGCTTCTTTCAACTCCTTTTTACGCATTAAAGCTTCGAGTTGACTCTGCAGCTTTTCTATCTTTTCGCCATGCGGATCATGGAAAGAAAATCTATCCTCTTCCTCATGCATCGAGTGGGCTTTCTCTTCCTGTTCTTCTTCATTCAGAGTTTCTCTGCCCTTTTTGGCATTATCTTCAACAAACCTCGATAGCATGACTTTGAATCCTTCAATCATCTTTTGCTGCTCTCGAATCATCTTTTCTTGAGCTTCAAATCTCTGATTGATATCGTCAGACTTATCTGCCATATGCGATGCTGACTTCTGTAGCCGAGACGATATAGAGGATGGAGGCGAGGCTGTAGCGGAATTATCGCTGTCCTCGTCGCAAGAACCCCCTGCGAGCTTCTTATAATTTCGGGGCGGGACGGCTCCTGATCTTAGTCGAGTAATACGATGAGGTTCTTCATCGCTCGATTCTGAATCATCATCCGTCTCTGCAATTTTCTTCCCTTTTCCTACCATGTTAGAAGTTACAGCTCTCCCTTGCTTCAAGGAAGTGCTTCTTGTCTTCTTAGCAGGATTCCGGTTTGACTCATTTAATCGGTCGAATACAGATATCTTGTTCTTGCTGCAGCCACAGTTGTCCATCACGGCTGATACTGCTGTCACAAGTTGCTAGTAATGGCAAATATGTTCAACTTGAAGTTGGTCTATGCCTCTCTTCTTAGAGAGATGTTCCCTGAGGTCAGTGCCTCTAGCCATGGAGTCAAGAGGTCCATTCAACTCTTGAGAATGTTTAGGAATCCACTGAAGCTTTTTTGATTGATCAACCCTGACTCTGGGGTCGGACCGGTCCTCGCGCGGCTTAGGAATAGCCTCGCGTTTCACATTGCGAGCATGAAGAATAGCTCCGCGCTTATCCACACTAGCCTCGCGTTTCTCGCTGGCTTGGTGTGTCCTTCGAAGTTTAGCTTCTGGAATAATAGCCCCGCGTGAAGGGAAGTTCTTGCACGCTGGCTTATCTTTGCGATTAACGCAGATCATAGCTTCGCGCCTAGTACGATTCTTACGACTGACAACTATTTGCCAATCATCTTCGCGTTCCTCGCGGGTATCAGAAGTCTTGCGCTTATTGCAAGTATTACTGGCTTCGCGTCTCTCGCTATGCTCAGTAATAGCCTCGCGTGGAGAATCACACGCTGGCTTTGAAGGATTTTATACTTGCGTAACTCGCGAGTGTTGGGTATTCTGCGACTAGCGCAACCCTTACTGGCTTCGCGTCTCTCGCTAGGCAAAGTAATAGCCTCGCGTGGAGAATCACACGCTGGTTTTGAATAATTTTTATACTCGCGTAACTCGCGAGTGTTGGGTATTCTGCGACTAGCACAACCCTTACTGGCTTCGCATCTCTTGCTAGGCTCAGTAATAGCCTCGCGTGGAAAATCACACGCTGGTTTTGAAGAATTTTTATACTCGCGTAACTCGCGAGTGTCAGGAATTTTGCGTAACTCGCCAGTATTACCAGCCTCGCGTGGAAAATCACACGCTGGCTTTTCCTTGCTTTTAAGGCAAGTTGTATCTTCTCATTTAACGCAGTAGAGACTGGTCTCGCAGGCAGCGCGAGCCAGTTTGCGAGGGACCATAGCCTCGCGTCCTCTAGTGTTAGCTCCGCGTCCAAGGCGGGCTTTGAGGGCTCTACGCCTCGCTCTCCGGTTCCTGTTCCGGAGTTGGGTCCTGGTCAGTCCAGTCCCTAGATCTTCTTCGGCAATCGGAAGCTCATCCTCGGCTAGGATTTCTTGTGTGAACTCCGGCTCTATAGCCGCAGTCTCCAAGGATCTCCGTCTCTCGGTGGATACCTTTCTACCCGTCACTCGGGCATTGGAGTACATGCGACGATAGTGCCGTGTCTCATCCAAGTCACCTGATCCGGAGGAGAGGAACTCCTCGTACTTCTGCTGGTCGATTTCAACGACCAGCGTGTCTACTTCGGATCCGATCAAGTCAACGTACTATTGCGCTACAATCTCTTCATCAGTGAAAGAGACGGCTCCCACTGTGGTCGCCAGTTTGTTCGTCGCAAAAGTTTCTTCGTTTCCTGCCATTGAATACATCTTAGATTAAAATAGAAGTGAACAAGATATAAAGAAAACAAACGAGAGGATTTTATAGTTCAATCTCTCTCTTTTACAATGTGTTGTGGGATCTGTGGCGATGGGATCTATAGTAGTTCCTTTGGACGATCGGTACGTTGAAATCTTCTCTTTTAAAGATATAGGCCAAATATAGACGACCTTCTCTGGTTTTGATTTGTTCAAGGCTCTCGCGTAACTCGAACTTCTCAAGAACTCTAGAAAGAAGATGGCGATTTTCTCTGATCTTCACGAACTCAAGGCTCTGTGCGTAACTTGAATTCTCCAAGATTTCAGAAAATCACCTCAATTGCCGGACCAGAAGATGATCAGCAAAGGCTTCAAGGCTCTCTCGCGTACTTGAATTGCCAAAGGATCGATAGGAGACTTCCGATGCCAAAAAGAAGACCCCTAGGGTTTCACCAGGAAGGTATTTATAGCCCCAGGTTAATGCAAGAGTTTCTATCTAAATAGAACTCGTCATTATCAGGGATTCCAATCAAATATCTTAGTTTTGATGGAATTTTGATTAGACTTGATGCGGATATTTGAATAGGCCCAGAATCATAATCTCAATCAATTTGAGATTCTGGTTATCTGCTTACGCGGAGCTTTAATCGCATCAAAACGCGACGCTAAATAACCAAAACGCGGAGCTAACGCGGAGCTATTGATCATCTCCGCGTTTTACTGAAACGCGAGGCTAATACAAGCCAGACTGCGGAATCAACGCGGAGCTATTAAACATCTCCGCATTTTATTCAAACGCAGGGTTAATGTAACCAAATGCGGGGCTATTGAATTGGCTCCGCATTCTGTTGTGGAAAATCCTTTTAACTTAGAAATTTTCACTGCCAACAAGCCGGTGTGTGGCAATCTGAGGATCAAGACCGGGCATGTCTTCATAGCTCCATGCGAACACATCTATATACTCCTTGATAAGGGATATAAGTTCCTCCTTTTCCAGGGGAGTCAGTGTGTTACTTATGAAAATGGGTTTCGGGTTCTCTTCCGTTCCCATATTAACTTGTACTAGTTTGTCCTCTATGGGCGGGTCACGCTGTTCAAAGTGGACATCCCATAGAGTATCCATGTGCTTATCCCAGGAATCATCTTGAATATCAATTGGTTCCTCGTCGCTTTCTGGTGCGGCTGAAACCATATTTACTGCTAGAGATTGAAACCAGGCACCGGTACTTAGATCCGAATCATGGTCGCATGGATGTAAGTCCTCATTGGCCGAAGAGCTTTTTTCATATTCGTGTGGTGACGAGGGACGGGTAGATACATAGCCCAACCCCCTTCTCGTTTTCTGATAAAAGTCTAGGCTCTTCCCTCTTGGTCTAAATGAGGGTATGAGATTTCATCGCCCTTTTTCAAAGTTCAATCCTGATTTTTGGGTAAAATTATAACCCATCTTTTCCATCATTTATCGATATTTATGTTCATATAAGTGAAATTGAGGTGATGTTTTTTCATCACTTTCACTACTTTGTCTTTGATTAGGTGACGTGATCACTTTGCCGAAGACAATCGGTTTATGCAATACATGTCGTGGTGGTACTTCAAAGAAGTGATCTTGTCCTTTTGTTATTTTAGACCGAGAGATGAGAGACGATCTTATTGGCAAGTGATATGCCGTCAAGACTTCAAGTTCGGATAGGTCATCTGTCTCGGTGGATGTACAATAAGGCTCAGACTCTGTAGCTACAGCAGGATTGTAGACTAATTTTATATTTTCATTGATAATCCACTCATCCTCTGCTACATTGGCTACATTATTATCAAAATCCATTTTAAGATTTATGCGAGGGTTAATTTCGTAATCACCCCCATTATCCTCTTCCAGAGATTCATACTCAGTATCGGCCTCGTTGCCTCTATCTTCGGGTTCTTGAGGCTTTTTGCAGCTATTGTTGAAGACTTCGTGGGCTGGCTTGTAAGCATAGCGTCTGTGAAGTAGTTCTCTAATCCTTTGAATGGCTGCCTATCTGCGACTAATGTCCGGACTTCTCCTTGATCATCGCAGTATTTCATGCACTGGTAGAGAGTCGACGGGACTATCATATAGGCGTGTATCCATGGTCGCCCCAGTAAAATGTTATAAGACGTATCTACGTCTATAACATAGCATGTAAGTTCTGTCCTCAAATCTCTGATTTGACATCGAAGATTTTGCCAAGAGGACAACTGTCATTAGCGTTAAATCCGTATATAGTAGTATTTGTCGGCGTCAAACGATGAGGAGAGATTCCCAATAGCTACACTAGTCTTCTGGGAATAACGCTTAATGCAGACCCCGAATCGATTTGAATACGGTCCACCTTTGTGGACCCGACATATCCGGTGAAATATAAAGGCCTATTATACTTTATTTTCCTTACTTGCATATCCTCTGGAGAGAAAGTAATTTGGGGGACCTGCCTCCTCACTTGATGACAGCAGGGGCAAGAGACCTGTTCTTGGTCAGCTGGCTTGACAATCTGAGCTAGGAATGACTCAGAGTCTGCCAAGGCCTCTCTTAACGCCTCACGAGTTGATTTCGACAATCGCAACAACTCATAAAGTATGATTCGAGCTAGAATATTTGCTAGTTGAGCTATTATATCAAACTTAAACGCAGCCTCCTTGGCTTCTTCGTCTCTTGCAGAATTTTTCTGTAAACGAAGTCCCTTTGGCTTCACAATCTTCGCGAGTTCCCCGTATATATTCTTCGCGTCTACTCAGGTGTAGTCCTTAAGATACGGTTTACCAGATCGAGTGTCGGAAGGACCTGCCCCATCCTGATAAGTGGTCATAGCTTCGGGCTCCTCTTCAGAGTCTGTAATTGCCCCTGCAATTATGTATTCGTCTTTTATTTTCGCGGAAATAGTATTGCTAGTCCGCTTTTTTTTGACCCCCTGCGGCAGTCCACTGTTTATCTTGTAGTAAATCAGGGTGGACCCACATGACTTCCCCCCTTTGAATTGTTACGGGGTAAGTCCTTTCTGGGTCTTTTGATGTGGGTCATGATTTTTCATGACCAGCTTTCCCTCTGGTATTGGGGTCACCCCTGTGGGAAACTCATGGGTTGCCATATTGGAACTGACCTTCGTTTGCTCCTCTTTTAGCATCAAGACTCCAGCTTCTATCAATACTTGGATCCTGTTCTTCAAAGGATAACAATCCCTAGTAGGGTGTCTGACATTCCTATGGTAGAGACAATAGTTGGGATCGTTGGTTTTACCAGCGTCCTCCAGTTTTCTATTTTCTGGAAGTTTCAGCATTCCCTTTCTAAGGAGCAGATGCATGGACTTCTCCCAGAACCTTTCTATAAAATTTTTGACCGTTTCTTGTTCTCCTTGTTTAGTTACAATGAGGGAATAAACCGAAATTTTGGTATCATCCTCAAAGAAACGTGCGAGAAATTGCTTCTCAACATCAAACCAGGTATTAATAGTACCTGGGGGCAACTGCATAAACCAAGTGAAGGCAGAACCTCGCAAGGTACTTGCAAATACCTTAGTCATGATTGGATCATTACCCATTAAATGTCCTACTTGGGACAAGAAGTAGTAAATATGTTGACTGGGAGATCCTTTCCCGTCATATGGCTCTAACTTGAGCGGTTTGTATTTCTCAGGGTATGATGCCAAATCCCATTCAGGCGGATATGGTCTTGAGACCCCTGATTCTTTCAACTCCTTCTTGTGCATTAGTGCTTTGAGTTGGCTTTGTAACTTCTCGATTTTCTCTTCATGAGGGTCATGAAAAGAATTTTTATCCTCGTCCTCTTGTGTCGAGTGGGCTTTTTCTTCTTTATCTTCCTCGTTCATTTTGTTGAACGGAGTTTCTTTTCCCTTCTTGATGTTATCCTCAACAATTTTTTGAGTATTTTTGACCTCTTTTGAGAGCATCATTTTAAGATCCTCGATTGTCTTTTGCTGCTCCCGAATCATTTGTCCTTGGGCTTCAAATCTTTGGTCAATATTGTCAGATCTATCCATCATATGTGATGCTGACTTCTGCAATTTAGACGATGCCGAAGAACGAGGAGAGGCTATAGCCGAGTTATCACTATCGTCATCATAAGAACCTTTCAAAGTTTCTTATAGTTTAAGGCCGGGATAGCACCTTACTTAAATTGGGTAAAATGATGAGGTTCTTCATCACTTGATTCTGAATCATCATTTCTTTCTATGATTTTCTTACCCTTGCCAACCATATTAGAAGTTACAATTCTCCATTCTTTTCTTTGGGGAGTAGTTTTTGTCTTCTTGGCAGGGTTTTCATCTGATTCGGTTAATCGGTCGAACACCGATACCCTGTTCTTGGTGCAGCAAAAATTATCCAATACAGCAAATACTGCTGTCATAAGCTGCTGGCAATGACAAGTAGGCTTAGATTGGACTTGGTTTATACTCCTTTTCTTGATTATATATTCTCTAAGATCAGTGGCTTCAAATATGGAGTCGTGGGGCCCACTCATCCATTGAGAGGGTCTAGGGGCCTACTGAAGCTTCTTGGGACCATTGGAGTCAAGTTCTGATCCAACAGTGCAATGATCAACCATAATTTTGTATTCAGGTTGACTTACGCGAAACTGAGCAGTAGCTTCGCGTTTTGACACGCGGTGCTGAGAAGTAGCTTCGCGTTTTGTCATGCAGTGCTGAGAAGTAACCTCGCGTTTGTATATGCTAGCCCCGTGTTTTACGCTGGCTTGACGTCTTTGCAGAAGTTTACCTTCTGGAATCTTAGCCCCGCGTGGGAGAAAATTCTTGCACGCTGGTTTACTCTTGTGATTAACACAAGTCATAACTTCGCATTTAGAGCGATTTTTGAGATTAACGCAAATTTGTCAATCATCTTCGCGATTTATGCGGAGCTGTGGAGTCTTACGATTAATGCAAGTGTTACTGGCTTCACGTTCATCGCTAAGCTCAGTAGTAGCCTCGCGCGGAGAGTCACACGCTGGTTTTAAGGAAATTTTATTCTCGCGTTTATCGCGAATTTTAGAAATCTTACGATTATCGCAAGTTGTACTGGCTTCGCGTTTATCGCTAAGCTCAGTAGTAGCCTCGCGTGGAGAATCACACGTTGGCTCTAAGGAAGTTTTATCCTTGCGATTAACGTGAGTGATACAGATTTTGTGTTTATCGCAAGTTGTACTGGCTTCGCATTTATCGTTAAGCTCAGTAGTAGCCTCGTGTGGAGAATCACACGTTGGCTCTAAGGAAAGTTTATCCTCATGATTAACGGGATTGATAAAGATCTTGCGTTTATCGCAAGTCTTAACTTCGCATTTATCCCGATATTGGTGGGTCTTGCAATTAACGCGAGCCAGTTTGCAAGGGACCATAGCCTTGCGTTTTGTGAAGTTAGCATCACATTCAATGCGGGCTTTGAGGGTCTTTCGCCGCTCTCCTATTTCTATTTCGGAGTTGGGTCCTGATCAATCCAGTTCCCAAGCTTTTTTCGGCAGTAAAGAGGCCATCCTCTGCTAGGATTTCCTGCCCAAACAACGGCTCTATGGCCGGGTCTCCAAGGATCCCCGTTTATCGGTGGATTCCCGATTACCAGATTCTTGGGTATTGAAGCACACGTGACGATAGTGTCGCGTTTCGGTCAGGTTACCTGACTCGGAGGAGAGATACGCCTCGTACTTCTGCTGGTCGATCTCTACGACTAGCATGTTCACGTCGGATCCGATCCTCTCAATGTCAGATTGTGCCACGATCTCTTTTTTGGTGAAAGAGATGTCTCCCACTGTGGTCGCTGTTCGTCGCAAAAGTTCCTTCGCTTCCTTCCATTGAATAATCTTGAATTACAACGGAAGTGAACAAGATAAAAAAAAAGAACAAACGAGAGGATTTATATTTATCGCTCTCTTTTACAAAATAGTGTGGGATCAGTGGCGATGGGATCTGTCGAGCAGCTCCTTTGGACGATCAGTATGTTGAAATCTTCTCTTTTAAAGATATCGGCCGACTGTAGACGATCTTCTCTGGTTTTGATTTGTTCAAGGCTCTCTCGCGTAACTCGAACTTCTCAAGAACTCCAGAAAGAAGATGGTGATTTTCTCTGATCTTCACGAACTCAAGGCTCTGTGCGTAACTCGAATTCTCCAAGATTTCAGAAAAATATCTCAATTGCCAAAAAGAAGATCCCTAGGGTTTTACCAGGAAGGTATTTATAGCCCCAGGTTAATGTAAGAGTTTCTATCTAAATAGAACTCGTCATTATCAGGGATTCCAATCAAATATCTTAGTTTTGATGGAATTCTGATTAGACTTGCTTTGGGTATTTGGATAGGCCCAGAATCATAATCTCAATCAATTTGAGATTCTGGTTATCTGCTTACGCGGAGTTTTAATCGCATCAAAACGCGGCGCTAAATAACCAAAACGCGGAGATATTGATCATCTCCGCGTTTTACTCAAACGCGAGGCTAATACAAGCCAGACTGCGGAATCAACGCGGAGCTATTAAACATCTCCGCGTTTTATTCAAACGCAGGGTTAATATTACTAAACGCTGGGCTACTGAATTGGCTCCGCGTTATGTCGTGGAAAATCCTTTTAACTTAGAAATTTTCACTGCCAACAGAACCCCCTCCAAAGTTTTCAAAACGGCTTAGACTTAGCAAATTTTGAAATACTTTGGATACTTAAACTGAGACGCGGAGTTAGAATACCAAGTCTATCTCCAGTTTAGCCCGCCTACGCGGAGCTAATCCACTTCACTTCGTATTCAGTGAAATGAGTAACTGCCTCATTAATCACCTTGAATTTCCGCACCGAATACCAAGCGACGGATTATCCCCTTTAAATAGGGCTTCTGACTCATCTTCTTCTTCATTCTTTCAAAGAATCTGAGAAATCCAGAGCTCTAGAGATTGAGCGAGCGATGTCGCCGAACGATCTTCAACTGATCTCCGTTCGACTCTATTAGATTTTCATCATTAGGATGTCACTCCAGAAGAGTATGGCTTCGTGCACGTCGGCCGATGTTACCGGTGACGGCAGCAGCCATGAAAGTAGTTGTAGCGGCGAACCAGTCTGTGCAACAACTCTTGAAGGTAAAAACCTCATCTTTCGGTCTTTTAAGAACCATTTTGTGATGCTTTGACTTGGTTTAAAACTGGCCAATTGCTTATCTTATCGGCAAGATCGCCATCGTTCGGCCGTAAGGCTCAAAGGAGAAGACAGAGAGTGACTCTGGTCTTTTCTCTACGCGAAGTTATCGCGTCATCCCTGCGCTTAAAACGCAGGGCTATTCTAGCAGTCGGTATGAATTTGCGAGGCTATCTTTGATTAGCAGTCGCGATGAATTGCGAGGCTATCTTTGATTAGCAGTCGCGATGAGTTGCGAGGCTATCTTTGATTAGCAGTCGCGTGAATTGCAAGGCTATCTTTGATTAGCAGTCGCGATGAGTTTGAAAGAGCAGGAAAGAGCAAAAAGAAATCTTGTCTCTCCTTTACGCGGAATTATCGCGTCATCCTCTGCGTTTATGATCATGTAGAAGCTTTTGGGAGAGCTATAATTCCCTCTTTGTAATCTCTTGCTTTATGAATAAAGATAAATTATTTTCCTCTCTATCTGTTGGCTTCAATAATTTTTCTTGCTCAACAAACAGATGGTTAATAATTCTGGTAAAATAATCTAAGGCTCTTCTACGTAACTTAGATCATTAATACCTGAAGTGATCGGATAGGGAACATCTTTAACTTAGCCAAAAATCCAAGTTTTTCATGAGAACGCGAAGTTAAAATACCAAGTTACCCTCGCGTTTCGCGGAGTTAAATAACTTCGCGCTCTGAGTGGTTGCACGGAATTGCGTGAAGCTAAGTAACTTCGCATTTTCAATATCACCACGTGGGATTATCTGCTCCGCGTTTTAGGGAGTAACTGATCAGTCATTTTCTTCGAAATCCGCGCCGAACTCCAAGAGGTGGTTTCCCTCTTTTAAATAAAATCTCTATTCCTTTTCTTCTCACTTTACTTGAGAATTTTCCAGAAACCCTAGAGATTCAGGCGATCAGAGCTCAGGCGATCCGAGCGTTCTCCGACCTGTTTTCTCCAAATCTCCCGTCGATTCCACTCGATTTCCGCAGGTAATGGCGCCCAAGACTCGTGCTACTTCCCGCGCAACTCTATCATTGGCGGCTGGGGCAAGCAGTGGTGGCAGCGGCCATGGCGGCGATGCGCCGGCCCACATTTCACCCATTGGGGGTAAGGATCTCTCTATCGAAACTCTTTAGAACATTTTTAGAGTGATTTGGCCTTATTTTAACTAACAATCATTCCTTTCATCAGTGAGATCGCCGTATTCTGGCCGTAAGGCTTGGAGAAGAAAAAAAAAAGCCTCTGGCTTTCTTCTCACGCGAAGTTATCGCATCATCCTCGCATTTTAAAACGCGGGGCTATTTTAAGTAGCAGTCGCGTTGAAACGCGAGGCTATTTTGAGCAGCAGTCGCGTAGAAATGCGAGGCTCTTTTAAGTAGCAATCGCGTTGAAACGCGAGGCTCTTTTAAGTAGCAATCGCGTAGAAACGCGAGGCTCTTTTAAGTAGCAATCGCGTAGAAACGCGAGGCTCTTTTAACTAGCAGTCGCGCTGAAACGCCAGGCTCTTTTAAGTAGCAATCGTGTAGAAACGCGAGGCTCTTTTAAGTAGTCGCGTAGAAACGTGAGGCTCTCTTAAGTAGCAGTCGCGCTGAAACGCGAGGCTCTTTTGACTTCTGCGCGGTCTAATCTTTAGCTTCGCGCGGCGCTATTTTAGTTTCGCGCGTTCTAATTTTTAGCTTCGCGCGTCCACACTTAGAGAAATTTTCTGCCTTAGAAAAACTTCTCTAACTCTGGTGCTCCTATGTGCAGTAGGGTATTCGATGGAGCCCTTTGCTCACAGGAACTACTTCGGCTTTGCTGGGGGTTCTGATCCCTCAGGCCAATTTCGCTTCACCACTATCTTGGCTTTACATAAGCCAGACCCGAAGGAGCGCAAGGAGAAGTTGATCAAGTATCACCCCACTACTGCGCGAAAAATCATAACTGATGCAGCCTTCGAAACTTTGAATAGAGAGGCGATGGAGAAACCCGCCTTCCTCTTTGGAGACCAGATGGATCAATCAGATGAGATCCTTTCTGAAGAGGAGTGCGTTTAGTTATATAACTCAGGCGAAATACTGATGTTTCTACCTAGAATGGATCGTAGCTATCCTCTGGTCTATCTTCAGAGGCTAGCAATGCCTCGGGAATTAAAGTGGGGACTGACTCAAGAGCAAGATGGCGTCCCAACAGGAAAATTTGGTGCAAAAAGGATTTATCAAGATGGTGCCCCCATATGCATAACTGGTTTGCTTCCAGGCCGATTTGGCAAAGAGCTTCCAGTGGGAGAAGTCCCCTCTTGTGCCCGAACTTTCTTGACCGAGTTCTTGGCAAGAGATGGTCAATACCCGGCTAGTGATTTCAGAATGCCTGGCTGGGTCTACTCCTCTAACAATATGTGGTGGGCCCGCCTCGTTCAGTACATGCTGGATTCTCACGAGCCCATCTTAAAGGATATTGGCTTGTATAAAGCTATCAGAAATGTCCAATTCGGGTTCCCTCATAGCGCTTATCATTTTTACTGCCTCTTGGAGATGTATAACCCTGAGACTTGCACTCTCTTTTCACCAGTGGGCGAGTTAGGATTCGCTCTCCACGAGATGTTCGAGGTTTCCGGGCTTTCTATAGGTGAAGTCCCTTATGAAAAGTACATCCCTTCCACCGAGGAGTTAAACATGTTGATGGCTAAGGATGAGCACATCTATGCCACATACTGGGAGATGATGTCCCACTATCATATTTGCGCTGACTTGACGGGTGCGCGTAATCACGGCATCGGCCACAAGAAATGAGCCGAGTATCTCTTTGCCAATTTAAACTCTAAGGATAGCTCGGCCATTATCCATGGTCATTCTCCTGTCCCCATCCCAGAGATTGACCAACGTGTAGGCAGGGGCCATTACCGTCTGTATATTACAGACTCCAATGAGAACGGATATGATCCCGGTACTTCATTCAAGAGCTACCATTATCAAGCCCAGTTTTCGATCTCCAACAGAGGTCTCATTGCCGGATTTCTGATACTGTAGCTGAAGAGATGTGTCGTGCCATCGTTGCCCAAAGAAGCAATTGCAGTGACCGTGGTATATCCAGCGGTTCTTCTAGCATATGGCCGACCCCTTAGACTTCTTCCTGCCATGGTATGCAATTTGCAGTATGGACTGAGGGTGCTCTGTCGTGATTTCTTCCCCACTATTAAGGTCAAGGGGAAAGGAAAGGGCAAGTCGAAAGAGACTGTCCAGCCGAAAACTCCAAACCCTAGGGTGGAGCTGCCCTACATCTATTTAATGGCGTGGCTCATCTTGCATTTTCCATCTTTAATGAGTGCACCAGAGCGTCGTTCGGGCGAAAAGTGCTTCTTTGTAGAACTGTATGAATGCTCTTCATGGAAGCAGAATTATATGTCTCAAATTCGAAAGACTTTTCATAGTTTTCAGAATTATGAGATCTTCCGGTGTTTCCCTGACTTTCCCGGCAGAGGATATGGAATGAGACTGAAGGACGCCGTGGGAGTAGATAAGTTTACTACTTTATCTGCAAGAGCGTTCTGGTGGCTTCTCAACATCCGTCCCGGACACTTGGTGTATCGTCAAGATCTCGGGTGTCGGATCGAGCCATACACTCCGAATCGCTTTGCTCGCCAGTTTGGATACTCCCAACTTTATGTGGGCAATCCAAATAAAGATCTCGCTTACGAGGGGAATTTATACGAAGGCGCTCGTGGTTGGTTCCATTTTGCAGCAGGCAGAACCGAGACTGAATTCTCCTTGCCCCAGAAGGCGCCAGAATTGGTCATGACCCTCAGCTTCTGCAACTGGTTCAGCATTGCGAATGCTGACGTGCCCGGCTTCTCTCTCAATCGCAGTTGTTGCAAAGAGATTGAGGCCCTGTACATTAGCCGCCAGGGTGCTTCTAGAGTGAGAATAAAAGGAATGGAAGAATTTCTTGGCGCCGCGGCTGAGCCTTCAGACGCCAGCGAGTCCGACGACGATGCCGATGATGACGATGACAATACTGGTGCTGGTGGAGCACCCCAGCCTGTTGTCAGTCGTCCCTTGAGTCCAGCTCTCAAACGTCGCGGCACTTTAAAGAGAAGACCGGGTAAGAAGCAAAAATTGGCGCAGGAAACCTTGATAGCCCCCCAAGAAGTGACTATCAAACTTGCTTCAGACTTGTTGGCTTCAGCTCTACCCCCAGCGTTGGCAAGGGAGGATGAACCTGCTAAAGCTCCAAGTGTTGCTGAGGTTTCGGCTCCTTCGGCCGTAGAGCCTATGGCAGAACCCGGGGCGCAACTAACGGGTAGCGAGACGGGTACATTGCTGGAAACGACAATGGCTCCCCCTTCAAGTCTGACAACTCGACTTGTATCGCCTGGTATGGCCCTTAGCATTTTATCTTTTGCCCGTTATTATTTTAACGTAACACTGCTTTTCTGGTCTTCTGAAATGCAGGTGATCAACTTCTCTCGCTAATGCATTCGACTACCCAAGTAGAGTCTGACGATAGGATGGACCATTCCGGCTCTATTGGTGGTGTGGGCAGCTCTGCTAGCGAGTTTGTGGCTGATTATTCTACACCGGCTCCTGCCTCTGTTCCCTCTACAATTCCCCCAATTGACGAACTGGGAAGTGATGAGAGAACTGAGGTCATTATCGCAGCTGCTGCTAAGGAGGCTACGCCTTCTCCTAGCATGCCATCTCCAACACCACCAGCTTGCTCCAGGGAGACTTTTCCAATGGTAGTTGGTGTTCCTTCTGTTTCTCAGTTAGCGATTCTAATGTCATCTGTTGTCATGGCTGCTGAGACACCTGCAACTCCCCCGGCTTCAAGTCTTCCAGCAGGAGAGGAATAGAATTTGAAATTCTCGTTCAAAGATGCTTCTCCCACCAGAGGAGCTTCAGGCGAAGTGATCCCATCTTCTCTTCCTGTTGGTGGGGGTTCCCAATGATCTGTACTGACGGTACTTCGTCTGGAGTCTCCAGCTCTTCCAGATCTGCACTGGCTCTACTGGTCCCCCATATTATGAATTTAATGCAGGGACGGGCTTCTTCTTCTCATATTCCAACAACTATTACTCCCTTGCTTATGACACCTTCCTTGGCATTACCTGCTTTGCCTACTAACACTGCAAATCCTCTTGAAGAACTTTTCAGCTGCACTGTCGAGTATTTTATGCGTTTGTTGAGAAGATGTGTCGAGATGGTTCTTGCCGGTCACGATTTCTTCAACTTTGCACGTCCACTGTTATTCCGCTATCTAGGGAATGTTGAATAATTCGGTGGACAAGATCGAGTAGCTCCATACCGGGCCCGCCTTGCAGCCTTAGAAGAGCATGTGACCACGCTACACACACTCCGTCAGGCCGATGTGGAGGCGATCACTGAAATAGAGCTGGCATGGCTTCCGGCAGAATCCTTATCTCGAAGAAATACTTTAAGGCAGCAGGAGGAGAAATGGTCTCAGGAACTGACAGAGCTCCAGGCCAGTCGGGAATCCGTTCTCGGCGACTTGCGGAGGGTAGACTTTGGAATTGGGGAAAGTCAGGCGGCCATCTCTAAAGCCCAGGAGATGATCGCCAAAGCTCGGGCCATCTTGATAGAAAATGAACTCCGATTAGGAGAGTCTGTCAAGAAGCGGGAGATGTTGCTTATCCAGCAGGAGCAGATTCAGCAGGAAGAGACGGCCAGGAATCGTGCCATAGAAGAATCTCGTCAGCAACAACTTACAATAAGTGATGATGAGTTGCGTAGGCAAGCTCAGCGAACCGTGGAGGCTTCTCATCGTAGAAATTTGGACGAGACAATAAACAAATTGAGACTCCTGGGAGGCAAATAGTTTCATCTCTCTTTACGTTTTTATCTTCCTTGTAATAAGAACTTCGTAAACAGGAGAGAGATAACCTTCGGTGATTTTTTTGAAATTCTTTTTGTATCTTCACCTTTTTAATAAAGATGATTCTTTTGACTCTTTTATTTGTCAGCTTCAAAATAGATTTGCTTGTCCAGTAAATAACCTGTCGTCAAAACGATTTATCTCGGTATCGTTTATGCGCAATTTCTCGAACCGAAGTAAAAGTTAAAGTTTAATATGGGATTTTTAGCAAACCCCCAGCTATTAACGGATTTGATTAGCCGTTACCAACTACTGTTTGAGTTGGGCTAGCCATGTTATTCCCCTCAATATGATGAGTTGTCGAGGATTTCGTTTGGGCTTAAATGCCAAACTTTTCCTCTTCCCTTTACTTTATCGGTATTGGGTGGTTCATACTTTCTACCCCCAGTATGAAGGGGTTGGTGAGAAACTGGTTCTCTTCCCATTACCTTGTCAGCATTGGGCAATTCATACTTTTACCCTAGTATGATGGGTTAGCGAGAAACTGGTTCTCTTCCCATTGCCTAGTTGGCGTTGGGCAATTCATACTTTTTAGGTCAGAGGCGCTTAATTGCACATGCCTAAAAGAAAGATTGGGGGCTGTTCAAACTTGAGAACTAAGCATACCAGGTTTGGGTCAGAGGCGCCAAACTGCGCATGCCCAAGAAAAGACTGATGATGGTTCAAACTTGAGAACCAAACTGGAGGCAGTTCAAGGCTCTCTCGCGTAACTCGAACTGGACACTCCAAACACACCAGGTTTAGGTCAGAGGCGCTTAATGCGCATGCCTAAGTAAAAGACTGGAGGTGGTTCAAACTTGAAAACCAAACGCACCAGGTTTAGGTCAGAGGCGCTCAATGCGCATGCCTAAGAAAAAGACTGATGGTGGTTCAAACTTGAGAACCAAACTGGAGGCGGTTCAAGACTCTCTCGCATAACTTGAACTAGGCACTCCAAACACACCAGGTTTAGGTCAAAGGCGCCAAACTGCGCATGCCTAAGAAAAAGACTGGTGGTGGTTCAAACTTGAGAACCAAACTGGAGGCGGTTCAAACTTGAGAACCAAACGCACCAGGTTTAGGTCAGAGGCGCTCAATGCGCATGCCTAAGAAAAAGACTGATGGTGGTTCAAACTTGAGAACCAAACTGGAGGCGGTTCAAGGCTCTCTCGCGTAACTTGAACTGGGCACTCCAAACATACCAGGTTTAGGTCAGAGGCGCCAAACTGCGCATGCCTAAGAAAAGAACTGGAGATGTTCAAACTTGGGAACCAAACGCACCAGGTTTAGGTCAGAGGCGCCAAACTGCACATGCCTATGAAAAAGACTGGTGGTGGTTCAAACTTGAGAACCAAACTGAAGGCGGTTCAAACTTGAGAACCAAACTCACCAGGTTTAGGTCAGAGGCGCTCAATGCGCATGCCTAAAAAAAAGACTGATGGTGGTTCAAACTTGAGAACCAAACTGGAGGCGGTTCAAGGCTCTCTCGCGTAACTTGAACTGGGCACTCCAAACACACCAGGTTTAGGTCAGAGGCGCCAAACTGCGCATACTTAAGAAAAGAACTGGAGGTGGTTCAAACTTGAGAACCAAACGCACCAGGTTTAGGTCAGAGGCGCCAAACTGCGCATGCCTAAGAAAAGAACTGGAGGTGGTTCAAACTTGAGAACCAAATGCACCAGGTTTAGGTCAGAGGCGCTCAATGCGCATGCCTAAGAAAAAGACTGATGGTGGTTCAAACTTGAGAACCAAACTGGAGGCGGTTCAAGGCTCTCTCGCGTAACTTGAACTGGGCACTCCAAACACACCAGGTTTAGGTCAGAGGCGCCAAACTGCGCATGCCTAAGAAAAAAACTGGAGGTGGTTCAAACTTAAGAACCAACGCACTAGGTTTAGGTCAGAGGCGCCAAACTGCGCATGCCTAAGAAAAAGACTGGAGGTGGTTCAAACTTGAGAACCAAACGCACCAGGTTTAGGTCAGAGGCGCCAAACTGCGCATGCCTAAGAAAAAGAAGACGCGTATCTCCAGGGGTACTAAGAATAGTATTTCTTCAGAAATTTTTCATTGATTGGCATCATCATCCTGTCGCCGTCTTGATTCATTAAGCGATAGGCTCCACTGCAGTATACTGTCTCCACAATAAACGGTCCTTCCCACTTGGGTTCAAACTTACCCTTAGTCTTGTGGGTTAGCACCATTGGGCTTTTAACAGCCAGAACCAAGTCCCCTTGCTTAAAGGTCCTTGGTTTGACGTTCTTATTGAACGTTTGAAATATTCGGGCTTGATACAACTCAATTTGTTGTTGAGCTATGAGACGTTTTTCATCTAACGCCTCTAGTTCTTGCAATCTTTGCTGATAGCGCTCTTCTGTCATCATCTTTGTGGCTAAAGCCACTCTTAATGATGGTATCTAGATTTCAAGAGGCAAGACAACCTCACTTCCATAAACCAAAGAGAACGGGGTAGCTTTGGTAAGGGTGCGAACAGTGGTACGATAAGCCCACAGGCATTCTCCTAACTTTTTATCTCAATCTCGTTTATTAGAAGAGACGAACTTCCGAAGGAGTTTGATGATCGTCTTGTTGAAAACTTCTGCTAACCTATTAGCCGCAGGGTTATATGGTGTAGAAGCGATATCTTTGATTCTGAACTTATTGCAGAATCTGGAGAATCCCTGACTAATGAATTGCGGACCATTATCATGAATGATCCGTCGAGGGACGCCAAATCGGTAAATAACATGATGCTTGATAAACTTGATCACATCTGTCGTTTTCACCTCTTTCATGGGCACTGCTTCGGCCCATTTTGAAAAATAATCGGTTATTACAAGAATAAACCGATGTCCTCTGGATGATGGGGGAGTTATTGGCCCCACAATGTCCATTCCCCAGGCCTCAAACAGCCAACTAGCGATGGTATTGTGCAAGTATTCTGGGGGTTGGTGAATAAAATTAGCATGAACTTGGCATGCATGGCATCGTTTAGCGTATGCCATTGCTTCCGTGATCATATTTGGCCAGTAGTATCCTAGCCTTTTTATACGGTCTCTGAGTTTTGGACCAGGCTGATGAGCTCCACATACTCCATCAAGTGTTTCTTTCAGCACTTGTTCTGCTTCTGCTTTCGATACGCAGCGTAGCAGTAGACCATCTCTTGACTTTCTATACAAAGTCTGAAGTTTATGGTCATAATAAAATCTCTGGGCCTTCCTCTTTATTGAGGTGGCTTCCTTTGGATCTTCTGGTAATATCCCATGCAAAGCATAATCCACAAACGGAAATCGCCAATCACGGGGCTCTAACTTTAAACCTATCTGGCATACCTCTTCGGCTTGAGACACCGCGTCTGGGTGGAGGAGTTCTTTGCTACCAATGGTGATGCTTTTAACTTCACCTGGAAGGGTTGCCAGTGTTGTGGCTAATGCGGCAAGAGCATCTGCATAAACGTTCTCATTTCGAGATACGTGATATATGTAGAATTGTTCAAAATATCCTGCTAGCTCAATAGCTAACTGATGATAGGGGATAAGGGCTTCATGTCTGACTTCATACTCACCTGTCATCTGATTGACGATGAGCTTAGAGTCTCCATATGCCTCTAGATGGTTCACCCCCAGTTGCAGAGCTATTTTTAAGCCGATAATGAGTGCGTTGTACTCCGCTACATTATTCGTGCACGGTTCAGTTAATGAGTAACCGTTAGGCAATATATGTTTATGTGGGGATATTAGCACAACCCCCACTCCAGCAGCAGATCATCTCGCGGCACCATCAAAGAACATTTGCCAAAGCTGTTCTCTGGTAACTGTGTTGACTTCTGATGTCTGCTTTAATTTGGACCAAATTGAATGATCTGCAAGGAAATCGGCGATTGCCTGTCCCTTCATGGCCTTTTGAGGGACAAAATGTATGTCATAGGGCGATAGTAAGAGTGCCCATTTTGCCAATCTGCCATTTAAGGATCCCGGTTTGGTCATCAGAATCTTCAAGGGGTTAACCCGTGATATGACATGAATTGTTTGCCCCGAAAGATAGTGTCGCATTTTCTGAACAGCAAACACTAGGGCTAAACATTCCTTTTCAATCGGGGTATACCGTTGTTCGGTCTCAATCATTGTTCTACTTAAATAGTAGAGAGCATGTTCATGGCCGTACTCATTATATTGAGCAAGTAATGCTCCTAAAGTATTATCCATGGCCCTTACATATATAAGGAAGGGCTGTCCAGGGGCTGGTGCCATAAGTACAGGGGGCTTAGTAAGGTACTTCTTGAGGTCATCAAATGCCTGCTGCATGCCTCATCCCATATGAAAGACACTCCCTTTTTCATAAGTTTTGAGAATGGCTAGCATCGTCCAGATAGGTTGGAAATGAAGCGTCGAATATAGGCGAGCTTTCCCTGTAATCCCCTTAATTCCTTAAGATTGCGGGGAGGTGGCATTTCGCTAATCGCTTTTACCTTTTCAGGGTCGAGAAAAATTCCTTTTGAGGTGATTATGAACCCAAGAAATTTCCACTGGATACCCCCATGAACGACTTAGTAGGATTCATCTTCAGATGATGTTTTCGCATAAGATCGAAGACCACTCTTAAATCATGAAGATGATCTTCTTTGTTTTTGCTTTTGACTGCTAAGTCATCTACATAGCACTCCACTGTTCTGCGCAGGTGTTCCTTGAATATGACACTCATTGCGTGTTGGTAGGTGGTACCTGCGTTCTTTAATCCGAATGGCATCACCGTATAACAGTATACCCCTAGCGGCGTTCTGAAAGCTGTATGCTTCTCATCATCCGGGTGCATCTTGATTTGGTTATAACCTGAGAAACCATCCATAAAGGACATCCTCTCATAACCATAGGTACTATCAATCATCACATCGGTGATGGGGAGTGGAAACTCATCTTTGGGACATGCGGCATTCAGATCTCGAAAATCGATGCATATCCGGATTTTGCCATTCTTTTTGCGAACTGGCACTATGTTAGCCACCCAATCAGGATGTTGTTCTTCACGAAAGAATCCGGATTCAATAAGCTTATTGACCTCAGCAACTATTGCCTTCATCAACTCTGGTCGAAAACGCCTCTGTTGTTGTTTAACAGGTTTGACATCTTCTTTTATATTTAACCGGTGTGTGGCAATTTGAGGATCAAGCCCAGGCATATCTTCATAACTTCACGCGAACACATCTATATACTCTTTGATAAGAGATAAAAGTTCCTCCCTCTCTAAAGGAGTTAGTGTGTCGCTTATGAAAATGGGTTTCGGATTTTCTTCCGTTCCCATGTTAACTTGTATTAATTTGTCTTCTGTGGGCGGGTCACACTGTTCAAAGCGGACATCCCAGAGAGTATCCATATGCCTAGCCCAAGCATCATCTTGAACGTCAATTGGTTTCTCGTCGCTTTCTGGCGCGGATGAAATCATATTGACTGTCAAAGATTGAAACTAAGCACCGGTAATTATATCCGAATCATGATCGAGTGAAGATGTTTCTTCTTTGGCCGAAGAACTCTCTTCATCTTTTAATGGTGAAGAAGGTGGGGTAGATACATAACCCAACCCCCTGCGGGTCTTCTGATAATAATCAGGACTCTTTCCTCTCGGTCTAAACGAGAGTATGAGATTCCGTCGCCCTTTTCCAAAGTTTAATCCCGGCTTCTGGGTAAAATTATATCCCATCTTTTCCATCATCTGTCGGGATCTCTGTTCGTACAAATGGAACTGAGGTGATGTCTGTTCATCACTTTCACTACTTTGTCTTTGTCGAGGCGACGTGACCACTTTGCCGAACATGATCGGCCTTTGGGACTTCTGTCGGGGAGGCACTTCAAAGAAGTGCCCTTGATCCTCGGTTATTTTTACTTGAGAGAGGAGGGAAGACCTGAGGGGTAAATGGTATGCCGCCAGAACTTCAAGTTCGGTCAGGTCATCCGCTTCGGTAGAGATACAAGAGGGCTCAGATTCAGTAGCTACAGCATGCTCGTATACTAACTTTACATTTTCATTAATAACCCATTCACTTTCTATTACATCCACTATATCATCAAGACTCAAACTAAAATCTAGGTGAGGATTGATTTCGTAATCACCACCATCATCTTCTCCAAGAAGCTCGTACTCAGTGTCGGCTTCGTTGCCACTGTCTTCGGGCTTTGGAGGTTTGCTAGGACCGACATCGGAAACTTCATGGGCTGGTTTATACAATGCAGCATCCGTAAAGTGATTTTCCAACCCTTTGAATGGTTGCTTGTCGGTGATTAGCGTCCGGACCTCTCCTTCCTCATCGCAATATTTCATGCATTGGTGGAGGGTCGACGGGACTATCATGTGAGCATGGATCCACGGCCGCCCCAACAGAATGTTGTAGGAGCTGTCTGCATCGATGACGTAGCATGTAGCTTCTGTCCTCAAATCCCCGATTTGACATCGAAGTCGGATTTTCCCGAGGGGACGGCTATTATTGGCGTTGAACCCGTATATCATTGCGTTGGTTGGTGTCAGGCGATGGAGGGAGATTCCTAACAGCTGCATCAACCTTCTGGGTACGACACTTAGTGCAGAACCCGGATCAATCTGAATTCGGTCCACTTTTGTGGATCCGACATATCCGGTGAAATATAAAGGCCGGTTATGCTTTATATTCCTCACCTGCATGTCTTCTGGAGAGAAGATGATTTGCGGGACATGCCTCCTCACTTGGTGACAGTGGGGGCAAGAGTCCTGTTCTTCGTTGGCCGGTTCGACTATCTGAGCTAAGAACGACTCAGAGTCTGCCAAGGCCTCTCTTAGAGCTTTACGTGTTGATTTTGATAATCTCAACAGTTCGTAAAGCGTTACTCGTGCTGGGATATTTGCCAACTGAGCAATTATGTCAAACTTGAAGGTCGTCTCGCTAGCTCCTTCCTCTCGAATAGGGTTCTTCTGGAAACGAAGTCCTTTCTGCTTCGCAGGCTTTGCGAGCTCTGCATAGATGTCTTTTGGATCTACTCTAGTGTAATCCTTAAGATATATCTTCCCGGATCGAGTACCGGAAGGGCCTGCCCCATCTTGATGAGTGGCCATAGTTTCGGGTTCTTCTTCAGAATCTGTGAAGGCTCCCGAAGCTATATATTCTTCCTTTATATCTGCAGAAATGGCATTAACAGTCCGCTTCTTCCCTTGACCTCTTGTAGTAGTCCATTGCTCATCCTCTAGCAAATCGGGATGAACCCACATAACTTCCCTCTTTTGGGTCGTCACAGGAACAAGTCCTTCTCGGGCTTTGTTGTGAGGATCAAGATTCTTCGTGACCATCCGACCTTTTGGGATCGGGGTCACTCGTGCGGGGAACTCGTGGGTTCCAACCACTATGGTTGCCAAATTGGCAGTGACCTTCTTCTACTCCTCCTTAAGCGTCAGAACTCCAACTTCTATTAGTGCTTGGATTCTGTTCTTAAGGGGAAAACAATCCCTAGTAGGGTGCCCAACATTCCGGTAATAGAGACAGTAGTTGGGATCTTTAGTCTTATCAACGTCTTCTGGTTTCTTATTCTCCGGAAGTTTTAGCATTCCCTTTTTTGGAGCAGGTGAAAGAGGACAGGTGTCTGTTCAGCTTTGAAAGTGTAATTCCTTTCTTGCTGCGGTCTAATTTGCCTTGATCCTCGCTGACCTTGAGGCTTCGGCTCTGGCGGAGGACTGGTTTTCTGAGGAGCAGTTTCTGACGACATCGCTGCTTTCCCTTTATTCTTATTGCTGTTGTTTTGGGTATATGACTTACTACCCCCAGCACTTCTTGACCCGCGGGACTCTTCAACTCGGCGAATCAAGTCTTCAGCTTGTTCTCCTTGTTTGAGCAGGTCCCTCTACGTCGTAGACTCTACGGCCCCCATTTTGAGGAGCACATTGGTCTTAAGATTGTGTCGACAGGTCTCTACTAGAGTTTCCTAGATCATTCCGTGTTTGCAATGTACGGACTTCTCCTGAAACCTTTCTATGAAATCTTTAATCGTTTCTTGCTCTCCTTGCCTAGTTGCAAGGAGGGAATGAACCGTAATCTCGGTGTCATCCTCAAAGAATCGTGAGAGAAATAATTTCTCGACATTAAACCAGGCATTAATAGATCCTGGGGGGAACCAAGTAAAGGCAGGCCCTCGCAAAGTACTTGCGATTACTTTTGTCATAATTGGGTCATTACCCAACAGATGTCCTGCTTGGGACAAGAAGTAATATATATGCTGACTGGGCGATCCATTCCCGTCGTATGGCTCTAACTTGAGCGGCTTATACTTCTGTGGGTATGGTATCGTATCCCATTCAGAAGGATACGGTCTTCAAACCCCTGCCTCTTTCAACTCCTTTTTACGCATTAAAGTTTCGAGTTGATTCTGTAAATTTTCAAGCTTTTCTTCATGCGGGTCATGGAAAGAAAATCTATCTTCTTCCTCATGCATCGAGTGGGCTTTCTCCTCTTGTTCTTCTTCATTTGGATTTTCCTTGCCCTTTTTGGCATTATCTTCAACAAATCTCGATAGCATGACTTTAAGACCTCCAATCATCTTTTGCTGCTTTCAAATCATTCTTTCTTGAGCTTCAAATCTCTGATTGATATCATCAGATTTATCTGCCATGTGAGATGCTGACTTCTGTAGTCGAGACGATGCAGAGGAAAGAGGTGAGGCTATAGCTGAATTATCGCTGTCCTCATCGTAAAAACCCCCTGCGAGCCTCTTATAGTTTCGAGGCGGGACGGCTCCTGACTTTAGTCGAGTAACACGATGAGGTTCTTCATCGCTCGACTCTGAATTATCATCCGTCTCAGCAATTTTCTTCCCTTTTCCTACCATGTTGGAGGTTACAGCTCTCCCTTGCTTCAGGGAAGTGGTTCTTGTCTTCTTAGCAGGATTCTGGTTTGACTCGTTTAATCGGTCGAACACAGATATCCTGTTCTTCTTGCAGCTACAGTTGTTTATTACGGCTGATACTGCCGTCACAAGTTGCTGGCAATGACAGACAGGCTCAACCTGAAGTTGGTCTATGCCTCTCTTCTTAGAGAGATATTCCCTAAGATCAGCGCCTTTAGTCATAGAGTCAAGAGGTTCATTCAACTCTTGAGAAGATCTGGGAACCCACTGAAGCTTCTTTGTCTGAACAACGCTGACTCTGGGGTTGGACCAATCCTCGCATGGCTTAGGAATAGCCTCGCGTTTCACATTGAAGGCCTGAAGAATAGCTCCGCGCTTATCCACACTAGCCTCGCGTCTCTCGCTGGCTTGGTATGTCTTTAGAAGTTTAACTTCTGGAATAATAGCCCCGCGTGAAGGGAAGGTCTTATACGCTGGCTTATCTTTGCGATTAACGCAGATCATAGCTTCGCACCTAGCACGATTTTTACGACTGACAGCTATTTGCCAATCATTCTCGCTTTCCTCGCGGGTATCAGAAGTCTTGCGTTTATTGTGAGTATTACTGGCCTCGCGTCTCTCGCTTAGCTCAGTATCAGCCTCGCATGGAGAATCACATGCTGGCTTTGAAGAATTTTTATCCTCGTGTCTCTCGCGAGTGTTGGGTATTCTGTGACTAGCGCAACCCTTACTGGCTTCGCGTCTCTCGCTAGGCTCAGCAATAGCCTCGTGTGGGAAATCACACGCTGGCTTTGAAGAATTTTTATACTCGCGTCTCTCGCGAGTGTTGGGTATTCTGCGACTAGCGCAACCCTTACTGGCTTCGCGTCTCTCGCTAGGCTCAGTAATAGCCTCGCGTGGAAAACCACACGCTGGCTTTTCCTTGCTTTTAAGGCAAGTTGTATCTTCGCGTTTAACGCGGTAGAGACTGGTCTCGCGGGTAGCGCGAGCCAGTTTGCGAGGGACCATAGCCTCGCATCCTCCAGAGTTAGCTCCGCGTCCAAGGCAGGCTTTGAGGGCTCTACGCCTCTCTCTCCGGTTACTGTTCCGGAGTTGGATCCTGGTCAGTCCCATCCCTAGATCTTTTTCGGCAGTCGGAAGCTCATCCTCGGTTAGGATTTCTTGTGTGAACTCCGGCTCTATAGCCGCAGTCTACAAGGATCCCCGTCTCTCGGTGGATACCTTTCTACCCGTCACTCGGGCATTGGAGTACATGCGACGATAGTGCCGTGTCTCATCCAAGTCACCTGATCCGGAGGAGAGGAACTCCTCATACTTCTGCTGGTCGATTTCAACGACCAGCGTGTCTACTTCGGATTCGATCAAGTCAACGTCCGATTGCGCCACTATCTCTTCATCAGTGAAAGAGATAATCCCATTGTGATCGCCAGTTTGTTCATCGCAAAAGTTCCTTCGCTTCCTTCCATTGAATAATCTTGAATTACAACGGAAGTGAACAAGATAAAAAAAAGAACAAACGAGAGGATTTATATTTATCGCTCTCTTTTACAAAATAGTGTGGGATCAGTGGCGATGGGATCTGTCGAGCAGCTCTTTTGGACGATCGGTACGTTGAAATCTTCTCTTTTAAAGATATCGGCCAACTGTAGACGATCTTATCTGGTTTTGATTTGTTCAAGGCTCTCTCGAGTAACTCGAACTTCTCAAGAACTTCAGAAAGAAGATGATGATTTTCTCTGATCTTCACGAACTCAAGGCTCTGTGCGTAACTCGAATTCTCCAAGATTTCAGAAAAATATCTCAATTGCCGAAAAGAAGATCCATTGGGTTTCACCAGGAAGGTATTTATAGCCCCAGGTTAATGTAAGAGTTTCTATCTAAATAGAACTCGTCATTATCAGGGATTCCAATCAAATATCTTAGTTTTGATGGAATTCTGATTAGACTTGCTTTGGGTATTTGGATAGGCCCAGAATCATAATCTCAATCAATTTGAGATTCTGGTTATCTGCTTACGCGGAGCTTTAATCGCATCAAAACGCGGCGCTAAATAACCAAAACGTGGAGCTAACGCGGAGCTATTGATCATCTCCGTGTTTTACTCAAACGCGAGGCTAATACAAGCCAGATTGCGGAATCAACGCGGAGCTATTAAACATCTCCGCGTTTTATTCAAACGCAGGGTTAATATTACTAAACGCGGGGCTACTGAATTAGCTCCGCGTTCTGTCGTGGAAAATACTTTTAACTTAGAAATTTTCACTGCCAACAGTCGCTAGTTTGTTTGCAGTAGAAATTTACTTTTCTTCCATTGAATTCAAATTAGATTTCAACGAAAGTGAACAAGAAAAGAACAAACGAGATGATTTATAATCTATCGTTCTCTTTTACAATGAATTGTGGGATCTATGTGGTGATGGGATCTAACTAGTAGTTCCTTTGGATGATCTGACGATGATGGTCTTTTTGCTCTTGATGAAGAAGATGCCGGCCGACTTGATCTTGATTTTTTCTGGTCTTCACGAATTCAAGGCTCTCACGCATAACTTGAATTCTTCAAGATGCAAAAAACATCATCCCAAGGCTTCCTGAAGAGGGTATTTATAGCATTAGTTCCATATGAGAGTTTCTATCTAAATAGAATTTGTATTCATCAAGGATTCCAATCAAATATTTTAGTTTTGATTTAAATCTCTTGATTTAGAGTTCTGATTGGACTTAATTTGGGTATTTGAATAAGCACAAATCTTAATCTCAATCAATTTATGATTCTGGTTATCTGCTTACGCGGAGTTAGCACGGAGCTAGGAAACCAGAACGCGGAGCTATTGATTAGCTCCGCGTTTTACTCATACGCGGGGCTAAAATAGCCAGGCGCGGAGCTAGCTTATTAGCTCTGTGTTCTATTGTGGAAAACTCCATTTTATTCAGAAATTTTCACTGCCAACAACTACTTTTTCTTTACTAATCTAACATTATTGTGAATCTACTCCGCAGTGTTTAACCAGTTTTTTCTTATAAAAAAAATTATCCCATTTTCTCTCATTTTTTTCAAAGCAGAAAAACTATATAGATCGTCCAAAGTGCAATTTCAACTATTAATTTAGTTAATGAATGGTTAAGATTCTCATAAAATATAAAATATATATCAATGGATATCATGGAAAATAAGATAAGTATTAGTTTAGGAAAAATTTAGAAAAAAATTCACTATCTATTAATCTAATGAATAGTTGAATTGCATTATGGACGGTCTATAACGTTTTCCGCTTTGATACTTGCCTGTAGCAATGCGTGGAGTGCGTTTTTTTACATGCAACCTCCACATTTCTTTACATGGACGAGCCCTTTCACAGAAAAATGAACAACCATTTAGGTCTAGATCTTATGTTTGCATCGATTAGATATATATAATCAATGGATATCATGGAAAGTAAGACAATTATTAGTTTAAGAAAAATTTAGAAAAAAAATTCACTATCTACTAATTTAATGAATAGTTGAGTTACATTTTGGACGGTCTATAACGTTTTCCGCTTTGATACGCACTTGTAGCAATGCTTGGAGTGTGTTTTTTACAAGCAACCTCCACATTTCTTTACATGGACGCGCCCTTTCAGCAGAAAAATGAACAACACACAAAGAGGCCTTTCTTATGTAATTAAATAATAAATATAATTTTTAAGCACGTAAGTAAAGACTTTTTTATTTCTTTCCTTACGCTGGTAACAAGTTGGTGCAAGAGTTTACCCAAAAAATGACAGGTAACTTAAATTCAATGACATCATTTTCTTTGAGCTGGAAAAGATATCTCTATCCTTTAACAAGAGAACAGCTGGTTGACGTTGTCATTTTTGTTAGAGTTGATCGTTTGAGTTGGTGTTAGGGATGATAATGGATGTGGCTACTGGCCAAAATTTTGGCCCTCTCCATACAAGATTTTAAATTAGAAAAATAAAAATTTTATTTTTCGTTCAATATTTTATTTAGGACGGACCCAAATGCGGCCCGTGGATGCGTCTATTACCATTCCTACTTGGCGTCAACTTGTCTACTCGTTTTTATTTTCCAGATTATTTCTAAGGTTCGTATGATTCTCTCCTTTAAGATGTGTCTAAATATTTATCACACATATCTAGATCTTGATCAATAATCTATAATTGAATTCTAGTACCCTTAAAAGCAAATATTTTAAATAATTATTAAACTATTATTGACTACGATAAAAATAAATAAATATTAAAAACTATTAGTCCTAGAAAAGTAAAATTTGTGCATAAGTCTCACCGTTAATGAAATTGGAAAGAAAATATTTTCTTAGACATTTCACATTCTTCTTATGTCGTTCATTTTTCTTGTCGTTGTATAGACAATTTACATGAAATATTACTCTTTAACTCTGCATTGGCTTTTTTGCCTTTCCTTCCATAAACAATGCTAAAATAGGACATCACATCTAATACAAGGATCCGAAAGGATGAGTTTAAGACCAAGTTCTCATAGGATGCAAATCCCTAACCTTTACAAGGCTTCAGATCAGATTCTCATTTGGTCAAGATCTCTTTTCCTCTATAGGATCTGGACGAATTTGGATCTTCGATAATGCAAATCACATATGCGAAATGAAGTTTTAAATTTATTATATATGAATAACTAAGTTTGTAGTTTAAATCATGTCATAATGTTATATTATTACTACATATTTAAGTCTAAATAGTTTTTATTCATGCATAAAAGAACCATATATATATATATATATATATATATATATATATATATATATATATATATATATATATATATATATATATATATATATATATATATATATATGATTACTTAGGTGAGTCACCAGCTCAGAAAAAGTTACGTGAGTTAGCAGCAAAACTATAATGATCCAATAATTTTTCTTCAATTTTTTTTAATAATTACTATCTCTACCTCTTTAACTTCTTTCATATTAAATTTTATAAATTTTGGAGTTCATTTACCCGTTCATCAAGTGCATATAAAATATTTTATTCATTGAAAACCATTAATTTTGTGTTAACTTGATGGTGGATCAAATCAAAACTAAAACCCAAGAAATTGGGTATGAGTCAACCCTAGGGGGTCGAGATCATAATTCAAAATTTATAAAAAAAAAACAAAATTGGAGATACTGAAAATGAACTGCAGCTCAGGTAACTTACGTGAGCTGTCAGCTAATTTTCATTTTTCTCATATATATATATATATATATATATATATATATATATATATATATATATATATATATATATATATATATATATATATATATATATATATATATATATATATATATATATATATATATATATATATATATATATATATATATATATATATATATATATATATATATATATATATATATATATATATATATATATATATATATATATATATATATATATATATATATATATATATATATATATATATATATATATATTCACGTCCACTCTTAACGAATTCACGAGGAAAGATTTGACTCAAGCGAAATCTATGCAAGAAATTAAATCTGATCTCCATCACTAACCCATCAAGATACCGGGGGCAACCAAACACTTTCAATCATCTGACACAATGTCACATTAAAAATAAAGAAAGGCTCCTGACCAAAAGCTCAGGGTTTGAGATCTATTCAGAAGGCAAGTAAAATATCGGATAGAATCAAATAATTATCAAATCTCATATGATAACTACGGCAAGATCTCTCGCACAAACGTACGTGGAAAGGAAGATATTTAAGATCTATCACAATTTTTTTTATAAAAGAATTTTAAATTATAAATACCCTCAACAGAGGGAGAAATTGAAAAGCAACAAAATAGAGGGAGAAAAAGTCATCTCAAATGATTGTCATCTCTTCTCCATTAATAATACTGGCCAAACAATCATTTTATCCAATAATGTAGGTCGAGATCTCTCTCGACCGAACCTCGTTATTTCTTTATGTTCTCTCTTTTAATTGTTATTTCTTCTCTAGTATTATGTTTGCTTCGATTTTTGTCTAGGCAATATAGTTGGATGAATTTTAATGCAAACAAAAAGAAATGAGTTATTATGAACATGAAAACTTAAACTTAGAAGTGATTGATATTAAATAGAAGATGCATTGCAAATTTGCATGCAAACAAAGTGGAACTTAAATTATTATACACGATACGATTACCAAATGGAAATTATGTATATTATCCCTCAAAAAAAAATTGAAAATTATTTAAGAGTTACAAGTGATTTTGTAATCATCAAGGTACAATAATATCCAAATTTTCAATGTAATATTCTTCATGACCTATAATAAGGGGAGAAAAAAAAACATCAAGATATCTGTTGTTCGGTCAAGGAGTAGTTTATGTAATAAGCAAGCTATTCCTTAATATATTAATTCAAGAAAAATAACTCTATATATTATTATTTTGCATTATTTCAAAAAGAATATAATTATTTTTGCCTTAAATTAGCTATCGCTGTTTGTTCGGAGTCTTGGGACTCTTGTGTAGAATCATAGATACTCCTCTTCTAACTATTTTTAACATTAATATTTGAATTAACACTACTATTTTGAACATTAACATTAGGCAATTGAACTACTTTTTCTTTACTAAACTAACGTTATTTTGAATCTACTCTGCAGTGTTGAACCAGTTTTTTATTATAAAAAAAACTGTCCCATATTCTCTCATTTTTTTTTCAAAGCAGGAAAACTATATGGATAGTCCAAAGTGTAATTCCAACTA